>BROE01000019.1:11905418-12077415 GCA_036571765.1 Plecoglossus altivelis
TGCCTCAGCTGCCTCCATGCCTCAGCTGCCTCAGCTGCCTCCATGCCTCAGCTGCCTCAGCTGCCTCCATGCCTGCCTCTGAGACTGTCGCCCCTCCGGGCACTGGAACAGGACAGTTCACAATTACTCTGAACGGGCCCTCACTACCCACAATCCAACAGAGACCGCGACAAGGCAATTAACCCGCTAATACAGTCGACCATTAGCTGTCCCTGCAGAGCTAGTAGCCCTGGGGCCTCTGGTCCGCATGGGGCTGAGGGAGATTAGGAGAGATGGTTTAACGTAATGACCCATTCTATGATTTTTAGTGCAGAGATGATTTGTGTCTTTTTTGTTTCTACTTCATTTTGGGGTTCTTTGTTCCTTCTCCCCACAACATCAAGGTCTCTGCAATGGCTCTGGGATTGAAATAAAAGATACTTGAATTTTTTCGGGGATGTGACAAAATACTTTCTGATTGAAATGTGCTGAAGCATGCTGATGTGGTTTGAGCGTGGCTGTCTGGGCTGAGTCCTTGTTCTTCTGTGAATAAATCTGCCCCTCGTTCTCAGCTGTGGACCCCAACACACAGCAGCTGGCAGAGGAAATATTTACTATCTGTCTGTTTCCCTCCTGCATAAGATTCAGCCGTGTTTTATCAGGTCTGACTGTTAAGCCAGTGGCTTCTTTCATTTTCCTGCTTTTGTGTTTGTAGCTGAGAGTGACAGGCACCCCCCCTCCCTGGAGCGCTGTTCCATTAATCTGTTTAATATGCAACGGAAACAGAAGCCAAGGACTGGCAGCGCACTAATGCAATCTGGGCAGGTGAAAGCGCCTGTGCATATCAGACACCGGCACAAGGTGGAGGCCACATGATGAGCTTGCTGTTCCCTTCGTCGGCTCCCTCCAGGGGGAGGAGAACCCAATCCCTTTCCCCTGGATAGTGCCCCCCCCCTCTGGCCCTGACTGGCCCTCACTGCTCCTCCACTGACCCTCACTGCCCCTCACCCTGCCCCCCTCTGGCCCTCACACTGCCCCCCTCTGGCCCTCACTGCCCCTCTCTGGCCCTCACTGCCCCTCACCCTGCCCTCCACTGCCCCTCACCTTGCCCCCCTCTGCCCCTCACCTTGCCCCCCTCTGCCCCTCACCCTGCCCTCCTGTTTGTGTGTGAGCCCTCCCTCTCTGCATCCCTCCCCTCTGGCTCCAGATTGTTTCTCTACATCACTGACATCCTCTTTAGCATGTAGCTGTCCTCCCAGAGAACAGGGTTTATTACACAACTTGTGTGTAAACTAACTGACCCTCATGATGGCTGTAGACTGAACACACATCAACACCCTCCTGCTCTTCAATCAGCTGTGTTTTCAGGATAAGATGCTGAGTTGATCATTTGCTTCAGTTTTTAACCCCCTATAGAACTGACAGCAGGGTTCATGAGACCGATTTCATGCTTTCGTTCCCTCTACGCTCTCCTTCACTTCCCCCTCAGTCTTTCCTCCCTTTACTCTCCCTCCCCTCTTTCTCCCACCTCCCCCATTACCAGGAAGATATATTTGGCAGTCTACATGTGTGTGCGTCTGCGTGCGTGCGTGTGCTGGCAGTGCAGGCAGATGTGTAATTTCATGAGGAGCATCACTCTGTTGCCATTAGAAATTGTCCTCAGGAATCCATTTGGCTCTAAACAACAGTGCCCCCCCCCCTTCTCTGCTGCACGGGAGAGAGAGAGAGAGGGAGGGGGAGAGAGAGGGAGGGAGGGAGAGAGAGGTAGAGAGAGAGAGAGGGAGAGAGAGAGAGAGGTAGAGAGGGAGGGAGAGAGAGAGAAGGGAGGGAGAGAGGTAGGGAGGAGAGGAGGGAAGAGAGGAGGGAGTAGAGGGAGAGGAGGAGAGAGGTTAGAGAAGAGGAGGGAGGGAGAGAGGTAGAGAGAGAGGGAGGCAGGGACAGAGGGAGGGAGAGAGGTAGAGAGAGAGGGGAGGGAGGGAGAAGGTGGAGAGAGGAAGAGAGGGAGGGAGAAGAGGTAGAGGGGAGGGAGAGAGAGGTAGAGAGAGGGGAGAGAGGAGAGAGAGGTAGAGAGAGAGAGAGAGGCGAGGTGGAGGTTGAGAGAGGGAGGGAGAGAAGAGGGAGGGAGAGAGGTAGAGAGGGAGGGAGAAGAGGGAGAGGCAGGGACAAGGGAGAGGCAGTAGAGAGCAGAGGCAGGAGAGAGGGAGGGAGAGAGAGAGGTAGAGAGAGGGAGGGGAAGAGAGAGGGAGGCAGGGACAGAGGGAGAGAGAGAGAGGGAGGGGGAGCGAGGCAGGGAGAGAGAGGGAGGGATGGGAGAGAGAGACAGACTGATGCCCAGTTTGGCCCTCTGAACCAGACAGGACAGCATGCAGAGAGGACAGCATGCAGACAGGACAGCATGCAGAGAGACATACCTCATAAGGTTTAACAAGCTCACTCATGGAGCAGCTTTATGTTCTAAATCTTTTCATCTGTTCTGGGGGAGGGGCCAGGGGAGGGGCTACATCTGAAGAGTCACTCTGATCTGTGAGATGACTGCCACCCCTAAGCCTGCTGTCCTTCATCAATGGTTGAACCATCTACGTCTCAAGGAAGTTTCTCAGAGAGAAGGGTGGACAGGAAGGGTCTCAGAGAGAAGGTTGGACAGGAAGTGTCTCAGAGAGAACAGTGGACAGGAAGTGTCTCAGAGAAGGGTGGACAGGAAGTGTCTCAGAGAGAAGGTTGGACAGGAAGTGTCTCAGAGAGAAGGTTGGACAGGAAGTGTCTCAGAGAGAAGGGTGGACAGGAAGTGTCTCAGAGAGAAGGTTGGACAGGAAGTGTCTCAGAGAGAAGGTTGGACAGGAAGTTTCTCAGAGAGAAGGATGGACAGGAAGTGTCTCAGAGAGAAGGTTGGACAGGAAGTGTCTCAGAGAGAAGGTTGGACAGGAAGTGTCTCAGAGAAGGTTGGACAGGAAGTGTCTCAGAGGGAAGGTTGGACAGGAAGTGTCTCAGAGAGAAGGTTGGACAGGAAGTGTCTCAGAGAAGGGTGGACAGGAAGTGTCTCAGAGAGAAGGTTGGACAGGAAGTGTCTCAGAGAAGGGTGGACAGGAAGTGTCTCAGAGAAGGGTGGACAGGAAGTGTCTCAGAGAAGGTTGGACAGGAAGTGTCTCAGAGAAGGGTGGACAGGAAGTGTCTCAGAGGGAAGGGTGGACAGGAAGTGTCTCAGAGGGAAGGGTGGACAGGAAGTGTCTCAGAGAAGGGTGGACAGGAAGTGTCTGAGAGGGAAGGGTGGACAGGAAGTGTCTCAGAGAAGGGTGGACAGGAAGTGTCTGAGAGGGAAGGGCATGCTGGGGAAAACAGCAGAAGCCCTGAGTTCGTTATCCTGTAGCAGGTGGGTAATACATGACAGAATATACATTTTGGAGTTGCAAGTGTCAGAAAGAAAAAGAAAGGAAGAGAGCGAGTGTGAGAAAAGGATAGACTGTGCCTGAAAGAGAGTGATAGACAGGAAGAGAGAGAGAGGGATTGAAAGGAAATCCTCCCTCCATTGGGTGTGGTGTTTGAGGGGCTAGTGGGGAGGGTGGAGGCGAGGTGGGAGTGGGAGGGTGATGATAGAGGGAGTGGGTGGGGGGTGGGGGGGGTGGATGAGCCGGTGAGATGATAATACAGTATGACACCTCTGAAATGAGACCCTGGTTGCCATGGCAAGGAGGCAGGAGGGGACAGGCTCTGAAGTGGTTGAAATAAAACAAGCAGTAAATGATGTCTGATCAGTATTTAAATCATCCTGCTGCTCTGGACTCAGCCTTTCACCAGTTTCTTACACGCAAGAGTTCGCCAGTTGTTTTCCTCTGACTGACTGACATGGTTCTAATTTTTATTTATCCTTATTTCTCCCTCCCTCATTTCCTCCCTCTCTTCCTTCCTTCCTTCCTTCGTTCGTTCGTTCCTTCCTCCTTCCTTCCTGCCTTAATCTTCCTTCTGTCCAATATTTAGGTTGCTCAAATTAAAACAGTAAAATTCTGATCCCGCAAATTTGAACCAAAAAAATTTGAGCAACCAGATTTTTTTTCTATTAGAATTTCTGAATTATAATATTTTTATATGCAATCTCTGGAATCAGAATTAGCCAGAGGGGGCGGAACTTCTGATCTGTACTGCAGCCAGAGGGGGCGGGACTTCTGACCTGTACTGCAGCCAGAGGGGGCGGGACTTCTGATCTGTACTGCAGCCAGAGGGGGCGGGACTTCTGACTTGTGCTGCAGCCAGAGGGGGCGGGACTTCTGACTTGTGCTGCAGCCAGAGGGGGCGGGACTTCTGACCTGTACTGAGGCCCGAGGGGGCGGGACTTCTGATCTGTACTGCAGCCAGAGGGGGCGGGACTTCTGACCTGTACTGAGGCCCGAGGGGGCGGGACTTCTGACCTGTACTGAGGCCAGAGGGGGCGGGACTTCTGACCTGTACTGAGGCCAGAGGGGGCGGGACTTCTGACCTGTACAGAGGTCAGAGGGGGCGTGACTTCTGACCTGTACTGAGGCCAGAGGGGGCGGTACTTCAACCTGTACTGCAGCCAGCCACTAGGGGGCGATCCAGCTGGTTTGGCTCCAGAGATGTTGTAGCATCCATTCTGTTTCCAGTCAGTGGTTCAGCCTGGCTGTGTTGCCTGGATGGCTGGGCTGGCAGAGACTGATTGCTGAGCCCTAGCTTAAAGGTGACTGCCTGGTTCCTTCTACCCCAGAGATCAGGATCATGGGAATCCATCATGGCACCAGGCTCTCTACACACACACACCAGGGAGGGAGAGATGGAGAACAAGCACACTTTGGTGCTGTATGGGTTAAAGTGGGGTTAAAGGTTGGGGTGCTTGGCATGTTAATACCCTGGGCTTCTGGAGGAGAAAGGGCTGGAGGATAGAGGGGTGGAGGAGAGAGGGCTGGAGGAGAGAGGGGTGGAGGAAGGAAGGTGGTTTTCTCCCTGTGGTGGTAGAGGGGAGAGGCATCCATCATTATTGGTGCACACCTCCATCCCTCTCTCTCCCTAACGTCGTCCTCTGCTGACATAAATCATGATTTCCTCATAATAGATCCCCCCTGCCATGCAGGGAACACTGTGCCGCTCCCATCGATCCTGCCTCTCTTCCCTCTGTTTGCCACGCAAAATCATTAGGATACATCACTGATTTTAAATTCATGGGAAGCTATATAGGAGTACTTCTTTCTCCTTTAGCAGCTAAATGTTGATGCATGAGAAGCAAAGGTGGCGACGATATTGAGATTCTGGAGCTGGTTGAGGTCATCATCCTGCCATCTATCGAGGTCTGTTTGGCGGGCAGAGCAAGTTGTAAACAGGTGAGCAAAGGGAGAATAGATAATAGACACCCCGATCTACTGTAAACACTCTGATCTACTGTAAACACCCCGATCTACTGTAAACACTCTGATCTACTGTAAACACTCTGATCTACTGTAAATACTCTGATCTACTGTAAACACTCTGATCTACTGTAGTACACTCTGATCTACTGTAAACACCCTGATCTACTGTAGTACACCCTGATCTACTGTAAACACCCTGATCTATTGTAGTACAATCTGATCTACTGTAAACACCCTGATCTACTGTAAACACCCTGATCTACTGTAAACACTCTGATCTACTGTAGTACACTCTGATCTACTGTAGTACACCCTGATCTACTGTAGTACACTCTGATCTACTGTAGTACACCCTGATCTACTGTAGTACACTCTGATCTACTGTAAACACTCTGATCTACTGTAGTACACTCTGATCTACTGTAGTACACCCTGATCTACTGTAGTACACTCTGATCTACTGTAGTACACCCTGATCTACTGTAAACACCCTGATCTACTGTAAACACCCTGATCTACTGTAGTACACTCTGATCTACTGTAAACACTGATCTACTGTAAACACCCTGATCTACTGTAAACACCCTGATCTACTGTAGTACACTCTGATCTACTGTAAACACCCTGATCTACTGTAAACACTCTGATCTACTGTAGTACACTCTGATCTACTGTAGTAACACCCTGATCTACTGTAACACACTGCTGATCTACTGTAAACACGCGCTGATCTCACTAGTAAAACACGGCTGATCATACTGTAGACTTACTGCTCTGATCTACTGGTAAAAACTCTGATTCTAACTGTAGACTACACACGCTCCCTGATCTATCCTGTAGAACTCTGATCTAACTGTAAACACTCTGATTTCTAACGTAACACCTGATCTACTGGTAAATACTCTGAATCTACTGTAAAGTACTCTAGATCTAGCGTTCCTGTAGTTATATTTCTCTAGCTGATCTACTGTAAACCAAACCACGTTCCCATATCTGCATGCTCTAACTGTAAAACACACCTGCTGATCTACTGTAAACACGCCTGATCTACTGGAACAACCCTGATCTATTGTAGTACCCACCCTGATCTACTGTAAATGGGCTCTGATCTAACATGTCAACACCCGGGCTGATCTACTTGTAGTAGAACAATCCCTGATCTATTTGTAAGTCACAGCAAACTTGGATCTATGTAGTACAAACCCTGATCTACTGTAGTAACACGCTCTGATCTACTGTAAACAGACTTCTGATTACGTAGTAAACGTCTGATCTACTGTAGTAGGCACTCTGATCTTTCCTGTAAACACGCTCTGATCTATTGTGTAGTACACCCTCGATCTACTTGTAGATACTCTGATCTACTGTAAATACTCTGATCCACTGTAGATACTCTGATCTACTGTAGTACACTCGGATCTACTGTAGACACTCTGATCTACTGTAAACACTGATCTATTGTAGTACACCCTGATCTCCTGCAGATAGGACAGAGGTAAGACAGGGGAAGGAGAAATGGAAGAGAGACGAAAAGATGGACAGTGTGAGACAGGGAGGAGAGGGAAGAGAGGTGAGAGGGTGAGAGGGAAGAGAGAGGGAGGAGAGGGTCAGAGAGGGGTGAGAGGGAAGAGAGAGGGAGGAGAGGATCAGAGAGGGTGAGAGGGATGAGAGGATGAGAGAGGGAGGAGAGGATGAGAGGTGAGAGGGAGGAGAGGATGAGAGGGTTAGAAAGGGTGAGAGGGAGGAGAGGGAAAAGAGAGGAAGGAGAGGGATGAGAGGGTGAGAGAGGGAGGAGAGGAAAGAGAAGGGATATTAATTTATTGAATCTCCATGCAGACACACTGTCCTCCATGCAGACACACTGTCCTCTCCATGCATGGACTCTGTCCTCTCCATGCATGGACTCTGTCCTCTCCATGCATGGACTCTGTCCTCTCCATGCAGGGACAGTCAGGTGAGGTGGGAGGGCTTAATGGTCTGGGTTTGGGCCCCTCCGCTGGCCCAATTACAGAAGCATATTGGCTCCTGGTGTGTCCACAGCCACTGCTGTGAGGAGAGCTGTGTGAAAGCTGTAATGGCTTCTGAGAACAGGGGGCAGAGAGCTGGGTAGAACAGGACAATGACAGGCGGAGGTAGCTATCATATTTGAGTCAGTTTTATTTGAAAGTTAAACAAGTTTAATTCTTTTCCATCAAAACATTTTCTTAAGCAATAGAAAAAATACTAAACAAGTTTCAATATTCGGTGTCCTGTATGTACATTACAAACATGCAGTTACCATAGGAACAGAAGGACTTCAAGATGTGGTAAGATGTGACCTTTATATTATTTAACATCAAACTGTGGAAACAAACATTAACACAACAAATGAGCTTCTAAATTAGTACCTGAATGATTAAAAGTGGTAAATATTTAATTTCACACCTTTGTTATAATTAGATATAAAATGTTAATGTGTTCACCAGAAGGCAATAGTGGGCTATGACTTACTAATGTCTTGATTAATTACTCTCTAGAAAATGCATATATTTTCAACATGTACTGTAATTTGTCTTTTCATGTTATTGTTTTGAACACGTCACCAGCAGATGTGTCGCTGAACATCACGCAGTGGCTTTCTCACTACGATCGTTTTCACTTCTTCAATTCGTACTAAAGCCCTGCAACTTGTTGGCCTCAGTCCAGGGTGTACCCTGCCTGTGGCCCAAAGTTACTGGGATAGGCTCCAGTCCAGGCTCCAGTCCAGGCTCCAGTCCAGGGTGTACCCTGCCTGTGGCCCAAAGTTACTGGGATAAACCCTAACCCTGCATGTGTTACTGGGATAAACCCTAACCCTGCATGTGTTACTGGGATAAACCCTAACCCTGCATATGTTACTGGGATAAACCCTAACCCTGCATGTGTTACTGGGATAAACCCTAACCCTGCATGTGTTACTGGGATAAACCCTAACCCTGCATATGGACTAAAGTTACTGGGATAAACCCTAACCCTGCATGTGTTACTGGGATAAACCCTAACCCTGCATGTGTTACTGGGATAAACCCTAACCCTGCATATATATATATTACTGGGATAAACCCTAACCCTGCATATGGACTAAAGTTACTGAGATAAACCCTAACCCTGCATATGGACTAAAGTTACTGGGAGAGGCTCCAGTCACCTGTGACCCCTAACAGGAACAAGCAGCATTTCTATCCCTACCAGGAGATGGTAGGTGACCCCCGTCTTCAGGTGATCCTGGTCTTCAGGTGATGCTGGCCTTAAGGTGATCCTGGTCTTCAGGTGATGCTGGCCTTCAGGTGATCCTGGTCTTCAGGTGATCCTGGTCTTCAGGTGATCCTGGTCTTCAGGTGACCCTCAGCTTCAGGTGATGCTGGCCTTAAGATGATCCTGGTCTTCAGTGGTCTCCAGCTCAAGCTTTGCCACAGAGAGAAAAGTGTGATTTATCTGCTTCTCCGTGTTCCCGAATGTAAAGTGACTGATGTCTCCCCTCAAAGTCCAGGGTAATAAACGACATGCGTTGTGGCAAAGCCGGGCCTTTGTATTGATTAACTCTCATCATTGACTCTCCCCCTCCTCCCTGATTTATGAGGGTCTGTTAGTTTTACATTAGCTGTCAGATTCATCTCCTAGTCCCCGCTGGCCAGCACAAGGCTAATGCTGTTGCCTGTATCAGCATCTCTGAGATGGCAGAGGATAATCAGGCTGTTACCTTTATCTGGAGGTTCATACATTAGTACCCAGTGTGTTCGAACCTTGTTCTGGTGTAGATGAGGATTTTCTGTCCAACAGTCTGTGTCTGATCATCTGTTAGCGTGAAGACAAATCAAATTTCATTTACGTTCAGTCCTTTTTCCCCAGCCAGTGTTCCCTCGCATGCAGCCTGGGGGGTGAAGCCAGGCACACACCAGAGCCCAGATAACTGGATCGGGGACGTGTCTTGTGCCACGCTGGTTGAAACTCCACTAAAGGGACGACAGTCATCATTGCTCACAAGCTCCCTGTCTTCTTGCCCCATTGGTTTCTCATTTGACAGCAGATATCTTCACACTCCCCTGGCTTGCTCTACTCGCTCCACAATAACCTAATTAGACAAAAAAATGATTCCCCCACCCCTCCCCAAACCCATCTAACTCACTAATTAGTTCCTTAGCGCAATTATTAGATTTCTTCCTATTTTCCCAGTTTTCACAGGCTGGGAATAGAGTTGAACAGAGATGTCCCTTGGTATAATAAGACCTTCCCCTCCCTCCCCCTTGGGAACTGTCTCTGATATTGTAGATCCTAGTTTACACAGTCTTGTATTGAACAGACTGTGATGACTAGGTGAGTTATATTAAATGTGTCTCTGTCTTCTCTGTGGGACGGTGTTGCTGCAGTCCAAGGTCTTTAAGTGTCTGTGACTCAGCAGGTGAGTACACAGGTGTGCAGTGCCTGTGCCTCAGCAGGTGAGTACACAGGTGTGCAGTGCCTGTGCCTCAGCAGGTGAGTACACAGGTGTGTATCAGTTAGGACTAGCTGCAGTCAGGACTCACTGCAGTCAGGACTAGCTGCAGTCAGGACTAGCTGCAGTCAGGTCTGGCTGCAGTCAGGACTAGCTGCAGTCAGGTCTCGCTGCAGTCAGGTCTGGCTGCAGTCAGGTCTCTCTGCAGTCAGGACTCACTGTAGTCAGGTCTCTCTGCAGTCAGGACTAGCTGCAGTCAGGTCTGGCTGCAGTCAGGTCTCGCTGCAGTCAGGACTCACTGCAGTCCCCCACAGTCAGGAGTGCTGCTGGAGGTGTATACCAGACAGTGTGAGCATGCTCTTGAGTGTGTGGAGACAGACTCACTCTTCACAACCAGCCAGTAGGAACAGCAGCCATGTCAGGTGGGGATTTTAAATCTTGTGAATTCACCAAGAATAATATCTGCCATCTGTGGCAGAGGCCATGCAGGAAGCAGCAGAATGATGACCTCTTATATGACAAGAGAGGAGCATGGAGATGGATGCTCTGTACCCTCCCAGCCCGCTCTGGGGAGCGAACATGATGAGAGGTCTGTAACCATGTGTCATGCATTTCATATATTAATTAGCTGGTAAACACACCCCAGGGAGCAGTACAGTCTGACAGCTTCTGAATAGAGCTCCTGGCCGGCCCCATCAAACAGCCATGTATTTTGTGGGTGAAGTCGTCTTGGGGTTAGTTTAGGTCTTTATGTGCACCTTAGTCCTGCAGTGGGGGGCAGCTGCTCCATACCCTGTGGGAGAGAAGGAGGGCGCAGTGTTTGCTGTCTGTCTTGAGATTACATTTGGATTTCTGAAAAATCTATTCAAATATGCTTGCTTTGGTGATGCTGTGTCTTGGTATGACATCGCTGGAGTCTGACGCTTTCAAGTTGTTAGTCATCTGGTATCTTGATGTGTGTGAGTGTGTACATATACAGTTTAAAACACACACACATTGTTCTACACACATAGCTTCTATTTGTGTTGGGAGAACCAGTTACTGACAGAGGTGGGACACTGACCAGAGGCTGTCTAGAGGCTGGAGGTGACTAGAAGCTGTCTCACCTCTCTGGAGGTGAGGTAGGTTGCTGTCTTACCTCAGACTAGAGGCTGGAGGTGACTAGAGGCTGTCTAGAGGCTGGAGGTGACCAGAAGCTGTCTCACCTCTCTGGACGTGATGTAGATTGCTGTCTTACCTCTCTGGTGGTGATGTAGATTGCTGTCTTACCTCTCTGGTGGTGACCAGAAGCTGTCTCACCTCTCTGGAGGTGACTAGAAGCTGTCTCACCTCTCTGGGCGTGAGGTAGATTGCTGTCTCTCTCTCTCTGTGTTGGTGGAGGAAACAGTGGCAGTGTACCAGTTGTCCATTTTCAGAGCCTGACCTCAGAGACTGCTGCTCTCAGACGGCTGCTGAGTGAAGCAGGCCAGCAATCAGCCATGACAAGCAGTACTACAGCTCTTCACTAAGGGCTGCTAACAGGTATAAGTGTTGTAATTGTGGTAACTTGGAGTGCCATCACTGTGTCAATGAGACACTCTTTTAAGAAGGGTCCTTGTGGCTAATTAGACAGAATTGATATGAGTAGCCACTAGGCACATCCCCTATTTACTGTAGTAGAGGCTGGAATAGAGGCTGGAATAGAGGCTGGAATAGAGGCTGGAATAGAGGCTGGAATAGAGGCTGGAATAGAGGCTGGAATAGAGGCTGGAATAGAGGCTGGAGTAGAGGCTGGAGTAGAGGCTGGAGTAGAGACCAGAGTAGAGACTAGAGTAGAGGCTGGAGTAGAGACTAGAGTAGAGGCTGGAGTAGAGGCTGGAGTAGAGACTAGAGTAGAGGCTGGAGTAGAGACCAGAGTAGAGACTAGAGTAGAGGCTGGAGTAGAGACCAGAGTAGAGACTAGAGTAGAGACTAGAGTAGAGGCTGGAGTAGAGGCTGGAGTAGAGGCTGGAGTAGAGACCAGAGTAGAGACTAGAGTAGAGACTAGAGTAGAGACTAGAGTAGAGACTAGAGTAGAGACCAGAGTAGAGACTAGAGTAGAGGCTGGAGTAGAGACTAGAGTAGAGGCTGGAGTAGAGACTAGAGTAGAGGCTGGAGTATGGAGTAGAGGCTGGAGTAGAGACTAGAGTAGAGACTAGAGTAGAGGCTGGAGTAGAGGCTGGAGTAGAGTGTGTTCTGGGACAGTTGAAAACGTGACGTGTGTTTGATAGTGTTCACCGTTCACCACAATATTCCCAGATCCACATGATATTTCTGCTAACATTTTAGTTGTACTTATAAACACCATCTGAATATGTCTGATAAAACTTGCAGCAATTAACAGACCAGTCCATAGAGCTTCAACTGTCATTCTGAAAACACCATTTTATGATCCCACAATCGACTGTAAGATCAAACATATGTACGCTGTGTTTCCTTTTAAACAAGTAGGGCAGGGCTAAGGTTAGGACAGCAAACTGCAGGCAATTGCTGCCAAGTGTCCAAACATGGAGTAGAATGAAAGCTGTTTGGTGTTACTAAATAGAGAGGCGATTATGGTAGATTGCCAGAGCTGAAGCCTGTGTCCCTCCACCTGCTCTCTCCATGCTGTGATGGTGCTACAACACAGACAGATTCTGCTCTGCTGTAATGACAGTTTAGCAGGCAGAGTTGCTCCACAAACATATCATAATTTGGCTCTAACAACCACAATTATAGTCCCTTATTGATTCAGCCACGTATTACATGGGAGTTACAAAGTCTTTTTTATCGTTGACTTGTTGGAGTTGTTGAATGTAGGAAATGGTTGAATTGTTGCCCCTTCATTGGAGGGGGATGTGTCTCTTAAAGCATAATGTGTCTCCAATTTAGGCGGAGTAAACAAAAGGAAAGAGCCATTTCTTCCACAACAAAGGCTGCAGAGACAGGTTGACAAAGGTAACCACATACACACAAGAAGTGAGTTTTGTCAACAGATTAAAGTGGGTCGATTCTGTCCATGTTTCCCTGTTTGAAGCCATGCTTCCTTGCTCGGAAACAGAAACGTCTGTTCTTCACAGTATTTTATGATTTAAAACGAATCCTGGATTTAATTGCCCCCCAAGGAATCTTTTTTGGTTCAGTGATAGAATTCAGAGTTTGATCTAAAGAGAAGTGGTTTATATTCAGTGGCTAAAGAGAAGTGGTATATATTCAGTGGCTACTGTTCTTTATCAGGTTCACCTTTGTTTATAGTTGATGCTGATTGAGTGTTTGGGAACTGATCTCAGATGTCAGGGGGCCGGTCCAGGGGGGCCGGTCCAGGGGGCTGGCCCAGGGGGGCTGGTGTCAGGGGGGCTGTTCCAGATCTTTGGGTTCAGATCTTTGGGTCCAGCCCTGCTGACCTACAGCAGCTGTCTGGAGGTGGTCCTGTTACTTTTCACAGCAGGGATCCTCTGTAATAATGCATAAACAAACATGCGTGACCAGTTGGATGTTTATCAGATCTTTAATTAATTACATTTAGAAAATTAGTGTTGTGAACATCTGGGGGTTTGGAACACAGACACACAGACACACAGACACAAACACACAGATACAGACACACAGACACGGACACACAGACACAGACACACACACAGACAGAGACACACAGACACACAGACACAAAGCCACAGACACACAGACACACAGACAGAGACACACAGACACACACACAGACACACAGACACACAGACACACAGACACACAGAATGGTTGCTCTCATGTTGGGGGAAGTCTGTCAGAAACCATTCTTACTTATTCTTTCGACAGGTGAAACTGTTCTTAATGTATTTAAGGTTTATCGAGGACTCAGTACAGGTTATATTCATATAAGGATGCGGGGGAGGTTATGATGAATGGCATAAGCTTCTTACACAAACAAAGGCGTCAATTACAATCAGAAAACATTGAACCACAGCGGGATTATGCTTCTCTGGTAAAACGCTTCATGCAAGCTCTTTGTCACTGACAATTACAAAACAGAGAAACTGCATTCAGGACAACAGCTCAGCCTTGCTGCCCTTTTTGGTATGCAGACCGCTGTCCATGTCGCACACCATCTGACCTTCGAGCTGTGAATAGGACAGAGCTGTCCTGCATGCAGGGGGAATCCTGGCTGCTTTGCCAGACATGTTCCTGATAAACCACTGATCTCCCAGGGCACTTGAAACGAGGCTGGCTTCATTTGCATGATAGGATTTGGCACAATGTGTGCATGTTGAGGCCAGACAAGCACACGGTGGTGTTAGATGGGAGAGTTAGCAGGGAGGATGAATGCTGATACTGAGGGAGCAGACAGTGTAGACTGGGTTCATGTTCCACAGCATCTTATCTGAGAGGAGATGAGCATGTTAAAGGCTGAGACCTGGAGCTGGAGGCCTGAGAGAGACAGACGCAGACACCAGGGGAGCAGAGGAGGAGGGCAGGAGGCTGACACCATGGGAGCAGAGGAGGAGCAGGCTAGGAGGCTGACACCAGGGGAGCAGAGGAGGAGCAGGCTAGGAGGCTGACACCATGGGAGCAGAGGAGGAGCAGGCTAGGAGGCTGACACCAGGAGAGCAGAGGAGGAGCAGGGCAGGAGGCTGACACCAGGAGAGCAGAGGAGGAGCAGGGCAGGAGGCTGACACCAGGAGAGCAGGGGCCAGCCCTGACTACACCATCCACTGTAGGACACGTGATATTTTACCTGTCGGCTGGATGTTTCTATCATTCTCTGGGACTGTCTCTGCATACAGCAAATGCTACACCGTCTGTGGGAGACACCGGCTGTGATGCTAAATACAAGCAGCACTGTGGGGATGTGTTCATCATCACAAGACCCATTACAGCAGGGGTCTCCAATCCTGGTCCTCGAGGGCCAGGATTGGAGACCCCTGCATTACAGTATCATACAATGAGGCAATTTTTTTGAGTGTTATTTATTTTTGATAAGAGCCTTATATGTGATTATGATAAAGCAGCATTGTGGTATTGTGTGAGAGATATTGAATCAAACTGTATGTACAGCCTGGATAACATAGAACATAACACACAGATGATCAGATGGGCGCGTCTGGTCATCTAGGAAGAGCTTGGCTCCACAACTCAGCAGGAATGATTCACCTGGAACAGGGAGGAAAACGTCAAGCTGAAGGCTATTGTCTGATGCTGTGAAGTGACCTCCAGAAACTCAGCTGATACCAGCAGAGGAACTTTCAGAAGGAGGAAAAGTACACTGTGTTCATGCATCCTCTTCCTCCTCTTCTTCCTTCCTCCTCTTCCTCCTTCCTCCTCAGTCACTCAGCCTGTCTCCAGCAGAGCTGCGTTCCCTGACGACAGGCCCAGGCCTCCTCCTGTGTGGAAGTGGCAGGCTGATGTAGTTGCTCTGAGATCTTCTCCTCTCCGCTCTCCACCTGCCAAATCTTCCTCCTCCCACAGCAGCACTTAAGACAGCCCAGAGCGCCTCTCAATTTTCACTCTCCTGAGGGAACAAAGGAAAAAGTAACACAAATTACCTTTAACAGTATTGTCTGGCTGTTCTGTAAATGAATGTAATTATCAGGTAGATAATGGGAGCCTCATCCTTGACTTAGGGATGGAGGAGGTAAAGTCAATCTTTCACCTTCATCTAAATGGAAATAAGATCATCGGCAGCGTCTCCACAGGCCTATGGGGGCAGTGCAGCGCTCTGTTCAGAAGGTAGGCTAGGATCCAGACACCTCTTGGAGGATCCACACATGCATGCTGTGTGGATCCTGTTTATGAGCTTCTGGAAGATGCTGTCAGAGGATTCTGGTGGGAGGAGACATTGTTTGGCAGCCTCTTGTTAAAGGTTGTTTTGTTTGAGAACATGAGGATTTGGCTTAACGTATTTTGCACGCTAGATTGTGTGTCTGTGTGTGTGTGTGCACATGTGTTTGTGTGTGTGTTGTGTGGTCACATGTTGGTGTGTGGTGTGCTGTGTTGACAACATGCTGATGTATCGTGGTGATTGAGTGACTGCTTTAAGATGTGAACAAAAGAGGGGGTTGTACCTCCGGCTGGTCGCCAGGCAGCCAGACCCAGCAGAGGGGTCTCACACACAGAGACCTCCCACAGTCCTCTCCCTCCTCCCCTGCCCTCTCTCTCCTCCCAGCCCTCTCTCCCTCCATTCCTCTCCCTCCCTCCCCAGTCCTCCTGCCCTCCTCCACAGCCCTCTCTCTCCTCCCCAGCCCTCTCCCTCCTCCCCAGCCCTCTCTCTCCTCCCCAGCCTCCTCTCCAGCCCTCTCCTCCCCAGCCCTCTCGCTCTCCAGCCCTCTCTCCTCCCCACCCTCTCTCCTTCCCCGCCCTCTCTTCTCCTCCCCTGCCCTCTCTCTCCTCCCCAGCCCTCTCCCCTCCTCCCCAGCCCCACCACAGGCGTAGGATTAAGCCCCAGTCCCACAAAGGGACACATGCCCCTCCCCTCCACCAGGCCTTTCAGCCCTGCTTTACTGACACCCTAATAAGGATTAGCCTTAATGAGCTGCAAGGAGTTAACAATGAATGAAGAACTCCTTAAGCAGCCTCTAATTCTATTCTGGTCCATGTCACTTTTCACCTCCGTCTATTCAGCCCTGTGTGTTTGAACACAAGGCGTAATCCTCTTGACTATCAAAGGTGAGCAGATCATATTCATTTAGACATCCCCTTCTCCTGGATTGGGGGACATTGTGTATGACAAGGCAGCCCCCAACCTTCTCTCATCTGCTCTCCTCTCTCACCTGCCACCAACACCGCCTGCACCTCTCTCCACACCCTCTCCTTCCATCCCTCTTTACTCATCCCCACACACTTTTAACAACTTAATCCTCTCACTCCTGCTTTGTGCGTTCTCTTGAGCGCTGCTCATGAAACAGAAGGAAGACTTTGTAAGACCCTGGCTTGAATGTCCCTGTTTCTAAAGTGTGTGTGCCTGCGAGCTGTGGAGAGGCTGCATTGTGTCGATTGTCAGCAAGTACTCCAACCTCATATAGAGGCACATGAAAACACATTAACGACACTAAACATGACAACCAACTACATCCAGCCAGTGGAATCTTAGGTCTCTCTCTCATGAAGCTAGTCCATCTGTAGGTCTCTCTCTCATGCAGCCGTCATCTGTAGGTCTCCTCTCCTCATGTAAAGCCAGTCATCTGTAGGTCTCTCTCTGATGTAGCCAGTCATCCTGTAGGATCTCTCTCATCAATGCAGCCAGTCATCTGTAGGTCTCTCTCTCATGAAGCTAGTCATCTCTAGGTCTCTCTCATGCAGCCAGTCATCTCTAGGTCTCTCTAATGCAGCCAGTGATCTGTAGGTCTCTCTCATGTAGCCAGTCATCTCTAGGTATCTCTCTCATGTAGCCAGTCATCTGTAGGTCTCTCTCTCATGCAGCCAGTCATCTGTAGGTCTCTCTCTCATACAGCCAGTCATCTGTAGGTCTCTCTCTCATGTAGCCAGTCATCTGTAGGTCTCTCTCTCTCATACAGTCGGTCATCTCTAGGTCTCTCTAATGCAGCCAGTCATCTCTAGGTCTCTCTAATGCAGCCAGTGATCTCTAGGTCTCTCTCACCCAGCCAGTCATCTGTAGGTCTCTCTCTCATGCAGCCAGTCATCTGTAGGTCTCTCTCTCATGTAGCCAGTCATCTGTAGGTCTCTCTCTCATACAGTCGGTCATCTCTAGGTCTCTCTCATGAAGCCAGTCATCTGTACGTCTCTCTCTGATCCAGCCAGTCATCTCTAGGTCTCTCTCTCTGATCCAGTCAGTCATCTCTAGGTCTCTCTCTCTGATCCAGCCAGTCATCTATACGTCTCTCTCATGCAGCCAGTCATCTATACGTCTCTCTCATGCAGCACCAGCAGTTTCCTCGGAGGACATCCCCTGGAAGAGCTGTGTGTTATGAACTCTGCTCTGACATGGCCACTATATCCCTGCTGGCTCGTCATGACTGACAGAGATACCTAGGATCTCCTCCTACCCTGAACTCTATATCAGCTTTTCCCCAAGGTCCAATCACTCTGTCTCTCACACACACACTTACAGACACACACACACACACTCTCTCTCTCTCTCTCTCTCTCTCTCTCTCTCTCTCTCACACACGCACTCTTACAGACACACACACTTTCTCTCTCACACACACCCTCATACAGACACACAAACACTCTCTCTCTCTCTCACACACACACACTCTTACAGACACACAAACACACTCTCACACACACACTCTATCTCTCTCACACACACACACACACACACACTCTTACAGACGCACAAACACACACTCTCTCTCACTCTTACAGACACACAAACACACTCTCTCTCACACACACTCTATCTCTCTCTCTCACACACACACACACACTCTTACAGACACACAAACACACACTCTCTCTCTCTCACACACACTCTTACAGACTCACAAACACACACACTCTCTCTTACTCTTACAGACACACAAACACACACTCTCACACACACACACTCTTACAGACACACAAACACACTCTATCTCTCTCACACTCTCTCTCTCTCTCTCTCTCTCTCTCTCACACACACACAGACTTTTGACAAACAATAAGTGGTAGTTTTTGCCACGTACTGGAGTCTTATAGTGATGGTGTCAGCTACTGTGATTCCAGATAGAACCTAGCCAAAGGGACATGAACACAGTTGATTAAATCTGCGATGAGTCCCACATTTACAATGTTGCATTTCTGCTTTGAACCTATGCCTTCCCGACGAGACAAACACCAATTTATTGCAAGCTTATTAAACCGAATATAGAAAGGTTATTAGAACAAGTAGGCACACACATTTTCCTGACACAATTCAATTACCTGAGTAGCTAGAGGGAGCTGGAGAAACTAAATCTGACATTATTTCCTGAAAAACAAGCAGAAATCTTTGTGTGGTTTGAGGCAGTGAGCACCAGGCAAAGAGAGAACGCTGTCCTTTAAAACTATTCATGCAAATGTCAGAGACACTGATATTAAAACAGCAACGTTGGTGGAATGAAATAATTATTTATTCCAATATTTTATGTGTTTTTACAATGAGCTCCACCATTAAACGTGTTTCCATCTTTGTGTGTGGTTAGGTCTGTCCTCTAGTCGGGGGTTGTTGACTGTTTTACAGTTGGGTTAGGGATACAGACAGACTGAATACAGTTTGTAGTTGATGCAGACAGACTGACTACAGTTTGTAGTCAGTCTGTCTGCATCAATCAGCAGCCAAGTTGTTGAGTCGAGTTCATGATTGGGTTTACCTTGGTTCCATCAGTTCACCTTGTGTATGAGTGACAGAGGTCAAAGCAGAGATCAAAGAGCTGAGAAGGCCAACTAAACCGTCTCATTATGATGTCATTATGACGTCATAATGATGTCAGGGATGACAAGGAGGACCATGACACACAATAGGACAAACTCTTCCAAACCAGGTGAATTGATCTGTCATGAAAACTATTGATTTTTTCTTACCTCTGTGAATTAAGGCTCTGTCTGGAGAGACAGCTGTTCTTCTCTATAGAGACAGCAGTTCTCTCTATAGAGACAGCAGTTCCTCTCTCTATAGAGACAGTTAATCTTTTCTACAGAGACAGCAGTTCTTCTCTATAGAGACAGCTGTTCTTCTCTATAGAGACAGCACTTCTCTCTATAGAGACAGCAGTTCTCTCTATAGAGACAGCTGTTCTCTACAGAGACAGCTGTTCTCTCTACAGAGACAGCACTTCTCTCTATAGAGACAGCAGTTCTCTGTAGAGACAGCTGTCTCTCTATAAAGACAGCAGCTCTACAAGGCATAAAAACAGGAAAATCATTTGACTTCAGATCAAGAAGTTGCAGGTTCAAATGTCTCTCCATTCTTCCTTTTGGATGAAAGTGTGATGAAAGTGCTAAATGAACATGCTCTCATTTCTACTTGCGCTGTGAAGAAAGACAAACAAGGCGAGGAGGTGTAGAGGCCATGAGGTTGTAGTCCAAGGTTAGTGGGGTGGAGAGTGACTGGCCCAGAGCAACAGCATTCTTTCCTCCCAATCCTGTTTCTCTTCACCATTGTTGTCGATCCTCTTGTGAATCCAACTTCATTTCCACTTCAATTTGAGCAACCTTCTGCTGGCCTCTCAAGGAGATACGATCCACGCTCTGACATGAATTAGCCCCAGATTGACTGATACTGTCTCGCCCTGGGGAGATTCATGGCCTGGACAGTCCCTTTCTTTTCTACCCCCCTCCTTTCTCACCTCCTCTCCCTCCTCCCCTTTCTCTTTCTCTCACGCCCTCTCTCTTTCTCTCTGCCTCTTTTCCTGTTTTGTCACCCACAGGCTCGTCCTTGTCACTCACCTGTCGATGTGACATCACCCTTTCCTTGGGTGTGACGGACAGGAGCAGGCAGCCTCTGATGGAGTAATTTGCCAAGAATTTACAAACACGCATCGTCACAGCGGTGTCAGCCAGGCGCACAGCGCTGAGGAGAGAGGTCCGCTTCTATTCATCAACCATCGTGACAGATGGTCCCAGGCCTCATTTTCTCTCTCCCCTTCTCTCTCACTCTCTTTCTTCCTCTCTCTCTCTCTCTCTCTCTCTCTCTCCCCTCTCTCTCTCTCTCCCCTCTCTCCCCCCCAATGTGTCCCTTGGCGCCCGAGCCACTGCCACCACAGTCTAGTTCTCCCAGCTGCTGGGACAGAGAACGTTTGGGACCTGACTGACATGATATGCAAATATAGGCGTTTTCTTTTTACCTCTCTTAATACCCTGTGTAAACCTTTCCAATACTCTCATCATGACAAGCCCCTGCACAGATCCTTAAATCAAAGCCAAGTGCAGGGTTGAATCAGGGCAGAGATCTGACATCATATCGTATTAATGAACACTCTAAATTCAAAGTCAGCTGCTCATTTCTCGACCCAGTCGCTGATTTAAAGGAGAGGAGGGTGACCTTCTTAAAAAATACTCTGATGAATGTTGGGAGCCAGAGGCCCCAGGGCAAGGCACTTGTTTCATATTTTCTCAGTCGATTCATTACGTGGTTCTGGTGATTTTGGTGTGTGCCGTGCCAGATTTACTCACATTGGTGATTTAGAAGTGGTTGCAGGAAAGAGACTGGTGATGGTTCTAATACCAGACTGCTGTTGAACTCATCTGGACTCTCACTGCTACAGGCCTGTGTCCCCTCCTCAACAGGAACAGGGACACACCAGTCAGAGAGTGTAACCAGGTGTATGATAGCCTATCAAGTTGGTCACACACCTGACAGCCAGTCAAGTCAGTGGAAAGAGTCATCTGCATGTGACAAGCTGAGTTTGACCTATGACCTACAATGTAGCAGGGAGATACATTAGAGAGTCTCTAAGATAATAACTCTAAGATGAATGAAAAGTATAAAGACAAATCTGAATGGTAGCAGACGTGCTACTGTGACGACACGACACTGCTGTAACGAAGAAGATCCATGGCAATCATGGCTCATCTGGTTTTTAGGTGTTTAGGTGTTCAGGTGTTTAGGTGTTCAGGTGTTCAGGTATTCAGGTATTCAGGTGTTCAGATGTTTAGGTGTTTAGGTGTTCAGGTGTTCAGGTGTTTAGGTGTTTAGGTGTTTAGGTGTTCAGGTGTTTAGGTGTTCAGGTGTTTAGGTGTTTAGGTATTCAGGTGTTCAGGTGTTCAGGTGTTCAGATGTTTAGGTATTCAAGTGTTCAGGTGTTCAGGTGTTCAGATGTTTAGGTGTTCAGGTGTTCAGGTGTTTAGGTGTTCAGGTGTTTAGGTGTTCAGGTGTTCAGGTGTTCAGGTGTTTAGGTGTTCAGGTGTTCAGATGTTCAGGTGTTTAGGTGTTTAGGTGTTCAGGTGTTTAGGTGTTTAGGTGTTCAGGTGTTCAGGTGTTCAGGTGTTCAGATGTTCAGGTGTTCAGGTGTTCAGGTGTTCAGGTGTTTAGGTGTTCAGGTGTTCAGGTGTTTAGGTGTTCAGGTGTTCAGGTGTTCAGGTGTTTAGCTGCTCTGGCAGGAATCACAAGAGAGAACAACAGATGTTGCAGAACAAAAACCCTCTAATCCTCAGATTGAAAAAGTGAATCAAGACACACGGTTGCTGTTGGAGGATTTAGATTCAATACAAAAGCAGAAGGTCTCATGTCCTATTCATGTTCTGCTGGAAGACAGGGAGACATTTAGTTAGAACGTTTAGTTAGATATTAAGGGAACATTAATATTATTATTTATTTTGTAGATCACAATGGCAGCCTGGTCTGGTAGACCAACAGGGCTGAGGGGAAGGGGGTGTAACGCTGTGCGGTGCCGGCTCATCGCTGTGCGCTCACATTGCGTGCGTGAGATGGCTAGCGCGGTGTGTCTTGTCGCCGGGTGTGTGTGGTGCGTGTCGTGGTAGTGCGTGTGTGGTATGGTTGCGTGCCCGTCTGTGTGCGTGCGTACTCTGCGTGGCATTGTGTGTGTCTAGTGTGTGTGCGTGTGTGTTTTTTTTTTTTTTTTTTTTTTGTGTGTGTTTGTGTGCGTGCGTGCGTGTGTACGTGCGTGCCTTTGTTATTGTCCCATGTTGACTCTCCCCCTCTCGTCTAATCTGTCCATATTAATTTCAACTCCAATCATCCTTTCATGGGTCTAAACATTGCTGTGGACAGCACAAGATTAACTTGGACAGAATTTCACAGAGCATATCTGCAAATAGCTTGGGTAAATCATTGGTCAAATGTTGAATTTGTCACCCTTGAAAAGAATTTCATTATTCTATTAATGGGATTGTTTGATAAATTCTCTGTTTTTGTTTTGTTGCATCTTCAGCACAATTACAGATGATCCACGCTTCATGCTCTTAATGTGGGAATCATTCAGGTCAAGTGTCATTTCAAATGCTTTTTTATTAGTATTAACTTGATGATGACAGAGCATGTATCTACTGGCTTGTGTACGAAGTGCTTGACAAGGTGCCAAGTTAAGCACACTTGACATCCTTCTGCTACTTTCCATTTTCCAGACTGATTTGAACCCATTGGCAGATTTTGTAGCCAATAGAGTGAACACATCTTAATATTTCTCATATCAAAATGTGTGTTACTGTGTTCATTTGTAATGTCCATATGTCACAGTTAAACGCAATGTCCTTCTAAATTTCCTCTATCATGTATTAGTGACAATATTGCCTCGTAGCATCACTGTGCAATGCCCATCTCTTCCCTACTTACCACTGGGAGAAATTATCTAGAACTTATGGACCTGCTGGCTCAGTTTAGTGCTTTTAAATCAGAGATAAGGAATGAAGCGTTCCCAAACTCATTGTGGTCCCTGGTGCATAACCTATTACTCCACTGTATGCAATCAACTGCTGCAACTTAATGTTCTGCAATATGACTGTGTCTGTCGTTAAGCGTGTTCCAAGATGTCGATGTTCAGAGGGTCATGTTTGGACAGATTAGCATGCCATTGATTTCTATCCTCAGCTTTGTCTTTTGCTACTACAACAGCCTGGTTAGTAAAAGCACAAGCAAATCTTTCCATGTACAGCAGCCTCCTGTGTGCTAGAGAGAGTCCATGTACAGCAGCCTCCTGTGTGCTAGAGAGAGTCCATGTACAGCAGCCTCCTGTGTGCTAGAGAGAGTCCATGTACAGCAGCCTCCTGTGTGCTAGAGAGAGAGTCCATGTACAGCAGCCTCCTATAAGAGAGAGTCCATGTACAGCAGCCTCCTGTGTGCTAGAGAGAGTCCATGTACAGCAGCCTCCTGTGTGCTAGAGAGAGTCCATGTACAGCAGCCTCCTATAAGAGAGAGTCCATGTACAGCAGCCTCCTATAAGAGAGAGTCCATGTACAGCAGCCTCCTGTGTGCTAGAGAGAGTCCATGTACAGCAGTCTCCTATAAGAGAGAGTCCATGTACAGCAGCCTCCTGTGTGCAAGAGACCCATGCTCCACCCTCACCAAGGCTGAGAGAATAAATACACCTGGTTATACTGATGGTGTGTCTCACCTGGTTATACTGACGGTGTGTCACCTGGTTATACTGACGGTGTGTGTCTCACCTGGTTATATTGAGCCTCTTCAGAGGCTCTTGTTCCCAAGACTGCTGTGACCCTGGAGAGATCACATCCTATTATGTTCCTTCATCTCCATTGAGGGATAAGACCCACGCAGAATTGATTGTCTCCACAGATTGGAGATAATCATTGATTTTCTCTGTTTTTCTGGATAAGGCAGCTTTGTTCAGCTGACAGAGATGTCTTCCCCAGTATCAAGACAGAGAAAAGCGAAGAGTAATCTGTACAGACCTTCTAGTGCTCCTGGCAAGCAACGTTTGATCACTCAACACACACGCATACACACAAACACACACACATACACACACAACACACACACATACACGCATACACATACACGCATACACACAAACACACACATACACAAACACACATACACACAAACACACACACACACATGAAACATCTAGAAACACATTCTTCATTCAACAAGCTCGGAGGACAATACCAGATTCAGAGTGAAGCTTGTTTGGTGTGAAACACTTTTGGTGCCATTTCAGTTTTGGCTCTGTTTTGATTGTTTTCCAGATGATTCATCATCCAAGCTTTCTGTGTTCTGTCAACAGCTTTAAGACTCGACCCTCTCCTGCTGCCCACCGATCACCCTGCCTGCCCCCTGTGAGAGAGGTGAGGCTGGCCTCCTGTGAGAGAGGTGAGGCTGGCCTCCTGGGAGAGAGGTGAGGCTGGCCTCCTGTGAGAGAGGTGAGGCTGGCCTCCTGGGAGAGAGGTGAGGCTGACCTCCTGTGAGAGAGGTGAGGCTGGCCCCCTGTGAGAGAGGTGAGGCTGGCCTCCTGTGAGAGAGGTGAGGCTGGCCCCCTGTGAGAGAGGTGAGGCTGGCCTCCTGTGAGAGAGGTGAGGCTGGCCTCCTGGGACAGAGGTGAGGCTGGCCTCCTGTGAGAGAGGTGAGGCTGGCCTCCTGGGAGAGAGGTAAGGCTGGCCTTCTGGCTGGTGGAAGTCCAGCCCTGTTTCATTTGCCTCCATCAGCAGGGAGCAGCAGTACTGGAGCAGCTGTCTCAGTAGCAGAGATGTTATCTGGGTGTTGAGTCAGACACCCTGTTCCCTCTCTCTCCACCCTCTCTCTCCACCCTCTCTCTCCCAGGATCTCCCAGGATCCCCCGTGGGAACCTGCAGTCTGGTAGATGATCAATTCAGAGCAAACAGCTTTATTGACATGACAAATGCTACATCTGCATTGACAAAGATGAATGAGTAACCAGTGAAGCTAAAGATGACAGCTGGCTGTCCAGATACTGGCCACACAACAGTAATACAGTACCATAGTACTACAGTACTGCAGTACCACAGTACCACAGTACTACACTGCTACAGTACTACAGTATTACAGTACTTCAGTACTACAGTATTACAGTACCACAGTACTACAGTATTACAGTACTACAGTATTACAGTATTAAAGTACCACAGTACTACAGTATTACAGTACTACAGTATTACAGTATTACAGTATTAAAGTACCATAGTACTACAGTATTACAGTACTACAGTACCACAGTATTACAGTACTAAAGTGCCACAGTACTACAGTATTACAGTACTACAGTATTACAGTACCACAGTACTATAGTACTACAGTATTACAGTACTACAGTATTGTACCACAGTACTACAGTATTAAAGTACCACAGTACTACAGTATTACAGTACTACAGTACTAAAGTGCCACAATACTACAGTATTACAGTACTACAGTACTAAAGTGCCACAGTACTACAGTATTACAGTACTACAGTATTACAGTACCACAGTACCACAGTACTACAGTATTACAGTACTACAGTATTACAGTACTACAGTATTACAGTATTACAGTATTACAGTACTACAGTATTACAGTAGTACAGTATTACAGTACTACAGTACTACAGTTTTACAGTTTTACAGTATTACAGTACTACAGTACTACAGTACCACAGTACCACAGTATTACAGTACTACAGTACTACAGTATTACAGTACTACAGTATTACAGTACTACAGTATTACAATACTACAGTACTACAGTACTACAGTATTACAGTATTACAGTACTACAGTATTACAGTACTACAGTACTACAGTATTACAGTACTACAGTATTACAGTACTACAGTACTACAGTACTACAGTACTAAAGTGCCACAGTACTACAGTACTACAGTATTACAGTATTACAGTACTACAGTACTACAGTACTACACTATTACAGTACTACAGTATTACAGTACTACAGTACTACACTATTACAGTAGTACAGTACTACAGTATTACAGTATTAAAGTATTACAGTACTACAGTACTACAGTACTAAAGTACCAAGGTCTGGAGGCCACAACTTCTCAAACCCCAGCCTCACATGGTGTCACCATCTCTCGCTTTCCAAATGACTCTGATCTAAGCTTGGAATAATTAAATTGAGGACCATCTATATTTGATTAAGATTTTAATAATTGCCAGGCTACATTAGATAACGTTTGATAAGTACCCATAAAAGATAATTTACTTTTCAAATTAATTACACTTTTTTCAATTTTGAGTCCATCGCAATAGGTGTCTACTACTAAAGCAATTTGTACAATATTTAATGTGGAGTTATTTTGTAATTTGAGATTAACCCACTGCTCAAACAGATGAATGGTCACTTAATTACATGTCTAATAACTTCCACCATGTCAGCTCATGAATATATGAATGCCCATCCTGACATCTCCATGACAACTGGATATAGAAATATAGATGAAGAAATATATTGAAATCAAAAATATCTCTTTGGAAAAGCGACAGTTCTGTAATTCAGAACAGCTGATCTTAGCACTGAGAGTTATTCTCTAATAAGATTTCTCTGTTCAGAAAGTAAAATTGAGAAGACGTAATAAGCAAGAGATTCTGTTTGTGGAGCTCCATTTCTCTGTGTTGCTAGTGTAGTTTGGGGGCCGGTCCATCTACATGGCCCCCAGCAGGCATGCTGCCCGGGGCCTCCCCACACCACCAGCACCCCCACTGGGTGATGTATTGAAGGGGCGTGCTGTGTCTGAACAGGGAGGGGTGACAGGGCTGCAGGACGCTTGAATAGACTGTAACAGCGAGTCGTGCAGAGCTGTTTCAGGGTGTTTTGTCATGAGCATATGTGTCCAGACAGGGAGGTGAGCAGACTGTCAGGGAGCAGTCAGCTGTGATCAGCTGCTCTCCTCTGCTGCTGCCTAAGCTCTTCCCACGCTCCCCCTCTCCTCCTGCCGCTCTACACCACCTTCTGCTGCTCTACACCACCTCACTCTGCTCTACACCACCTCACTCTACACCACCTCACTCTACACCACCTCACTCTGCTCTACACCACCTCACTCTGCTCTACACCACCTCACTCTGCTCTACACCACCTCACTCTGCTCTACACCACCTCACTCTGCTCTACACCACCTCACTCTGCTCTACGCCACCTCACTCTGCACCAGTTCAATCTGAATTTAATTTCCTGTTGAGGTATTTCACTGAATTCAACCCCACAAAACCTTTACTTTAGAATGTTCAGTGTCAGCAGCGCCTGTGGCATCCTTTTCAGACTGCAGGCAGAGACACCCAGGGCTTAAAGAGAGGGGGAGACACTGGCTGTCCACATCAGAGACACCCAGGGCTTAAAGAGAGGGGGAGACACTGGCTGTCCACATCAGAGACACATCAGCTACGACTTTCTGTCTGTTGTGTGCAAAGGTGGCAAAATAAGATACCTGTCATTTCTCCTTGTGTTTAGTGCGTCTCTGAGTGTGGCCAGTTAACCAATTTGAGGGAAGGACTATAGTGTGTTTAACTGGGGGCTCATAGGAGAAAACAGATTAGCACATTATCTTAGTGAAGGCTAAGGAGAGCTCTAGCTCTGCCCCAGGCTCTGCTGCCAATCAAAACATGTTCTCTCATCCAGCATCCCCCTTCATCCTCTCTCTCCTCATCCTCCATCCTCGCCTGCCCTCCTTCATCCCCTCCAATCCCTTCCCTTTCCATCCTCCTTGACATCACTGACTTGCCAATCATCATCCAACTCTCTGACTAGCCAATCATCATCCAGCTCTACCTGGAATAGAGGGTTTTAGTAGCTTAAAGTAGAAAAACCCTCCTCTCTTCCTCTCCTCTCTTCATCTTCTCTCTTTCATTCCCTCTCTTTGTCTCCTTTCTTTCATTCCCTCTCTTCCTTGCCTTTCCACTCTTCCAGAGAGATATACACAACTAGTTGAAACCTAAGCTTCAAGTATTTAACCATGTAGTAAACAACTTCATACTCTCCACACTGGCTTAGTTGTGTCTGTGACAGTGTCTCAGTCTGGCATGGTGAGAGTTAACCTCTGGCTCCACGTCTCCCTGCTTCCCTCTGGCCTTGCATGCAGGCGTGAATGAGAACCCACAAAATCTATACTGCGTCTTTAAAAGAAGCAGGCCTGTGTCTCCGTGGGGATATTGACCCTGTCAGGAGGTTCAGCAGACTGCATCTCTCCTCTGAGGTGTGGGGCTGAGACAGGGACAAGGCACATGGCTGCGTGGAACCCAGGTGTGCTGAAGCAAGCTGTTAAATTTGGTCATTACTCCTGTAATGGTGCCTTATCAGTCAGTGCTGGGAGGTCAGTCAAGTCACTGCCTCCACCCGCTCCCAGGCGAGAGGCCTGGAGAGAGATGACCCAGCAGCGCTTGTCAGTCTGACGCTGGGACCATGTAAAAACAACGTCCAGTGCAGCACAGAAGTCTGGTGATAGATGGACCACATACACACACACACACACACATGTACACACACATACACACACATTCACACACACATCCACACACATCCACACACATCCAAACACACACACCCATCCACACACACACACACACATCCACACACACACATCCACACACACACACATACACTTACACATCCACACAGACACCCACACACACATCCACACACACACATCCACACACATCCACACACACACACACACACTGGGTGCGGCTATGTGTCTTCGTGTGTGCGCTCATGTTCTCTGTTGGTAACACGTATGTGTAAGAGTATTAATGTGTGTGTATGGGTAGTCACTCATGCACCGTGTACATATGTGTGCATGCATGTGTTGATCTGAGTGTGTTGACAGGGCAGGAGGAAGGGCCAGGGGGAGGGGACAGTGATCTTAACGGCTTTTTGAATGAGATAAATGGATTACAGATGGCCCACTCAATATATTCAAATGAGACATGCAAAAGAGGGGGCGGAGCCACAATACCCACATCTCAGCTGTGGGCGTGTCTCCTGCAGTCTCCTGCTCCGTCTGGTAGATCCACAGACCTGTCGATCTAGCCTGGGTCGAGTGATGTATTCAAATTCACACTTTCTCATTGAAGAAACATTTTCAATGAAATAGACAAAGACACCCTGAGAGAAGCATTTGTAGAGACGTCACAAAGGCTTGAAAACAAACACATTTATTTTATGACTGTTCAGAGAATATGAGATTTGTTGAGCAGAACCTTACTGGCTCCCAGCTGTGCTGCTGCTGAGTGTAGCCCAGAGGTCAGGGTCAGAGGTGAAGGGTCAGGGAGAGGCCAGCCATGCCATAGTGGAGGGTGTGAGCAAGGGCCAAAGAGGGCTGTTACCGTAGTGATGTAGAGGGCTGTTACCGTAGTGATGTAGAGGGCTGTTACCGTAGTGATGTAGAGGGCTGTTACCGTAGTGATGTAGAGGTAACCTAACAGGTCACATCCTCAGTCAATCTGTCGCCACGAGAGCGTTCTCTCCTCGTCCTCTCCCTCTCCCTCTCTCTCTCTCTCCTCCTCTCTCTCTCCTGCTAGAACGGTCTCTCCGCCGTTCCTCCTCTCTCTCTCCTCCTCTGCTCTCACGAATATCTCATATCTCTCTCTCTCTCTCTGTGAGAACGTTCTCTCCTCGTCCTCTCTCTCTCTCTCTATCTCTCTCTATCTGTCTTTCTGTCTCTTCTCCTCTCTCTCTCTCTTCTCTCTCCTGCCAGGCGCCACCCTCTCCAGCGTCACAGCTTATGCTTTCCTTGTCCACAAATCACATCTGATGCAGCCATCTCCGCTCAACACACCACACGGTCTTCCCACCTTCACATGCGGACACCGTACCACCAGACCGCATCCACAACCCACGCTCAACACCTGGGAGAACCTAGTTCTCTCATCGGGCTCTTTCCCCCCCTTCCTTATCACCCACTCTACCCCCTTCTTCTGCCTCCTTCCTGTGTTCCTCTCCCATCCCTCCATCCTCCTCTCTCTCCTCTCTCTCTCTCTCTCTCTCTCTCTCTCTTCTCTCTCTCTCTCTCTCCTCTGGTTTTCCTTTACTGTATCGGACGACACCAGCCTGGACTGGCCTGACCTCATGCTGCCGCACTGGAAAACCAGTTACAGGCAAACAGAAGAGCGTGATAAAAATGATGAACACATTTTATTTTTTAAGATGAATGGTTTTGAACAGCATCTGAATGAAAAGAAAGTGCAAGTATAAAACATATAACACAGCTATAATTGTTTTAAAAAAAAATGAATTCAGCCATTTTTGTCCACAGAAGTCCTGAAGCTAAGCTTGGTCCACAAGTTCCAGACCACACTGATATTCAATCACTGATACATTCTATTAGTGAGGCAGGGGGAGGGGCTTTCCCTGCACTCTGCTCTGCTGTCTTCGTGACCTGAGTCTCCTTCATGAATACGACTCAAGGATCAGTTTGGCATGGCCTGTTAGTGTGTGTTAGTGTGTGTCTTAATACGTGTATGAGTGCATGTGTGTATGAGTGTATGTAAGTGTGTGACTGTGTACGTGTGTATGTGTAAGTGTGCAAGTGTGTTTGTGTAGATGTGTATATTTGTGCACGTTGTGTTTATGTATGTGTGTATATATACATGTGTGTGTGTGTTGTGTGTGTTAGTGGGTGACTAGTGTGTGTGTGTTAGGTTGTGTTAGTGTGTGTGCGTTAGTGTGTGCGTGCAAGGCTGTTTGTTGCACACATGAGTGTGTCTGTGATTCTCTTTGCTCCACACCAGTTTCACTAATATTTTCTTATTGACTCTCCAATGTACATATTACCCAGACTCAGTGACCCCTGAGAAGCACATTTCTGTGTGAACACAGATCGATTGATTCAGTGGGCTCTAGGAGTGCTGGTGTGTCTGCAGCAGAAACACACAGGACTATCATTTAATCTCACCTGTTACCAACAGGACTGATTACTGCCCACCCTGGACTCCACACTACACCTGCTAATCAGGCCCTGCTGGAGGAGTGTGTCCTCCCACACTCCAGCAGCCAGTCACAGAAGAAGACTCCAACACACCTTCTGTCACTTCTGTGTGTTTAGAGGACTAGACACTGCCTGACCCCGTTTTAATGTGTTTAAAGGTACATCTTTTCACATCTGAGTCTCAGACAGACTGGCTCTGATAGAGGCAGACTGGCTCTTATAGAGACAGACTGGCTCTGATAGACAGACTGGCTCTGATAGAGACAGACTGGCTCTTATAGAGACAGACTGGCTCTGATATAGGCAGGCTGGCTCTGATAGAGACAGGGCAGGTTATAGACAGCGGGCAGGTGATGGGCTTGTGTGAGACTTAGCGCTACGGCAGAGCTACTCTGGCGCTTTTCGTCATCATTGCTCTGGCTCGTTTGCGTTCACTCCCTCTCTGTCTTTATCTCGTGCTGCTTCCTTCTCTCGCGTGGGGTTCAAGGCCCATCTCGCCTCTGTGCAAGCCCCCTTCCCGCACCCTCCCACTCTGCCCACCCTCCTCCCACCCTTCCCCACCCATCTCTCCACCTCACCACGTGTGTTCTACTCTTCGTCCTCCTCTCGCTCCCGGCTCTCGTCGCGCCTGCGCCAGACCCCAGCTCCACAGTCCAGACCCCAGTCCCCCCAGGCCCAGCCCCAATGCCGGCGCACCCTCACCCCACCCCCAGCCCAGCCGCAGGCAATTTCAGCCCGGCTCCCACCCCATCCCCCAATGCCCAGCCCAGTGTCCAAGGCTTGAGGCCCCAGCCAGCCCATGTGCATTTTCTAGGCACCAGCGCACCCCCAGCCAGCACCGGCCCCAGGCATCCAGCCCAGCCCACCCCCCCAGCCCGCCCCATGGCATCCAGCCTAGCCAGCCCAGCCCAGCATCCAGCCAAGGCCCCCCCGTCTTCCTCGCCAGCCCAGCCAGCCCAGCGCATGCGCCATTCCCGGCGCACTCATCCTCCAGTTCCTGGTCAGTCTTCTCGTTGAGCACTCAAATGCATACATCAGCTGGCCTCCACTCCTCCGCAACACTATGACTACTCTAACCGGCGTGATCCTCTTGCCTGTCGCATGCGCTCTCCCCCCCCAATCGTTTTCCTGTCGCTCCCCCTCCTGTGCCTCTGTTCTTGGTCTGGCTCGTCCCTCCCTCGCCTGTTCGGGAGCTTCTTTCTCTCCTCCCGCCCCACCCAGAGATCCTAGCCCAGGCAAACAGGCAGGCACAGGGTGCATCCTCAGGTCACACAGGTCAATTACATTCAAATGGAGGATAAATGATCTGCAAATGATCTCAGAGTTCAGGGAGGCTGTATTGTTGTAGCCTGGTCCTACCAGACAGGGCGTAAAGGGGGCGGAGCCAGGCTAGTGTTGCTGTAGCCTGGTCCTACCAGACAGGACGTAAAGGGGGCGGAGCCAGGCTAGTGTTGCTGTAGCCTGGTCCTACCAGACAGGACGTAAAGGGGGCGGAGCCAGGCTAGAGTTGCTGTAGCCTGGTCCTACCAGACAGGACGTAAAGGGGGCTGGGCCAGGCGCTGTATTGCTGTAGCCTGGTCCTACCAGACAGGGCGTAAAGGGGGCGGAGCCAGGCTAGTGTTGCTGTCCTGCAGCTCTGAACTCAGTGGAAACACGGGATGTTTATTATGCTTTTGTCTTGATGAATGAATTTGATATATATCAAAAATATAGAAATGTGTTATAACATGCGCAGCAATTTTTTCGTGTGATATTATCAATTATCGCTGTGCCATAGATTTCCTCAGGATCACACAACACAAGGAGACACACATGAGATCACACACAGCGTCACAGATGTGGCCAGTCTGAGACTGAGTGAAAGGCGTGTAACAGCTCTCCTCCCTAAGGGCCTGGTGGACACTAAAGACGCAACAAGAGGAGGAGGGGGAGGATTTTAGGCCCTTTTCAGCCTGTCTTGCTCTTTCCTACTTTACAAAACAGCCTTTTAATTTGCCTGTGTGTCTGAGTAATGCCTGCATCAATCACCATCATCACAGGATGGCTTTCCCCAGGGCCTCCCTCTGCTCCAGGCCCTCTCTCCCCCAGGGGATGGGACACCCCCTCTCTCCCTCCCTCGTCCTCCCCCTCCTCCCTCCACTGGCCTCCCCGTGTCCTACTCTTGCGCGCCCTCCCCTCCCGTTTCTCCCCTCCTCCCCTCCCTCCCCTCCCTCCTTTCCTTTTCCCTCCCTCTTTCCTCCTCTACATGCCTTCCTTGCTCCTTCCCGTCCCTCTTCCTCTCAGTTACCGCGCCCCCCGGTGATGGAAATTCTACTTCCACGCCATCCACTTCAGGCATCCCTCTCACACAACCTTTCACAGGCCTTGTCCCAGCCCCAGCCCTACAGGCCAGCCAGCCAGCCGCCAAGCCAGCCAGCCAGCCAGCCACTCTCTCCTCCACACCCTTCATCTACTTGTCTCAGTTCTCAGTAGAGGAAGGCCTAACCTTCTTAGGTGTGAAGACAGAGTCTTTGGGAGATGGAGCGCATGACATGGGGTAGACGTTGATCAGCATCCTGGACAGGAAACTATCACGATCTTTCTGATTGATTTCCTCCCAGTTTGATCATACCCTGACGCTTCATTAACCTGGTGTATTCAGGTTTGGTATGTTATGTTCATATGTGAGAATCTGGTTGGTTTGGTTTGTGGGCTTGAGGAAGGAACTTCATTGTAAGAGACAAATCCATGATATGAATTGGCAGACGAGGAACGAGGTGGTCGATACGGATTACAGCTAAGACTCTCTTCTCTGTGGCTGCCCCCCCCCACCTGCCCCCCTCCACCTCTGAGGGAGCAGCTACACCTGCCCCCCCACCTGCCCCCCCCACCTGCCCCCCCCCACCTGCCCCCCACCTCTGAACGGACAGCTACACCTGCCCCCACCTGCCCCCCACCTGCCCTCCACCTGCCCCCCCCCCCATCCGCTTGGCCCTCCACTCTAACGGGAGGCGCTAACCTTGCCCCACCTGCCCCCCCACCTGCCCCCCCCACCTCTGAAGGAGCAGCTACACCTACCCCCCCCACCATCCCTTGGCCCCTCCCCCAGGCGCCTCTGGCCCACAGCGCTGGCACTAAAACTCCTCCCACTCTGCCAGGTGGCACAGAGTCCTCTCTCAGCAGGACGAGAGGAACACACAGCCACACACCTCACACACCTCACTCACTCACACACTCACTCACACACACCACACACCACACACACACACTACACACACAACTCCACTCATCACTCACACACACACACCTCACACTACACACACACACAACACACTCAACACACTCAACAAACTCAACACACTCAACACACACAACACAAAACTCACACCCACACACACACTCCAACACCCACACACTTCCACACACACTCACACACACAATCACACACACACACACACACTCAGACACACACAGACACACAATTCTGTGGACTACCGAGTGAGTGGCTTGGTACTGCTGAGGGCTCCATGTGCTGATTGGTCTGCTGAGAAAGGGGAGGGGCTTGGCTCTGCTGAGGACATGTGCTGATTGGTCTGCTGTTGCCCCACTTCTCTGCCCTGAAAAGTTCCTCAAGTGTGTCATTTCTCAATGGCCTTCAGAGCTGCTGACTGTGAGGACAGGTGGTGTAGGTGTGTGTGTGTGTGGAGGGGGTGCCTAACCCTTGCTTAACACTGCCTCCTGCCAAGAAGACTCTTACTTACTGAGTCAGAACCGAGAAAAAGACGATCAAACTGAAAGATTTCAAAGAATTCTTTGTCTTTCTTCGACATGTATCTATTATTATTGCAGTCAGACTTGTGGGCAACATATTCATCAGGTCAGCTCATTCACACCGACATTTGGGTCAGACTGTGACTCGGGTCAGACTGTGACTCGGGTCAGACTGTGACTCGGGTCAGACGGTGACTCGGGTCAGACTGTGACTCGGGTCAGACTGTGACTCGGGTCAGACGGTGACTCAGGTCACATGGAGACTTGGGTCAGACTGTGACTCTGGTCAGACTGTGACTCGGGTCAGACGGTGACTCGGGTCACATGGAGACTTGGGTCAGACTGTGACTCGGGTCAGACGGAGACTCGGGTCACACGGAGACTCGGGTCAGACTATGACCCACTAGGTGGTGATGAAGTGTTTACGTTGGGAGGTACTTGTTCTGTGGTGGGTGCTGATTTTCCTTGACTTCCTGGTAAATCATCACTACTCAGACCTTTAGACAGCAGGAGTGACAAGGCAACTCACTGAGAGGAAGTGTTGTGTGTCAACACTGTTGTTACTTTGTTTTGTTTATGTCTATATATCTGCCTTCTGTGCGACTTCCACACTCCAGCATGTCTTAATCAACGTTAATTGGCTTTAATTAGCTTATAGTAATTAATTTTGTTTATTTGTGTGAATAGTCCCACTGGGTTGCCTGTTCATTTCGTTAAGGCCAATTAGCTGCAATTAACACGGGCTAATGAGATGGATTTGGAGTCCAAAACAAACAGTGTGTACCCTGGCTTTTCTGCCTGTTAAGGCTGTTCTGGCCTCTTGTGAGATAGAGAGGGGCTGAGGAGTAAGTCTAGATATGTAGCAGACTCAGTGTCTGGGCCAGAACACCTCTGCTTACTGGGCCCTCTGTGTGAGGGGGGAGGGGCTTCAGCTCTCTCAAGGAACAGATCTAAACAACATGGCTTTGTTACTCTTGGTTTCTTTTTGCCTTGTAGAGAGGATGCTTCATCAGCACCCTGCTGCCCTCTGTACCAGCACTGTGCTGCCCTCTGTACCAGCACTGTGCTGCCCTCTGTACCAGCACTGTGCTGCCCTCTGTACCAGCACTGTGCTGCCCTCTGTACCAGCACCCTGCCCTCTGTACCAGCACCCTGCTGCCCTCTGTACCAGCACTCTGCTCTCTGTACCACCACAAAATGTTCCACAGATGAGATCTCAGTATATTAGCACCCCATGAACACTGATCCAATCAATACATATTAATAAGTGCTCTTCAAACATTTATTTCGTACTATATGTATGTTTGTCACTGTTTAGATCATTAAATAGCCTATCTACAGTGTTTTTACACGACTTATTTCCATTTTCTTACAATTCGGTCATACTACTAGGTGCTTATATATCAATGGGTGCAATGTGCCGGGCACAGAGTTTTACATATGCACGAGCCATTCTATTCATCTGGGTGACATGTCTGCACAAGCCATTCTATTCATCTGCGTGACATGTCCCCAACGTAAAAACCGTAAGAGGAAGCGATGAACTATTTCTCTCTTGGCGAAAATAAAGCGTCGCCTTTCTTGTGATATATGGGCTATAAAATTAAGCCCATCCACCAGTGCTGGCTCTTTCTTTTAACTACTGCTCTTTCACTCAGGCCATGAAGACAAATACTGCATGGTGCTGTCCTTTCGCGCTGCTTCTGTCGTGTTTTCATGGTTTCATCCGTAAAGAGACAACGGGAGATGTAATGAGACCGATCTAAAATTTCACCTTATGTTTTCTATGTGACAATTGATCTGAGTTGCTGTTTTTATTTACGTTATTTTGTGTTTTGCTATATTTTCATATGCCCTTCACTAAGGCCTGTAAATAGACAATGAAGAAAAATGGCACGGATTTTTTTTCCGCGTTCAAGAAGCTATCTGAAATGTTTCAGTCCGTGTGGGGCTGATTGTTCTCCGTTTCCCCAGGCGGCAGATATCAGCGAGGCGCAGGGCTGCGGCCGGGGGACAAGCCCGCTATCTCCTGGTTCAGCCTCACTGGACGGCCCACGTGCACTGGCCAGTGCGCGATAATATCTGTAAAGAATGAGTGCCTATCGCTAGACATTATATTATAATCATTAGTGATCCATGCCCTTTCACCCGCTATGTAGAATAAACTCAGACACATTAATCTATGTATCCGTGTGTCCAGACTGCGGACTTTATTCTCCTCGTTAAGGAGGATGAAGTAAGACTTGTCTTTCAAGGCACCATACTACAGGCCTCCTTGTGTTCATTAAAAGTGGGAAAATATTTTTTATATATGTATTGGCTAATATCAATAATAAACTTTTTTGTGTGAAACGTAGCTCTAGGACTTCAGTTGAGGAAATATTCCACAACAAATTCGTAGAAGATGCGCTTGTAGCCCAGGAAAACTGTCTACATTGAGTTTGTCTAAATGCAATTAATTACAAGATACATTAAACAAGCATGTATCAAGATGATAGATGAAACAAAAATATCGGTTTTATTTAACGGTCCTGCTATTCCAACAAAAAAATCTACGCCAATAACATCTGAAATAGGGCACGTTTGAAATAGAATAAATATATATGCGACTGAAAGTTACTGCAACTAGTTTTCACAACAAATAATCTGTGTGTCATGCTGTATAGGCTACGTGCGTTCACGTAGTATCAGTTGCCCCACAATAAATACGCGTTTTCTATTAAAGTTTCATGACAAAAATAAATAAATTTGGCCGATAGCGGGACATTTCACCAAAATGTGTCTAAAGCATTATCATAAGTCTTGTTACTGGAATGAAATACTGTACCTTGAGTATCTGTGATATTTGACCATCCACACACCAAGCGCAATTTCGAGTAGCCTATGGTTTTCCTTGATTTTATGCGTTTCCAAGCCAGTTCTTTATGTATGCTGAAAAGGGCCAATATTCGCTGTCCCTGGTCCTTAGCGGGTCCCTGAGAATTTAGAGGGGCATAGTAATTGCCACTCTACCATCAAGCTGCTGATTGGCTTTGATTCAACATGACGTCACGAGACTCTGAATAAGGCTAGCTCGTGCGCTCTCCAAGGCTGGCGTATTCTGCTGCTGTCGCCTCGACCCGAGTGTCACTTCCGGAGGGTCTGACTACTAGGTCTAAAATAATAGTAAATTGAACCTATTTTTCACTGCAATTTAACTATGTTTTAGGCTATCCTAAATCAGATGTCATGGTCGAAATGTATTCATGCGTAATACATCTGTTTACGGGTTAGACACGTCCACGCTGCGGGCCATCACCTTGATGAGGCCTGTCTGCTCTCAAGTTTACGTTTTAGCTCGTGCGATGTGCAATCTGTCTTAAGTTGTGCGGCTCTGTCCGTGTGTGTATCTGTCTCAAGAAGGACTGCATGGAGAAGCGCTTTTTGTTAGAGCTGGGAGTTGACAGGCTCTGATCCGGGGCTGTTCCTGGCCCTCCTGGACGTGGACTGGACCACATCAGGACTCAGGAGATACTCTGGAGATACTTTACATCGGGACAGAGAAGGGAAAGAAAACTGACCCGATTGCCGGAAATAAAACTCAAAAAATGGTTCACTGTGCTGGCTGTGAAAGGCCCATACTAGACAGGTTCCTACTCAATGTTCTGGATAGACCGTGGCACATAAAATGTGTACAGTGCTGTGACTGTAAATGCAATTTGACTGAAAAATGTTTTTCAAGAGAAGGGAGATTGTACTGCAAAAACGACTTCTTTAGGTAAGTCAACTTGAAATGTTCCGTAAACAGACACCAGTTATTCCGTAATTGTAACAAAAATTGTCAAGTGTTGTACTCTTTTTCTACGTAATGTCTGTGTAAAAAATGTTGTGAGAAAACAAAAATGAAATACAAAATATTTTGCTATTGGCCCTTATAAAGTGTTTATAATGTGTGTAGAATCTAACCCTCTACATGCACGGCCTTCCAAAATGAAGATAATGAGCATCTCAGGGCAGCTTAGATTAAGAACGGTGATCCACCTAAAGCTGCTACATTAAAACTATATCACCGTGTTCTGGGACGGATTCAGAAAATCGTCCTTTGTTTACATGGCGCGGCACGCGACAAGCCGCGGGGAGGAGAATTATGCTAAGATTCCTGGCGGAGGGCTGGAAGCACGCCGCTGTTCTGTCAGTCGGCTCACTCGCGTATGTTTGCTGTGACTCAAGTGAAATACGCGATTAGAAGGATTTGAATAATAAAAACAGTCTATGTGGGAAACCATGTCGACTCCTAGACTTCAGTGTTACAGGATAGCTGACTACATTGCAAAATATTTAAGGCCAGAATGGGATGTGCAATGTGCCATTTCATACAGGTTGGATTGCCTTTTGGTAATTATTTAATGGTGAACATTTATTGGATTACACACGTTCAATTACAGATATTTGTAGAATTTGCCACAACAATGGATTATATAGCACAATATAAACATTTAATCTTACTATAACTGAAACAAATTATATCACAACATAATCCATTTTGTTAAATGTTCATGTTTTGCTTGCATTAGGCTTTTAAAAATACAAATAAATAGAAATAAAGGAATTTGAAATGTCGACAGCATGAAATGGATTTACACTTTTCTAAGAGAAAATATAGACAGTATTATTTAGCCTGTAACCATCACCTTACTGAATGCGCAATTCTTCGCGTAAAATAAAAAAAACGTTGGTTGAATTCGTTTAAAAAAATGTTAATATATTTACTTGGGTCCTTTTGATTTAACTGATGTCTTTGTGTTTTCTTGCTTTTGTTTCTGTGTAGGAGGTTTGGCACTAAGTGCGGGGGCTGTGCACAGGGGATCTCCCCCAATGATTTAGTTCGGAGGGCAAAGAGCAAGGTGTTTCACCTCACCTGTTTCACTTGCATCATGTGTAACAAACAATTATCTACCGGAGAGGAACTTTATATACTAGACGAATTCAAGTTTGTTTGTAAAGAGGACTACCTAAGCAGCAACGGGAAGGAGACGACTCTTCTCTCAGGTATTCGGTCATATTATCTAACCCCAACCTTTTCCGATCATCATAACACGGGGGGGAAACATTTTGGTTGGAATGGTTTTGGCAATCTGGGATGATTGACAGTGAAAGCAGAGCATTGATTATTTGAAATTATCACACAAATAAGACTAATAATGCCAGAGACAAAGTGATGCTTGAATGTGGCCTTTTAGTATCATAATATGAATCGTAAACACGGTTATTTTTAGTAGGTCTATGCCTATTGTGAATGTTAAATAATTTACACGGAGTTAATTTTGTCACTATAATTGTTTTTCTGTTTTAGAAGTAGTTAATTGTTATAATAATAAATAATGATACTTTTTTTTCTAACGACAGTCACGACCTGCAGTGACCCAAGTTTGTCTCCAGATTCCCAAGACCCTCAGGAAGATAGTAAAGATTCAGAAATTGGGCATCTCTCTGATAAAGACACGTGCAACAACGAAAATGACGAGCAGAACGTCGGTGGGAAAAGACGTGGGCCACGAACCACGATCAAAGCCAAGCAGCTCGAGACCCTGAAAGCTGCTTTTGCTGCCACGCCGAAACCCACGAGACACATTCGAGAACAGCTCGCGCAGGAGACTGGACTCAACATGAGAGTGATTCAGGTCAGATAAAGAAATTAATAATCTTACGACTGGTCATTTTGTCAGATTTTGATCTACAATAACAGAAAAACGCTATTAATTGCATAGGCTATGTGATGATATTATAATGACAGATACACCGTGCAATAGCCTACCATATCTACACATTTTGCAGTCAAATGACTGAAATGATATTTTGTAGGTCTAAATTGAAATGACCTCTAAAGGGAATTATACTGGATGGTTATTCTAGTCAATTCTGGCCGCCAAATTTCGGGGTGCAGAATATTTAATCAGTTATTATTTATTTGTTATGATACAATTATTACAATTTTACAAATCAATATTACCAAATGAATATGCTGTCATCATTATTCAGGGTTAACATTCTGTGTGTTTGTGCAGGTATGGTTCCAGAACCGGAGGTCTAAAGAGCGCCGTATGAAGCAGTTGAGTGCGCTCGGCGCGAGAAGGCACGCGTTCTTCCGCAGTCCGCGGCGCATGAGAACGCTTGTTGACCGACTGGAACCCGGAGAGCTGATCCCTAACGGACACTTTCCCTACTATGGAGGTAGGTGACGCACGCTGAGTGACAGCCATGGGTGAATTGTTATGCATTACAATTATCCTTAACACAATAATTAATTGTATAATTAATACAATTATAATTTTTGATTTTTTTGTTGATCTGTTAGAAATGTATCCGTTGTTATCATGGTAGCCATAGTATGAAGCTGTTGTATCAATAGCTTACGTAAAGATCCATGTGAGGCGTTGGGGAGATGTTGGTGTAATGGAGTTGAATGTTTTTCATAGTATGTCCTGCTATGTTCTACATATTTTAAAGGGTTTTTCTTCAAAACAATGTGTCCTCTTTCTTTCACATAACTCCTAATGATGCATGTGTGTGTGCAGATTACCAGAGTGAATACTATGGTCCTGGAGGGAATTATGAGTACTTTGCCCCAGGCCCCCCATCCTCCCAGGCCCAGACCCCTGCAGACCTGGGCTTTGTGGCCTCCTCTGGCCCAGCGGGCACCCCTCTAGGGGTTCTGGACCCCCACCTGGTTGGACACCACCCTCCTGGAGAGGTGCCATGCTACACAGACATCATCTCTCACCACCCAGCAGACTCTTCCAGTCCGGAGCCCAATGGACCTGGCTCCATGCACAGCCTCTCCAGTGACATGTGTGGGCCTGGCACCCCCTTCACCACACTGTCCCTCAACAGCAGCTACAGCAACCAGATGTCATCTGAGATGAGTGAAGGCACGGTCTGGTAGACAACAGCCTGGACTCACATAACCCACAATGATTATGTACCGAATGTTTTCATTTATACATTTAATTTATTAATTAATCTATTTATTGTTGTTATGTCATAAAGGAATTTGATCCACTGACAATTACCTTTAATGCTACTGATGTTTGCCATAGTTAATGCCTAAAGGGTTAAGGTTGCTGTTAGCAGTTGCAAACTAAAACTACAAGTATTTATTTTAAATGTTATAGAAATTTTATTTCTCTATATAATTCAGTCTTATTTATTTGAGGTATTTATGTTTAATTTGACAAATTATATTGTAAGATTGCCTTCAAAAGGAGAACTTTAAAAAGTTGTAAAACCCTTTAGTTGATAGGGATAAAACAGAATCTTAAAATGAGGTGAATCTTTGATCAATGGGTGGATGGTTTAGAACAGTCAGCTGTTTACATATATATAAATATATTCTACAGTCAACCACTTCAGGGGTTTGGATATCAGCATTGTTTTAAACCTCTTGATTCAAATAGAAGGAAATCTTTCAAGCAACAAACCAAACTTTTGTATCTATTCTATTTATAATATGGTCGTTATTCCTCACTGTGCTAGTTTGTATTATATGTGTTATCTTTGAAACCATGTGAAATCACTTATGGACAGTTGCCAAATAAGGATCCCAGCACAAACCTGTGTACTTTGCCATCATCTGCAGATTGTGCTGCAGCAGGGGAGTCAGAGAGAGCCCAGTGTGAACCACTAAGGTCTCTCTAAAGGACACTGTGTAGGAAGCAGGACGGAGTCACAACTCTGAACACTCACAACTTTTATGTCTTTATATGAAAGCCAAATTATTAAACATTGATGGTCAAATGTGCAGCTGTTTTTTAAATATCAACTTCCTGTGATGTATTCAACTGCTCTGATAAACCCAAGCCTATATGTGACCTTCAGTGCGTATTAGACCGTTCACTGTACAATAAAACACATTGAAGCTATATCAGTTAACACTGGTTTTTACAATAGGCTAAAAAGTTGGCTCAAACCAATGAGAATTGTGCGCTTACTGTTTTAAAGAACAGCAGAATCGAAACCTAATAAATCTCTGTGTATCTTGGGAATTTCGACCAAATTAATGTAAATCAAAATATCTGGAATATGGACAGAAAACCAGACCTTTAGAATCCCTCCGGTTGGAAAGCGGCTCATGCCATACTTTAAACTTGTCTCTCCGGACTGCATACTCTACTTCACGTTAAACGATGGCTCAAATGCGTTAGTGCTTTACTTGCACTTTATTGACCATATTACATATTATGTTTTAATCAGGAACGAAGCGTGTATGGGAAAAACAGTGAGATACTACAACTGAGATCATGAAGACACGTCAATGTTCAATGTCAGATTTTATGACGTTTATAATATTTGTTAAGACTGACTTAACAACAAGCACATTATGTCTTGCTCTAAATTTAAGGATACCGGTGTCACCGCTGGACACAGTGATCTAGGCAGGACCGCTCACACGCAACACTGAACTACAGAACGAGTAGAACGAACATACGCGTATTGGTGACGTAGTATACAGTCATCAACACGCGCGTTTAAACATTCGGTAACTCACAACCCCTGAAGTCCCAACGTGTATTGGACATTGCACAATGGCTGGTTCAATATCACAGCAGTTGGAGGATTTATTAAACCCTCTCCCGAAGTTCGTGGACCCAGAGGATGATCATGATGAGGGTATGAACCGTATTATCAGCTAATAAAGCTGAAATAAGCAGTTAAACCCACCGATCGGCAAGCCTCATGCCTTGGACATGTTGCACCGCTCTACAGCTAACCAACTAGCTAGCTAGCTAGTATCTAGTCGTATAGTACCTAGCCAGTTTGCATCTAACTAGCTAGTATGTAGTCTTGTAGTACCCAGCCAGTTTGCATATGGCTAGCTAGTATCTAATCTTGTAGTATATATCTAGCTTGTAGAGCGGTGCAATAGCTACAGCTAGCCGAATGCGGAGGCAGCTGCGAAAGTCAGGGCTGGTACATCCTGTCTTGTCAATAGTAATTTAAAGCGCACACAATGTGTACAGCACGTGTCTTTTAACGGCTGTATTTACATTGTTATGGAGACACAGACCGCTAACTGCGGATGGGACTGCTGAAATACTTTTGAAGTTTGCTTGTACTGTGCTCAAGACTTCCAAATATAGACAGTACAGAGTACTCTGTTACCACACAACTGGGTTTCAGACGACAGCTTAACCTGTGAAGTTTACTGTATGTATCTTTCGTGACTCAACAACTGTATGCTGTATATATACGATATGCTACAATGTACTGAATGGTACCAATTGGCTTAGCTAAACAAATATGTCCTTGTGCCTGTTTGACTTTAAATTGCTTGGTGATGTGTCCTTGTGCCTGTTTGACTTTAAATTGCTTGGTGATGTGTCCTTGTGCCTGTTTGACTTTAAATTGCTTGGTGATATGTCCTTGTGCCTGTTTGACTTTAAATTGCTTGGTGATGTGTGTGTTATTTCCAGAGACTAAAGCCAAGGTGATAGAAGCTTTTGATGAAGGTGATGAAGAAGAAGCTGGCATGTGTTTGAGTTCACTGCGGAAACAGGCTATAGCCCTGCTGCCAGAGACGGACAGCAGGTACCTGGGCAAGACCACCTCTCGCAAGGAGCTGCGGAGGGACGTCACAGGCTCTGGTGAGCGCAGCAACACCTTCAGTTTTGTAGACTCAAAGCACCCAAGGATGTAGTGAACTTGGTATGGAGGCTGGGCTGGGTTTATTGGCCTTCCTGAGGTCTTTCTGTGGAAGGTTAGTCTAAAGTAACCCTTGTTAGTAACCCTTGTTAGTAACCCTTGTTAGTAACCCTTGTGTCAGTAGTGTCAACAGGAAACATCTTTCTGTGGAACTCTGCCCTCTTGTGGTCTTTCAGGAGGCCCCTGCTCAAAAGACCACCTTCCTTCAGTCACATAAACAGACTGTCTTCGTTATAACACACAGGGTTCTCCCACACAGGGTTCTCCCACACAGGGTTCTCCCACACAGGGTTCTAACACACAGGGTTCTTCAGCAAGCCTTCAGCAAGTCAGACACAGGGCCATCTAATCAATACAAACCCACTAGACTGTTGATTACTGCTGGAAACAGATTGGTTAACAGCACATGGACACAGGCTAGGACATAACAGCCTACATGACATAACAGCCTACATGACATACCAGCCTACATGACATACCAGCCTACATGACATAACAGCCTACACCATATATCTATGTTTAGATGAGAAGGACTAAGAGAAGACTCCACTTCTGGTGTGCGTTGAATGATGAGAATTGAATTTTGGTGTTTTAGGAGATGAAGATGATAATGAGGATGAAGAGGAAGGTGATGAAGAGGAGGAGGAGGGTGATAGTGACGAAGAGGAGGAGGAGGAGGGTGATAGTGATGAAGAGGAGGAGGGTGACAGTGATGAAGAGGAGGCTCTGGAGGATAGACAGGAGACGGGGTTGTCTGACGTTGGACGCTTAGTGTCCAAGATGAAGAGCGCTGAGCTGACATCATCCTCAGCGATGGACACGCTGACAGCAGGAATGGATGACCTCGGGGAGGATGACATGGATGACAGGTCCGAGGAGGAGGGAGAGAGCCATGAGGAGGAGGGAGAGAGCCAGGAGGAGGAGGGAGAGAGCGAGGAGGAGGGAGAGAGCGAGGAGGAGGAGATGGACGAGGATGATTTGGGAGCTGTGAGGACGTTCTCTAAGGAGAAGGTCGATGAAGAGGTGGAGAAGGGAAAGGCAGTGAAAAACCAGCTTGGTACGTATGAATATGACTTAGCTGCACTTGTAGAACTGAGATATTCTGCTCAGAGAATGCTTATTAACCAGAATGCCTATTAACCATATTGTGTTTCATGCATACAGCTCTTTGGGACCAACTTCTCGAGGGACGAATCAAAATACAGAAATCTCTAGTGATAGCCAATCAGCTTCCTCAGCCCCAGACCTTCCCAGAGTTTAAGAGGAGGGGAGGAGCTGAGTTGGCAGCAGCACTGAAGAACAGTAAGTAGTTTGACCTTCTTTCAAATATTTTATCAACCTTAAAAACACAGACTTTTATTATTTACTAAGAACTGTCATCATGTTTGTCTGCTCTCACTGATGATGATGATGATGGAACAAATATAAGTTGTCAACATCCTAGTTATTAAAATAAATGTAAAGTATACATATTTACTTTCTGCTGGCAGCACATTTGCTGATGAATAACAGTCTTAGTGTTTATTTCACATAATGCAGTGCAAAAAACATGCATTCCTTTTTTATAACGAATGTAAAATATGACATTAGTTTCCTGGGATGACTTGAGGAGCTGAAGATTGTGGCAGCTCAAGGCTTTGCAGTGATGTCACTGTAGGATCCTAAATATGTTGTCATCATTTCCTTCCTTTAGAGGCTGTGTGTTTTAGTCTTTGGCAGGGTTATGGTCAGGTAGGAATCCTCTCATTTCGTTTTTCCTTCGTTGTTGTTTAAACACGACTGATTGGGATTTTCTAACTGTTTCTCCCAGTTCTGCTCAAGGCTTGATAGTCCTCCTGCCTCTCTGAAAATCTCTCGGCACAGTTTTATAATCAATGCCCACAGTAATAGGATTCCTGTGGCCACGGGCAATTAATACAGTTTTCTCTCTCTCCACCCCCCATCCCCTCCTCCACGCTACGAGACACTGGCTTCTACTCATTTGCATATTTATTGCATTGGACTCCAATCTGGCGAGTGATTGATGTGGAGCCTGCCTTCTGAATTTTTAGCTTCCCATTATTATGAGGGAGGAGGGAGGGCGTGCTGCTGTACTTCTGATTAAAGTTGAAGAGGACCTAGTCAGCTCTCCTCTCTCTTCATTCGCCCAGCGAGTCGGAGGCTGGAGGTCTGGAGAGTTTGGCAGCCCAGTTCTAATGGCTGTTGACAAGACGTGGACTAACATTACAAGTGTAGGGTCTACATAAGAGGTCTGAGTCAGTCGCGCAGGCTGGGAGGATGGGCCTGTTACCTTTGGGGGTCTGACAGGTGAAGATATTGTTACAATTATGTAGCAGCGTGGCCACTCCTGTTGAAGACAAATCAATATTTTACAGACTTAGTTTCAGAGATAGACAAGCAGTCTCCTAACAGGGATCCAGTAGAGCCTTCGGCTTCTGAACAAGCCTATTACGATCCTATTAAGATGATGTTATTGTACAGATGTGTCCTGATAGTGTCGTGTGACAGGGCTCTCTGTGAAGGTTGTAATAGCTGTGACTCATGTAGACTCCCTCCTTCAGGTCACAAAGCCCTGAAAGCTCTCCAGAGGTCTCTGCTGGAGCTACAGGACCAGCTGCTGTACCAAAGGCCTGATACCAGGCCCCTGGCCCTGGGCAGGAGGTGGGGAGAACACAGGTCAGGTTACCTCCAGACTAGAGGTTCTCGTACTCATGCATTCTGCAGCTAGATGCAGATGTTTCTGTTTGTTTATTTCTCTGTTCATCAGAATGTTTCGGCATGTGACAGTGGCTGTGATGTCTACAGTGAGGAAGAGGAGATTCAGAGTGATGAAGAGGAGCAGAAAGCAGAGCAGGTTTCTGTGGCACCTGTAGAGAAGGCGGGGCCTCCCAAGCGTAAGCTAGACATGGCAGAGTACCCAGAGTTCATGGCAAAGCGCTTCGCAGCTTTCCAGACGTACAGGGACGCTACATTGCAGAGTTGGCATGACAAGACCAGACTGACCCTGGGGAAGGGAGCCAAGGTCAGAACACACACACACTCATACACACACTTGTATACACACACGCACACATACATGCACTCATACACACACTCATATAAACACACACACACACTCATACACACAATCATATACACACACACACTCATATATACACACACACACACAGCCATACACACACTCATATACACACACACCCAAACATACGCACACACACTCATACGCACACTCAGATACACACACACACACACTCATACACACACTCACTCATACACACACACTCACTCATATACACACACACACACTCATACGCACACACACTCATACACACACGTATATACAGACACATGTAGACACACATACAAACTCACATGTTGGTTCTTATGCACCTGTGTAGTTAGAGAATTGTCATCATTCTTAAAGTTTCCTGTCTTGATACTTGAGTCTGTTTCTGAAGGCAGAGAATAAGAGTGTTCCTTCTTCCTCCCCCTGGGCCTCCAGGGTTTCGGGGCGTTCGACCGCAGCGTGGTGACCCAGGTGGAGCAGGTGCTGCTGGACAAGGAGAGATTACTGAGACGCACCCAGACCCCCCGCTCAGAGTACCGGGTCCTGGGGAGGAACGAAAGACCCGGAGACAACCCTACAGAGACAGGGGGGGAGGTGAGACGGGGGGAGGGGAGACACGGGGGGAGGACACGGAGGGAGGGAGACAGGGGGGAGGTAGATGGGGGGGAGGGAGACAGGAGGGAGACAGGGGAGGGGACAGAGGGGGGAGGTTGAGACAGGGGTAGGAGACAGGGGGGGGGAGACAGGGGGGGAGGAGACGGGGGGGAGGAGACACGGGAGGGAGTAAGGTTGAAGTGTCTCTTACAAGTTGGAGAGAGCTGTCTCCTCTTCTGTCCTGCAGAAGAGTGCTGTCTCCTCTTCTGTCCTGCAGAAGAGTGCTGTCTCCTCTGTCCTACAGGAGAGTACTGTCTCCTCTCCTGTAGGACAGAAGAGACAACACTCTCCTGTAGGACAGAAGAGACAGTACTCTCCTGTAGGACAGAAGAGACAGTACTCTCCTGTAGGAAGGAGAGTGCTGTCTCTTCTGTCCTACAGGAGAGTACTGTCTCTTCTGTCTGTCCTGCAGGAGAGTGTTGTCTCCTCTTCTGTCCTACAGGAGAGTGCTGTCTCTTCTGTCCTACAGGAGAGTGCTGTCTCCTCTTCTGTCCTGCAGGAGAGTGCTGTCTCCTCTGTCCTGCAGGAGAGTGCTGTCTCTTCTGTCCTACAGGAGAGTGCTGTCTCCTCTGTCTGTCCTGCAGGAGAGTGCTGTCTCCTCTGTGTGTCCTACAGGAGAGTACTGTCTCTTCTGTCCTACAGGAGAGTACTGTCTCTTCTGTCCTGCAGGAGAGTGTTGTCTCCTCTTCTGTCCTACAGGAGAGTACTGTCTCCTCTCCTGTAGGACAGAAGAGACAACACTCTCCTGTAGGACAGAAGAGACAACACTCTCCTGTAGGACAGAAGAGACAACACTCTCCTGTAGGACAGAAGAGACAGTACAGGAGAGTGCTGTCTCTTCTTGTGTGTCCGTATCAGGGGTGAAGACATTAGGCTGTTACAAAGTTAACTGACTGAGATACATTAGCCTGCTATCTTAATTGAATCTAGCCAGCGACTGCAGCATTGAACTATATTAACCTGAAATGTAGTCAGCAGCGAGTCCAGAATGATTCAAAGCAGGTTGTCTGATCCACCCTGGCAGAGAGCTTGTTTCAGCAGTGTAGATTAGAAGTCTGACCACCATTCCTCTCCCTCTGCCAGCTCTGTCAGTTTATCTGGAGAGTAGCCTGTTTATCTGGGGGGGGACATCTGGACTTTATGGCTTCACCTGCCGGACTGCTGCATGACAGAGAACTCTCTGCTCCCACCTCTCCTCTCCCCCCTCCTCCTCTCTCTTTTTCTCTCTTTTTCTTTCTCATTCTCTCTCTTCCCCTTCTCTCCTCCCTCCTCCTCCCTCTCCTCTCCTATCCCCTCCTTTCCTCTCCCCCCCTCTCCTCTCCCTCCTCTCTTCTATCCCCTCCTCTTCTTTCCCCTCCTCTCCTCCCTCCTCCTCTCCTCTCCTATCCCCTCCCTTCCTCTCCCCTCCTCTCCTATCCCCTCTCCTCTCTCCCATCCTCTCCTCTCCTCTCTTTCCTACCTTTCCTCTCCTCTCTCCCCTCCCCTCCTCTCATATCCCCTCCTCTCCCCTCCTCTCCTCTCCTCTCTTTCCTCCCCTCCTCTCTCCTATCCCCTTAGGAGGGGGGAGAGGATCTAAAGGCCAATGCCCACCTCAGATACCTGGACCAGGAGATCTTTGACGATGATGACTTCTATCACCAGGTGAGACTTCGACCTAACCAGAATGCCAAACAACACACCCATCTGATGCTCAATGAAGCAGGATCTATGGGTTATAGTTCTTGTGTTATTTCATGACTTTGGTGTCTAGATGTTGCTCTTGTTTTGGGACATAATCCTACAGACACTAGTGTCCCAGCAATTGCATTCAGCAGAGTTCTTAGTCAGCAACTCATTGCAGACCATAAATCATACTTGTGTTTCCAAGTGTCGGCGCAGCACCCAGCCGATGGCTGTGTTTGGTGTATGTCTGTTTGTGTGTGTGTGTTTGGATGAGTAAAAGAGATCTCCGTCTCTCCCTATCTCTGTCTCTATCTATCCCTCTCTCACGCTCTCTCTGCCTCTGTCTCTCTATCTCTCTCTATTGCTCTCGCTCGCTCTCTGTCTCTTGCTCTCCATCTCTCTCTATTGCGCTCGCTCGCTCTATCTGTCTGTCTCTCTCGCTCTCTCTCTCGCTCTCCCTCTCTCTCTATTGCTCTCGCTCGCTCTCTATCTCTCTCTTTCTGTCTGTCTGTCTGTCTGTCTGTCTGTCTCTCTCTCCCTCTCTCTCTCTCTCTGTCTGTCTCTCTCTCTCTGTCTCTCGCTCTGTCTCTCTCGCTCTCTCTATCTGTCTGTCTCTCTCTTTCTCTCTCTTGCTCTCTTGTTCTCTCCCCCTCTCGCTCTGTCTCTCTCTCTCTCTCTCTCTCTCTGTCTCTCTCCCTTGCTCTCTCGCTCTCTGTCTTTCTCTCTCTCTGTCTCTCTCTATCTCTCTCTCTCTGTGTGGATGGTGACCTGGGCCAGTTCAGGGTTAACTGGGGACGGTAATGAAACCAGTCCCCTGATGGGGTTGAGGGATTATCCAGATGCTATCTTAGGTGATGAAGGGTTCGTCATCAGGCCCAGCCTGGGTGACTGAGCTCCAGGCAGCAGGTTGAGCGGGGCTGACAGCTGTGCTGTCCAGTAGATCAGATTGAGGTGTTGTCGTCCAGCCCCAGAGCTGACTGTGACGGAGAGACACAGATAGGAAGCGCTTGATTTAGTGCAGTGGGTGCTCCCCGGCTCCTCACCTCCCTGCTTCATTCCTCAGCTGCTGAGAGAACTGATCGAGCGCAAGACGAGCACAGCCGATCCCAATGACCAGGTGGCCATGGGCAGGTGAGACCACCTGTGTGTGTGAGCTCTTCAGTCAGGTCTGTGTTCTGTTGTGTTAGACTTCTGAATTCATAGTGTGTGTGTTGTGGCTGTGTGATAGGCTCAAGGTCATCTCTAGTGTGATGGTAGCGGTAACCTGCCTGATATTTTATAGTCGTAGGAGACTAGGTTCTCTCTTTAAATCATAGTAGTAGTGCATGACTTAGGGGCCTAACGCTAAATATTGTGTGCTGGCTATGATGACAGAGACCTTCTAATTACTTAGATGTGTGTATAAAAGCTCGGTTAATCATAGGCGTTATGGTGTACAACCCTAATATGCATGTGGGTAGACTAACAGGGCCTCAAGTATTGATATGTAACAGCTCTTCATCCCCTAGTAGTGGTGTGAAGCTAACTCTTCACAAAATATTTGTGGGTGTAAAGCTCCTCTCAATGCATAACGTATGTGTAGCTAACCCTAATATTGCATGTGTAGCTAACCCTAATATTGTGTGTAAAGCTCTTCATCATAGCGTATGTGTAGCTAACCCTTAATATTGCATGTGTAGCTAACCCTAATATGGTGGTAAAAGCTCTTCATTCATAGCGTATGTGAGTGAGCTAACCCTATATTGTGATGTAAAGCATCTCTCATCATAGTGTGTAGTGACGCCTCCCAGACAGTTGGCTGGGCCAATCCAGAAAGCTGCGCAATCCAGCAAAGATAAAGAAGAGAGTGGACACCAAGGCAAGCAAGGCGCTCGCAAGAGTTAAGGTAAAGAACACAAGGGAGAGACCAAGGGAGAGACCAGGGGAGAGACCAGGGGGAGAGACCAGGGGAGAGACCAAGTGGCTGAAAGAGACCAGGCGGGAGAAGAGACCAGGGGTGGAGAGACCAGGTGGGAGAGACCAGGGGAGGAGACCAGGGGAGAGAGACCAGGGGACAAGAGACCAAGGGGCCAAGGGGGACTTCAGGGGGAGAGACCAAGGGGAGAGACCAAGGGGAGAGACCAGGGGGGAGAGACCAGGGGGGAGAGACCAGGGGGGAGAGCCAGGGAGAGACAGGGGGAGCATGACCCAGGGGCGAGCAGGACCAAGGGAGAGACCAAGGGGAGAGACCAAGGGGAGAGACCAAGGGGAGAGACCAAGGGGAGAGACCAGGGGGATCTGAGGCACCAGGGGGGCCTCAGAAAAATCCCGTTTTATGGGGCATTCAAATGAATGATTTATGTTTTTGGACAACCTTTGTCAAAAGATATCAGAACGTTTACATTATGTTTCTTAGAGTGGATGAGTCAGGCTGTATCTGAGCTGTGCTTGTCTGCAGGTTCCACATTCCACAGTAAACTGGTGAATTTCATGGCTCCCATCGACCACAGCTCCATGAACGATGACGCCCGGTGAGTATCCTGAATGGATTGACAGCTCAGCCAGGCGTTATCTAACCCACACCTGTTCCTGTATAGCGTGCAGTGTTCGCCAGATGTTACAAGTCAAAGCAACAGAATGCCATGTCAGCGTGCGGGTCAGCGTGCGGGTCAGTGTGCAGGTCAGCTTGTGAGCGCGTGAGTCTGTGTGTTTGCATACAGTCACCTAGTGTGTGGTCACACTAGGTGACTGTAAGATCAGTGATGCACTCTGACCTCTGACTCACAGTTACATCCTGCTTTGACCTTTACAAATGAATGACCAGCCACAGTCCTCTTCATTCCTCCATGCTTTCATACTTCTCCCTCCCTCTCCTTCCTTTTCCATCTTTCTCCTCTCCTTCTCTCCCTCCCTCCTCCTCATCTCTCTTGGTATTGGTTCAAGATATTGCTGCTGTAGATGACAAGGCACATATAAGGTTCAGCATAACCTGTTTTTTGTGATGATTATAAGTATGAGTGATCTCCTCATGTCTGCGCCTTTCTCCCACACACTCCACCGCCTACCTGCTCTCTCATTCCCTCCCTCTCTGTCTCCCTCTGTCTCTCTCCCCCTCTGTCTCCCCCTCTGTCTCCCCCTCTGTCTCCCTCTCTGTCTCTCTCTGTCTCTCTCTGTCTTCCTCTCTGTCTCCCCCTCTGTCTCCACCTCTGTCTCCACCTCTGTCTACCCCTCTGTCTCCCTCTCTGTCTCTCCTCTCGGATCAGGCTGGGTTGTGAGGTCTGTCTCCAGGCCTTCAGTATTCCCCTGCCTGTGTTTACCAAGCTCTGGCAGAATGACAATGTATGTCTTATGTGCTGATGATGTGGTGTATTGTAATCCGTGACCCTGGTGGTGCATCTCAAACAGGGATTGGGGATTAAGCCCCCCTGTGGCAGGCCTGGTGCTCGGGGGAACCCTGCCACCTCCAGCTCACTGGGGTTGGAATTAAACAGCCATGCAGACCACTCCCCCCCTCTCCCTCCTTAATAGATATTGTAATGGTTTCAGAAGGGGCCACATGAACGCAGATCGCCTTTCCAGAAATCAGACCACATCTTCTGTCTATTCTAACGTCCATCCCCGCTGTCTCCTTTGTTGTTGTGTTGACTGAAACAAGCGGCTCTGTGAAGGAGCTAAGAGTCTCATCCTGGGAGTGGCAAACAGTGACTCCTAGGATGTGTGGAAGCTACAGACACTTGTGTTCAGATGGTAATCAGGCTGACCCAGGGCACAGTAACGATCCTCTCAGCTGTGACACACAGGAGCCCTGCAGAGCAGAGCATTGTCTCTCAAGTGCTGTCAAGTGGTGGAAACACATGAAGGTGGAATTATCGCTGCTCCTGGTCCATGATTGAGTCCTCCCTCTTTCCTCCCTTTTCACTCTCGCCTTATCTTTGTCTCACCCACTGATGTCGTCTTCTTCATCACATTCTAATAGCTTGTCTAGATGGCTGACAACACATGGTTTTCAGGGGGTTTTCTCTGAAATTTCTAAGTAAATTTGTCTTTTCAACATGGATTAGATTTAAAAAAAAAATGCTTTCTTGTCTGTTTCTGCAGGACTGAACTGTACCGTTCACTATTTGGAAAGAACTTCAGTGATGATGTGGTTCAGGATTGACCTCCACCAGGAACACCAACCAGGCTGGGAACACCAACCAGGCTGGGAACACCAACCAACACCAACCAGGCTGGGAACACCAACCAGACTGGGAACACCAACCAGACTGGGAACACCAGCCAACACCAACCAGGCTGGGAACACCAACCAGGCTGGGAACACCAGCCAACACCAACCAGGCTGGGAACACCAACCAGACTGGGAACACCAACCAGACTAGGAACACCAACCAGGCTGGGAACACCAACCAGACTGGGAACACCAACCAGACTGGAAACACCAACCAGACTAGGAACACCAACCAGGCTGGGAACACCAACCAGGCTGGGAACACCAACCAGGCTGGGAACACCAACTAGACTGATAACACCAACCAGACTGGGAATACCAACCAGACTGGGAACACCAACCAGACTGATAACACCAACCAGGCCAGCTTCATGTAAGTCTCTGGACTTGGGAATATTGAACTTCAGACTACGGAAGATGAGCAGCATGAAGTGTTCCTAGTCTGGTTGTCAAGTGCCAGAGACTACTAGACAATCTCAGCCTGGATTCCACTGGGGAAGTTTTGTTATTGTTTCCTGACTTTGTTAGATAGCAGAAGTTTGAAAAGGAAGGTTTTTTGCATTATGTTTTATATATTTGAACTCAAGTTGATCTTGCTCATTTGTGCTAAATGCTGAATAGAAGCAAACCAGTGAATGTTTGAAAATAAAAATGTATTTTAAACGAATTGTTGTTGGTATTATTACAGAGAATCCTCCATCAAGAGGGAATTATTGGTAGAACACAATACATATATAATGATGAAACAAGTACAACATGGTTGAAAGGGGTGTATTTCTATTTAAGTCCACATTGCCTCAATATGTTTGTGTTTCAAAATCAAATGTGGTGTTTCAAACCTATTGGGGTGTTTGACACTACCCTGAAGTACTGTGCAAAGAGTCACCTTGGTATATAAAAATATGACTGAATTACAAATTTGATAACGTTTGCTATTGGAGAAAGATCCAAGTTCATTATCCAGTTGAAAGCAACAAAGTCAAGGTCTAGGACTGGCTTAGTGGCATGAGATGACAGACAGAAAACGGTGTTGAGCCAGTCCAGATCCAGTGTAAAACAATTCCCTGCACCTTTCTACAAACAGTCCAGGTTTGGCCCTGATAAAGCAATCAGCAGTTAGCAGTGAGATAGTGATTAGCAGTAAACAGTGAGGCGGTGATTAGCGTGAGGCAGTTATTAGCAGTGAGGTGACGATTAGCAGTTAGCAGTGAGGTAATGATTAGTAGTGAGGCAGTGATTAGCAGTTAGCAGTGAGGTGGTGATTAGCAGTGAGACAGTTATTAGCAGTTAGCAGTGAGGTGGTGATTAGCAGTGAGGTGACGATTAGCAGTTAGCAGTGAGGCGGTGATTAGCAGTTAGTAGTAGGGCTGCAACTAACGATTACTTTGATAATCGATTCATCTGTCGATTATTTTTACGATGAATCGATGAATCAGAAAGAAAAAAAAACATGAATTCCCAACCTTTTATTCAAAAACAGAACTGATAGTGCAAATTAACAGTGTAAAAAATCCTCAGAACGTGCAAAAACAGGTTGCTCTTTGAACATCCCTGAGCTGTTAAAGTAACAAAAAATGAAAAACAATATATAATATATCGTTTTTTTAATAAAGTGCACAAAAATATACATTTTTTTGTTTGTTTAAAGGGACCTGAGCTGTCAGAACAATACATCTTTTTTAATATATATAAAGAAAAATACAAATCAGAAAACAGGATTTGTTTGAACGGTAGAATTTCTTCTCTACATTACACTCACTCACTCACTCATTCCCTTTGTTCAGACGCGCTGGTTTTGCAGTCTCCCCAGGAGTCAAGCCTGCCACTTATCAGCCAATCAAAAAAAAGAAAGCTACTACACTATAGCCAATAAGAAAATAACACTATTGTATCTAGGTAAGATTCCAACCAACCAATCAAAAAAAGAAAGGGGTTAGAGACGTCACTCTTGTCTGTCTTCAAAACTTGAGAGCCCCGAATCTTGGTTTTTGTCATTCAAAGCTGCATTTTTTAAGTTATCGTCTAGTTTTCGTTTGTGAAAAAATCTCGCTTTTGCATATTTTTCAATTAACACACTTTTTTGAATGATTTAGTATAAAATGCTCCCACACCTTGTATGACTTGGGTCGTACTGACTGCCTCCGCCGTGTGTTTCAGAACAATGTTACGGGTCTCTCCGATGGTCTTTACTCTACCTTCGCTCCGCTCTGCTATTCATTTATTTATTTTTGTTCTGGCCTGCTTCGCGCTCAACCACGCTTTTTATACTCAAACATCTCCGCGTTTTATTGAGAGGTGTAATAATCGCTTCGTAGTTGCAGCCCTAGTTAGCAGTGAGGTGGGGGTGAGCAGTTAGCAGTGAGACGATAATTAGCAGTTAGCAGTGAGGTAATGATTAGCAGTGAGGTGATAATTAGCAGTTAGCAGTGAGGTAATGATTAGCAGTGAGGTGATAATTAGCAGTTAGCAGTGAGGTGGTAAGGCAGTGATTAGCAGTTAGCAGTGAGGTGGTGATTAGCAGTTAGCAGTGAGGTGGTGAGGCAGTGATTAGCAGTTAGCAGTGAGGTGGTAAGGCAATGATTAGCAGTGAAGCAGTAGAGCTGCAACTAACGATTATTTAGATAATCGATTCATCTGTCCATTATTTTTTCCCTATTAATCGATAAATCGGGAAAAAAAATTTTTTTTCCGACATTGTATTTAAAAACAGAACTGACAGTGCAAATTCACAGTGCAAAAATCCTCAGAACGTGCAAAAACAGGTTGCTCTTTTAACATCCCTGAGCTGTTAAAGTAACAAAAAATGAAAAACAATATAATATATAGTTTAAAAAAAATAAAGTGCACAAAAAGATGTATATTTTTGTATAAAGGGACCTGACCTGTCAGAACAATGCATATTTTTTAATAAAGAAAAATACAAATCAGAAAACTTAACAATCTGTTTGAACGATAGAATTTCTTCTCTACATTCAGTGACTCACTCCCTTTGTTCAGACGCGCTGGCTTTGCATTGCATTGAGTCTCCCCAGGAGTTAAGCCTGCCACTTATCAGCCAATCAAAAAAAAGAAAGCGATTACACTATAGCCAATCAGAAAATAACACTATTGTATCTGGGTAAGATTTAATGTAACAACCAATCAAAAAAAGAAAGGGGTCAGAGATGTCACTCTTGTCAGTCTTCAAAAGTCCCGAGTCTTGGTTTTCGTCATTCAAAGCAGTTTTTTTTGTTATCGTCTCGTTTTCGTTTGTGAAAAAATGTCGCTTTTGCATATTTTTCAATTAACACACTTTTTTTTTGAATGATTTAGTGTAAAATGCTCCCACACCTTGCATGACTTGGGTCGTACTGATTTCTCTGCCTCCGCCATGTGTTTCAGAACAATGTTACGGGTCTCTCCGATGGTCTTTCCTCTACCTTCGCTTCGCTCCGCTATTTATTTATTTATTTTGCTCCCCTCTGCTTCACGCTCAACCGCGCTTTTTATACTCTCATATACACTTTTTATACTCTTATACATCTCCGCGTTTTATTGGGAGACGTACTAATCGCTTCGTTGTTGCAGCCCTAGTTAGCAATGAGGTGGTGATTAGCAATTAGCAGTGAGGCGGTGATTAGCAGTTAGCAGTGAGGCGGAGATTAGCAAATAGGTGGTGATTAGCAGTTAGCAGTGAAACGGTGATTAGCAGTGAGGCAGTGATTAGCAGTTAGTAGTGAGATGGTGATTAGCAGTTAGCAATAAGGTGGTTATTAGCAGGTAGCAGTGATTAGCAATTAGCAATGAGGTGGTGATTAGCTGGTCTAGCATGCCTTCACAAATGAGCATAACCCCAGGGGACCCTGGCGAGACCGGGCCAGGCACATTTCCAATTATACCACCCAAATGACTCATTTTCTTATTGGGCCAGCTATAATTGTAGTGGGTATTGGGTGCATGCAACTCAATTTGTCATCTTTATTTGTTGGTAGCATGGTGATGGAGTACAGGGGCCGTGGGGAAGGAGCCGGATTGTACGACGAAGCCCCTCAAGACCAGAAACAGCCTGTCTGATCATCCCTCCTAAGATGGTTGAAGTTTAAAGCTGGGAAATCACGTTGCCACGTGATTACAGTGGCAGGCGCTGCTGCTGCGATTGTACAATCATCTGAAGATCTGTGATGTTGCAGAGTGTTACAGTGTGAGCAACGTATCTGCTGAAGGAACACAGAAGACTATGAACTGGAAGTTAAGTTTGTTTTATTAGGTTAAAACAGAGTTCATAGACACAGTCTCCCTCCCATCAGCCAAACACCTCGTTAGTAACAGGACTACACTCCTGGTCATATATCCATTCCAAATTAGTTTCCCGCTTCTTCAGCAAAGGCAAAAAAACATTTAGACTTTTAATGGAATCAAGTATCCTGGCACACAACTGAGACTCTCATTATCCATTTCTGAGCAAAGGACTACAATTCCCAGGATGCATCACTCTCACACAGTGACCTCACCAGATGCATGCTATGCATGGTACTTTCATTTCCTCCTTGGAAAGTCATGATTTGAAAGAGCTTGTCTCATGTAGAACATTACAAATGTCAAAAAATTACAACAGAAAATAAAACAACGTCACACTGATCGGTTAGCGTACAGTACTGTGTTCCTTAATTATGCGATCAGTTAGTCACCATGATATTTTAAATGATTTTCTAAGTGAAAAAACTGGATATAACTTTATTTTCCGCTCCAGATTCTTAAGGTGAGAACAGATGCTTGATAGTAGCCACAGTGGCCTATTGCCCTGCTGTCAGATTCTACCAAGCAAGCTGCCTTGGGTGGAACAGGACATCTGAGGGGATGTTAGATTTGACCTCCAGGACACCTGAGAGGATGTTAATTTTGACTTCCAGGACACCTGAGGGGGTGTTAGATTTGATCTCCAGGACACCTGAGGGGATGTTAGATCTGAACCCCAGCACACCTGAGGGGGTGTTAGATTTGATATCCAGGACACCTGAGGGGATGTTAAATTTGACCTCCAGGACACCTGAGAGGATGTTAGATTTGACCTCCCCCATCTCTCCTAACCCTGCTGAGTGGACCCCATCTCTCCTAATCCCTGCTGAGTGGACCCCCATCTCTCCTAACCCTGCTGAGTGGACCCCCATCTCTCCTAACCCTGCTGAGTGGACCCCCATCTCTCCTAACCCTGCTGAGTGGACCCCATCTCTCCTAACCCTAACATGCCCCCTGCTGAGTGGACCCCATCTCTCCTAACCCTAACCATATTGAAGAGCCCCCACTGACCCTGTCAACAATCTAGAGCTAGTTCATATTCAAGGTCAGTTAATATTCAAGGTCAGTTCCATTAAATCTCAACCTGTTTAAAGCAGTCTTGGTCGAACTATCTTTTATTTTGTGACATGCATTGTGCCCTATCAGCAAACCGGAAGTTTTAAGCAGATTTTTCAATTGTTGTTCTCTTTCATATCACACTGGCTTCTCAGCAGTCCACATTAGTAACCACTTAAAGTTGGTTTATAACCATTTTGTTTCCCCACAATTGCACTTACACACACAGACGTCGAACAACACAAAGACAAGTAAATTCAGATTCCTGCAGATCTCCACCATCTCTCCTCCTCTAGAATCACTGCCAACAGTTCCATCAGTAACAGCTCAGCCCCAGCGGAGGCCATGTTGGCTCCTCCAGACACAGTTTCCAGCAGTTCCAGTGAAGGAGCGGTTGAGGACGTGCTGGTTGTGTGGCCCAGGGCCTGGGGGTGGCCCAGGGCCTGGGGGTGGCCCAGGGCCAGCCCGGGGCCTGGGGGTGGCCCGGGGCCAGGGAAGGGCCCCTCTAGGAGGATGCCGGAGCGTCCATAGTGGACAGGATGCGCACCACCTCGGCCCGCTGCGTGGGGGATATGTGCTGGGTCATGTGCACAATGGAGTCCATGGCTACCTCTGGGCTGGCTTGCACCAGGCTGAAAGGAAACAGATGGTTAGGAAGATTGCATTTGTCTCTTCAAACAAGCAGGAGGTATACAGGCTGACATGCATCTGAACCCCCTGTTTACATAGTGCCCACACACAGCACCTGCACACTGCATCCACACACAGCACACTGCAGCCACACACAGCACACTGCAGCCACACACAGCACGCTGCAGCCACACACAGCACGCTGCAGCCACACACAGCACACTGCAGCCACACACAGCACATACAGCACGCTGCAGCCAGACACAGCTCACTGCAGCCACACACAGCACCCACACACAGCACACTGCAGCCACACACAGCACACTGCAGCCACACACAGCACACTGCAGCCACATACAGCACACTGCAGCCACATACAGCACACTGCAGCCACATACAGCACACTGCAGCCACACACAGCACACTGCACCCACATACAGCACCCACAGACAGCACACTGCAGCCACACACAGCACACTGCACCCACAGACAGCACACTGCACCCACACACAGCACCCTGCAGCCACACACAGCACACAGCACCCACACACAGCACACTGCAGCCACAGACAGCACACTGCAGCCACACACAGCACACTGCAGCCACAGACAGCACACTGCAGCCACACACAGCACCCACAGACAGCACCCTGGCATGTGACGCAGGCCTCACCTGCGTATGTGTTTAAGGATGTGGTCTCGCCGGATGTACTTGATGTTCTCGTCCACCACCGACCTGGCGCCCTCATCCTCACACAGCTGATGCTCCAGCCACTCCACCACCTCCTCATTACTGTCCCACAGGTACGCCTGCACACACACACACACACAGTCAAACACATACACACACACACACATACAGACACACACACAGTCAGACAGACAGACAGTCACACACACACACGGACACACAGTCACACACACACACACGCACACACAGACACACAGCTGAGGAGTACGGTCTCCGTTTGTGTGTGTGTGTGTGTGTGAGAGACTGTGTGTGACTGTGTGTGTGTGTGAGTGGAGGGGGGGCAGCAGAATATCCATCAGTTCTCTAATCTCTGGTTTTTGAACCTGTTTGACTTTAACCTAGTCAAGGAAAAAAAAACGATACAAAATAAACACAAACTAATAAAATAATAAAAGGAATAAAACAACAAGGAAATCTTTCATTTGAGGGGAGAGACAGTCTGAGCACTACAAAGTAGGCCACTGATGCCTGTTTGACTGGACCTGATACAGAAATCCATATTCATGAGTTCAGCCTTCTCTGTTCTCAGACAAAGCCAGACAGGGCTTATGAAGATGGTGTTAATGGCCTCACACTGGTTAGAGCGCTCCTGCTTGCATCCTGCTAGAACATTTAATGCCCTTATTAATCATTTTTAATCCGTTTGCTTTTAATTAAGAAACAGCGTGTTGCTCTCCTATCTGCATGTGCCAGGGCTCAGATTAATTGTGGCTTAAGATAGTCAGCCCTGATTGGAGGAATGTGTTAGCTAACAAAACGCTTCTAAAGATACTACACCATTAGACCCGGGGATGGAAGGCCCCCGTCTCCGTCATAGCCCCAGGATAGATGCTCCTTGAGGCCCCCCGAGCTCCCCTAGAGCCCCAGGATAGATGCTCCTTCAGTGGGCTGGCTCACCTTCACAGCCCCCTCAGCCTCCACGAACCAGCGGCGCAGCATGGCCTGGATCTGGCCGTCAGTCAGCTCTGTATTGGCCTGCTGAATCTTCCTCTTCACCGTGTCCTCCAGCAGGAGGCGCCGTAGACGCCAGTAGAAGAACTGACGTGATGTCTGCCAATCCAGGATGTCCTGGGAGGGGGGAGGATGGGGGGAGAGAGGGGGAAGAGGGAAGAGGAGGGAGAGGGGAGGACCGGGGGTGAGAGAGGGGGGAGAGGACGGGGGTTAGAGAGAGAGGGGGGAGAGGGGAGGACAGGAGTTAGAGAGAGAGGGGGGAGAGGGGAGGACGGGGATGAGAGAGGGGGGAGAGGGGGGAGGACGGGGGGTGAGAGAAGGAGAGGGAGATATGGGGTGGTGAGCGTTAGGGTCAACACCGTTCTAGGGAAAGACTGTGGTTGTACGTTCTACAGGGCACTGGAGCGTCAATCTAGATTCCTTAACTGTCACTCAAGATCGTCTAGAGATGCCTGTCTCCTTCCTGTCAGCCAGTATTCCTAGCCTGCTCAGGTAGACTTTAAGACAGACAAGATTTTATTTCAGTCTTACTGAGGTAAAGAGCAGACTGAATGATGTAATTGTGGAGCATGTCACTTTCTGGAACATGACAGCGTGGTGCAGCATGTGTGTGTGGATGTTCAGTGCTTGGTGGGGTGATGCACCAGGGAATCACAAGGTCATTATGAAGATCATAAAGGTCGTTATGTTAGATGTGTCTCCCTGGTGCCGTGAGATGGGAACACTTCATTCTATCCCTTCCCAGCAACACAGCCAGCCAGCCAACTATCCAGCCAGAAACATCCCATGTGTAAACACACACACACACACCCCAACAAACACACACACGTGCAAACACACACACCCCCACAAACACACACACACACACACACACAGCCTGCCTATCTCATCCATCATGTTCCCAGACAGACAGTATGTAAGGCATGCAGAGGAAGTGGGGCTCACAGTAATCACGCCTTTCTCCTGCATGCGGCCAGGCGTGTCATGGAGGTCAGCGAACTGTATCGCCACCTGGTGGTAGATGGGGAGCAGGAACTCCTCTCGCTCCTTCAGCTTAGATTCCAGCTCCTTTCTCTCAACTGGGCTCAGCTCTGGGGTTCCTGGAGAAGCAGGGAGGGGAGGAGAAGCAGGGGGAGGAAAGGAAGGGGGAGAGGAGAAAGAGGAGGGGAGGAGGGGGAGGAAGGGAAGGGGGAGAGGAGAAAGGGGAGTAGAGGAGAAGCAGGGGGAGGAGAAGGAGGGGAGGAGAAAGAGGAGGAGAGGAGAAGCAGGGGGAGGAAGGGAAGGGGGGGAGGAAAGGAAGGGGGAGAGGAGAAAGAGGAGGGGGAGGGGAGACGAGAAAGAGGAAGGGGGAGAGGAGAAAGGAGGAAAGGAGAAGCAAGGGGAGGAAGGGAAAGGGGAGAGGAGAAAGGAGGAGAGGAGAAGCAGGAGGAGAAAGAGGAGGGGAGGAGGGAACCAATCAGAACATCTGAAAGTGTTTGTTGGCTTCTTGCTAGGCAGGTGTAAACACCTGCAGCTTTACTCTCAGTCTCTAACCGACCATCTCTCAGTAACACTGTCTCTAACCTGAGGAGATACATACAGAGGACAGAGAGACAAAGATAGAGAGATGGATGTCGTGGGTAGCTACAGCACTTACCCAGCCTCTCTGCTAGGCCTGTATAGACAGGATCCACTCTCCTCATGGTCTTGACCAGATCCTTCTTCCTGAACTTAATCTCCACAGTTCCTTCAGGCTCCAGAACCCCACCTCTGTAGGGAGGGAGAGAGAGAGGGAGATAAGGAGACAGATATAAACATAGAGAGAGTCAGAGGGAAAGAGATGGAGACAAGATTGTTGTGAATTAAGGAATCAACCTGTCTGTCTGACCCCTGTCTGTGTGGAGCAGCAACCTGTCTGTCTGACCCCTGTCTGTGTGGAGCAGGCCAGTCCTGTGTGGAGCAGGCCAGTCCTGTGTGGAGCAAGCCAGTCCTGTGTGGAGGAGGCCAGTCCTGTGTGGAGGAGGCCAGTCCTGTGTGGAGGAGGCCAGTCCTGTGTGGACACTCACCGACTGTCCTTGTCAGCATACATCTCCATGTGTCGAGGGTTGATGGTGGGATCTATCACCACCCAAGAGCCACCCCGGAGCTCAGCTTGTGGAGGAATGTACACCAGCACCGGCTGCTGGTACTCTCTCAGACCATCCACGATGTAGGCCCCGAACTTCAGTACCTGGTCGTACATGTCTGGGGGGGGGTTAGGAGCTGCACAAACCATATTCTCACTGTCACTCAGTCACTCACAACCTCGTCTGGCTGTTACTACCTTTCATGCCTCCTGAAAAGCCTCTCCAGTTGGCGAACACCATGAGCGGGAGCCCCTCTCGGTTCAGGTCCTTGATGGCCTGGGCAGTCTTGAAGGCTGAGTCTGGGAACCACACCTGGCCCGCCTGCTGAATGATCTTAACACACGGGATCAGAACATGTTAACACACGGGATCAGAACATGTTAACACACAGGGTCAGAACATGTTAACACACGGGATTCAGAACATGTTAACACACGGGATCAGAACATGTTAACACACAGGGTCAGAACATGTTAACACACTGGGTCAGAACATGTTAACACACGGGATCAGAACATGTTAACACACGGGGTCAGAACATGTTAACACACGGGATCAGAACATGTTAACACACGGGATCAGAACATGTTAACACACTGGATCAGAACATGCTAACACACTGGATCAGAACATGCTAACACACAGGGTCAGAACATGTTAACACACAGGGTCAGAACATGTTAACACACAGGGTCAGAACATGTTAACACATGGGGTCAGATCATATTAATACACTGTTGTAAAGTCACTACACTTTTAAGTCACTACCCTGGTGTTAAGTCACTACACTGGTGTTATGTCACTACACTGGTGTTATGTCACCACACTGGTGTTAAGTCACCACACTGGTGTTATGTCACTACACTGGTGTTATGTCACTACACTGGTGTTATGTCACTACACTGGTGTTAAGTCACTACACTGGTGTTAAGTCACTACACTGGTGTTAAGTCACTACACTGGTGTTATGTCACTACCGTGGTGTTATGTCACTACATTAACTAAACTACGTATCAGGACAGTACCTTGGCCTCTGAGTCCAGGTTGGCTGGGTCGGCCGGAATCGACAGCTCCACTGATCTGGTTTCCACGGCAACCACTCCTGTGGGTATGCCTCCCAGCCTGGGAGGGAAGAGGTCACAGATCAGTGTTCAGTGAGACAGGGCACACTGTGGAGGCCCTGTACAGATCAGTGTTCAGTGAGACAGGGCACACTGTGGAGGCCCTGTACAGATCAGTGTTCAGTGAGACAGGGCACACTGTGGAGGCCCTGTACAGATCAGTGTTCAGTGAGACAGGGCACACTGTGGAGGCCCTGTCTCAGACAGGGCACACTGTGGAGGCCGTGTACAGATCAGTGTTCAGTGAGACAGGGCACACTGTGGAGGCCCTGTACAGATCAGTGATCAGTGAGACAGGGCACACTGTGGAGGCCCTGTACAGATCAGTGATCAGTGAGACAGGGCACACTGTGGAGGCCCTGTACAGATCAGTGATCAGTGAGACAGGGCACACTGTGGAGGCCCTGTACAGATCAGTGATCAGTGAGACAGGGCACACTGTGGAGGCCCTGTACAGATCAGTGTTCAGTGAGACAGGGCACACTGTGGAGGCCCTGTACAGATCAGTGATCAGTGAGACAGGGCACACTGTGGAGGCCCTGTAGCGTCGGTCAGGTGTGTGTGTCTCCTCACCTGGCCCTGCCCACCACCACACTCTGAGCCCAGGGCTGCATGATCTCCATGAAGGAGCCGTGGTCAAAGAAACCGCTCTGCCAGGAGCCCTTAGGAGCTAGTGGGGAGCGAGACAACAGCAAGAGAGATGGGAAAGATGGAAGAAATTACTAGAAGAAAAACACTGGAAAAAGGACCAGCCCTCCTGGGAGACCTGCCTCACTCTACAGGACCACTGTGTGATGTCTCCCCACCTCTACAAAGCCAGCTGCTCCCCCTAGAGCTGTAGTTACAGCAATATGGAGGGGCAGGCTGTAGCCTTGCTGTAGTTACAGCAATATGGAGGGGCAGGCTGTAGCCTTGCTGTAGTTACAGCAATATGGAGGGGCAGGCTGTAGCCTTGCTGTAGTTACAGCAATATGGAGGGGCAGGCTGTAGCCTTGCTGTAGTTACAGCAATATGGAGGGGCAGGCTGTAGCCTTGCTGTAGTTACAGCAATATGGAGGGGCAGGCTGTAGCCTTGCTGTAGTTACAGCAATATGGAGGGGCAGGCTGTAGCCTTGCTGTAAAACATGACACATCCATTTCCTGCTATTCCTCCTCCAAGGCCAAAGCAGCATACTGGGCCATACTCGTCTCTCTCTCTCTGACCCGTCTGTCTCTATCTGACCCGTCTGTCTCTCTGACTTGTCTCTCTCTCTCTGCCTTGCTCGCTCTCTCTCTCTCTGACCTGTCTCTCTCTCTCTGACCTGTCTCTCTCTCTCTGACCTGTCTCTCTCTCTGACCTGTCTCTCTCTCTGACCTGTCTCTCTCTTATCCCTCATCCATGGCACACATGCAGTGATAGAGGCATGGGAGCTACAAGCCTTCGACAGCAGAACCTGCAGAGTGTGAGTGATGATGATGTGACAGAAGTCATAATTAGATGACAAAGGTGTTAACAGATAAGAGTCCTTGACAAAGTGGACGACAAGTTTCCCTGATATGCTACAGTAATGTAGTGATGAAAGACACACTGACAATCTTAAATTATATTTAGTACGATATTTCATAGATGTCATATAAAATGACATTTAGCTATTTTAATACACATTATTATGATTATAGAGAGCACATTTTTAGGGTTAGTGTTAACTAATAACATCTAATAGTTGATCCTTATCTTTATTGTACTCTGTATTGATAAAAGTTCCTAAATCAGTGAAATGCAACTAGATACAGTCTATCTGACCACGTATCAGATATGTAACCAGTATAAACAGACAGTTCTGCATACAGACAGACACAGTAAGACCTACTCTGGCTGGGGCGGCCAGCCAGCATCCAGCGGGGGTCGTAGGGAGCCTTGGTTGGCACAAACTCAACCAGCCGGTCGATGGGGTCCTTGGCCTTGAGGATGGGCACTGGACTGGACGCACACTGCAGCCCAGAAACACCCAGAACGCCAGTCAGTACGTGTGGAGCAGGTAGGAGAGACACTGCAGCAAGGGTCGGGTACTTAGGGGGTAGAGGCACCTAGGGTAGGGTACTTAGGGTAGGGGTATCTAGGGGTAGGGTACTTAGGGTAGGGGTATCTAGGGGTAGGATACTTAGAGGTAGGGTACTTAAGGGTAGGGTACTTAGGGGTAGGGTACTTAGGGGTAGGGATATCTAGGGGAAGGGGCACCTAGGGGAAGGGGCACCTAGGGGAAGGGGCACCTAGGGGTAGGGTACCTAGGGGTAGGGTACCTAGGGTAGGGTACCTAGGGTAGGGTACCTAGGGTAGGGTACCTAGGGTAGGGTACCTACCCTAGGGCACTTAGGGGTAGGGTACTTAGGGGTAGGGGTATCTAGGGTACGGTATCTAGGGGTAGGGGCACATAGGGTAGGGTACCTTGGGCATGTAGGAGAGCCACTGCAGGAGGGTGAACACACCCTCGAAGTCGTCGCACACCGTGTTGTGGGTCACACCATTGTTGTGCATAATCTGCACTCCACCCAGCTGGTTGTTAGAGGTGTACACTTCCCTGCCCAGCACCTGAGGGGCAAACACACACCTGTCACAACATTTACCAATGTGTGTGTGTGGTCTAATGCGTGTGTGGTCTAATGCACATAGGAGGACTGCAGCTGTCTGAAACACACCTGCAGAGCTGCAGCTGTCTGAAACACGCCTGCAGAACTGCAGCTGTCTGAAACACGCCTGCAGAACTGCAGCTGTCTGAAACACGCCTGCAGAACTGCAGCTGTCTGAAACACACCTGCAGAACTGCAGCTGTTTGAAACACACCTGCAGAACTGCAGCTGTCTGAAACACACCTGCAGAACTGCAGCTGTCTGAAACACGCCTGCAGAACTGCAGCTGTTTGAAACACGCCTGCAGAGCTGCAGCTGTCTGAAACACACCTGCAGAACTGCAGCTGTCTGAAACACACCTGCAGAACTGCAGCTGTGTGAAACATGCCTGCCCAGCTGCAGTTCAGTAGCAGGTCTCCACATCATAGGTACATGCCAGTTGCAGCCATGAAACTGCATTTCCAGGCGTGCTGGGTTCCTGTGTTCTACCTTGTTGAGCGCTCCTGCGCCAGTTAGGATGATGTGAGAGTTCTCCACCTGGATGGTCCTCTGGCCCAGACGCACCAGGTAGGCCCCGATCCCTATGGCTCTGCAGGTCACCTGGGGGTCAAGGGTCAAATGTAAGACCGTTTGTATGCATATGTGTGTGTATGTTTGCAGAGAACACAGGAAGGGCCAGTGTACCAGGTTCATGGTGATGACTTCGTCGTAGGCCAAGGAAGATTCTCCTGCAATCATGCCGGAACCTTTTAGGTTCTCCACCCCCAGCCCCTCTTCTTTGCCAATGATGTCCGTGATCTTGTACCTGCGGGCAGGAGACATCTGACATCATCACCTGGCCAGGTGATGGTTGGGTAAGAGTGAGTTGGTGAACATGAGATCTCACCTGGACTCTCCTTCATCCTCCACATGCTCACAGTGGACAGAGTTGAGGGCTGACACCTTCTTGTAGTCCTGGGGGGTCAGGTACAGGTACTTGAAGCCCTGGGGGAGGCAGGAAGTCTTAGTCAGGGCTTTTGTGAAAAGAGTTCCTTGTTGAATAACATCAAACATCCCCCTGACCTTGTAAAGATCAGCTGGGTCCTTCCAGGCCACATGGAACATGTGTCTGATCTCCTCTGCCAGACCGATGCGGGCACCACTGTTGGCAGCGATGTAGATGCGGGGGATGGCGCTGGCACGAGACATCTCCGAGGCCTGCAGGAACAGGGCGTCTTCCTGGGGACCGAACGAGCCGATCTTGTGCGTGATGTCGTTGCTAATGACGACCACCTCGCGCCCAGACGGGTACTCTGGAGTCCGTAGGGTCATCCTCCATGCTACCATGCCGATCTGGGGATGGGGAGACACTGAAGATTAGGAATACTAGCATCTGTGGGTCTGTAACATGATGACCTGGCACAGTTTCACTGGAGCACAGAGACCCCTACAGGTCACACACGGAACAACAGGAAACAAGAAACACCAAGGAGAAAGCAGGTAGATCCAGGTTCTTGCCGTGTCAGCAAAAAGGTAATAAGGCCTTAGTACGTTATAAACTTCTAAGTTTATTACACAGTTATAATCTGATAAACACACACACTTTAAGCAACTTAAAGCACAGACATTATTACCTATGAGCAACATAAACCAGGATGCCAAAGGATTCAAAACAAGCGTTTGTATTTTCATAGGTATAACAGGGGCTCAGTTGTGTGTAGATATCATTGGTGACCAGGTAGCCATGGTGACCAAGTGACCACACTCCTCACCTCGTTGCCTCCAGGTAGGCGGTTCATCTGCACCAGCTGGCCCTGAGCGTCCAACACCAGCTCTGTGAAGCTGAGCAGCTCTGAGGGCAGGGGGCAGGGGGGCAGGTGTGCCTGCGTCTGGTACGAGTGCCACAGCTTTTTCAGAGCCTGTAGGGGAAGAAGGAAACGCACAGTAAGGACAGACTGAAGCAGGCAGGTGGATATACAGACAGAGACACAGACAGGTGGATATACAGACAGAGACACAGACAGATGGATATACAGACAGAGACACAGACAGGTGGATATACAGACAGAGACATAGACAGGTGGATATTTAGACAGAGAGGCAGACAGGTGGATATATAGACAGAGAGGCAGGGATAACTGTGGAGAGGAGCAGATGTTCCTGGGTCTGAGGAGGTTCGTACCTGCCTGACCATCTCAGGGAAGTCGTACACGTAGGTGGTCCCCAGAGACTGAGCCTGGAAGCGCTTGGACTGCAGCAGGTCCTTGGTGACGTATGGGGTGTTGATGAGCATGCCATGAAGGGGCCCCTGCTTGTCCCCATACGCCTGGAACATAATCTGGATAGGAGGGGGGAGGATCCCAATCATAAACTAGAACCTTACTAGAACCCTAACCTAGTCCCTACTAGAACCCAGACCCTGATGAGTGTGTGTGTGTGTGTGTGTGTGTGTGTGTGTGTGAGGGCCTCACCTGGCGGTCTTTGGGCCCCACCTGTCCGGTACGGGAGTCAGTGACCTCCTTGTACAGGCTGATGTCCAGGTAATATCCAGACTCATTGGTTAGGAAGAGACGGATGGGGATTTGCTTTCCTGTGGGCGTCAGACGGATGTTGATCTTCAGTTCAGCCTGAAGAACACGCAGCTTCCACAGACGGCTGCCATAGCGCATCACCATGGAGCGCACTGACTCCTCGATCTGGCATTCAGGGGCAGGAGGCAGTATAAGTGCAGAACAGCTAAAACAGCAAGACACACCAGCAATAGACAGATCCATGGTTCACTTGAACAGCCATGCATTATGTCAGGGCTGCAGGCCTGTGTCTAGGACCCTGCCCACCTTAGAGGGGTCCATGATGACAGTGGGGACGAAGTTGAGGAAGATGTGGTTGCAGTCGGTGCGCACAGTGGTGTTGTTGAAGGCTACCTCCAGCTCATCCATAGCCTCCAGCAGAAGACGCTCCGCCTCGTTATGGAGGTATTCAAACGAGGCTTCCTGCAGGCCACATGGGACAGTCAGGTGACACACATACACAACCCCAAGCAGACACACACACACACACGCAGACACACACGCAGACACACACACACTCCTCACCTTGGTAATCAGGTCTGAGTGGCGAATGATGGCCCTCACAAAGAAGCGGTAGTCTGTGACCTCAGTGCCCACCTCCACACGGGCAGCACCCAGGTACAAGTGCATCTTGTGGTTGGCACAGGGGATGGCTGTCAAGGCAAAGTTCCTCATGCGGTTCAGCTCCAGCTGAAAGGCCAGAGCCGGCTCCAGGTGGCGGTAGATCCTGTCCTCCTCAAACTGGAACACAACCACACGGTCAAACCACACGGTCAAACCACACGGTCAAACCACACGGTCAAACCACAACCACACGGTCAAACCACAACCATACGGTCAAACCACACGGTCAAACCACTACCACATGGTCAAACCACAACCATGCAGTCCTACACAGAGAGAGAGCTCTCCTCCACAGAAAGTGCCCTCATGGTTCTACTGTTGGTCCCTGAAAACTCTCCTGGGTTCTTCAGGGTTCCTTTACTGACTAGAGGAGCAGTTTGAATTACAGAGAGAGCAGAACCTGGCCCAGAGCTACAACCAGTAGTGGGCAGGACAAATCTGCAATCTCATCCTGCTAATGTGTGTCATTTCTCTTTAATGGGGAACATAATTAAATACTTCATTACTTTAATGAGCTTTGGTGGTGCCATTTTAGTGAACCTGGCAACAACCAGGACACAACGATCAATTATCAGGATGGAAAGACCCTGATGCTGTGGACCACACTGGATAGAAGTCCTGTCTGTCCTTACAGACCTGTCTGTCTGTCCTTGGAAACCTGTCTATCCTTGGACACCTGTCTATCTGTCCTTGGAAACCTGTCTGTCTGTCCTTATAGACCTGTCTGTCTGTCCTTACAGACCTGTCTGTCTGTCCTTGGAGACCTGTCTGTCTGTCCTTGGAGACCTGTCTGTCTGTCCTTACAGACCTGTCTGTCTGTCCTTACAGACCTGTCTGTTTGGTTTGAGAGAACAGACTCACCTTGTCTCTGGCACGGAAGGTGAAGAACTTGGGGAACTCTCTCTGAGAGTGAGAGAGAGAGCGAGAGAAAGAATGAGAGTGAGAGACGGGGAGAGAGAGCGAGAGAGTAAGAATGAGAGTGAGAGAGAGGGAGAGAGAGCGAGAGAAAGAATGAGAGTGAGAGAGAGGGAGAGAGAACGAGAGAAAGAATGAGAGTGAGAGAGAGGGAGAGAGAGCAAGAGAAAGAATGAGAGTGAGAGAGAGGGAGAGAGAGTGAGAGAGAGTAAGAATGAGAGTGAGAGAGGGAGAGAGAGTAAGCATTTCAAACTTGTTCAGGTGTTGAGACACATCATCCAGACTGTTAAAGGTTAGCGACAGAGCAGTAAACACACACATAATGACCCTATCTCTAGAGGGTTCTCTAAAGGGGTTCTTTCTAGAACGTTTTCTGTCACTGGACCACAGCCAGGCAGTGACAGATGTGCTGAAACTCACTGTCCTGTAGGAGCTACAGCCAAACAGGAAACAGGTCGCCCTGATGAGCAGTACAGCTGCTTGGACATACAATACCTACCTAATTACATGCCTAACGCCACGGCAACGCTTGCAGGCAGACACCGGGCCACTAGAACACATTATGCCCCTAATTGTGGCTGTTTCCCGCGTCTTTCCAGGGTCTAAATTGGGGAGTGTGGTTTGCAATTAGGATGGTATTGTCTGGGGAAAGTAAGCTGCTGTCCTTGTTGCCACGCCAACCATGGTTGTACCCTGTTTTTTGCAAATTCAAACAAAAGGTGATTCCATCCCCAGACACAGCAGTAACAGCTAAATACTGAGGGATGAATAAACCATGAAAACCCTCCCCGGAACCAGTAGAACACCAGAACATTCTAGAACTCTTGGAGGTGTGGGGACAGCAGGACAGTCAACATGCATCAGCTGGATGCTAAAACACACTTGCTAGCTCGCTCCTCCCTCTTGCTCCGGTCCTCACAGAAGAGACTGCAGGTATGGCTCTCTCTACAGTGTTCGAGGTACGGGAATCCCTCACCCTAACCCCAACACCCTAGCGAGGCTAGCCTCACTCCCCAGGGCCACAGTGGGGTGAAAGAGGTGTGGAGGCTGGCTGGGGCTCACAGGAGGAGGTTGGCCCCTCACGACAAAGCCAGATAACGAGGAGGTAGAAGGAGAGGGTAATTATCTCATCAGGCCAGTTCTTCTCTACCTGAGGTAAGAGCAGGCAGGATGCAGGGGGAGAGGCTGTCATTTATCCTGTCTGCTACACCAGGGAACACTATAATTACCCCCAAAGTGTGTCTGAAATCAGTGCTGTGGATTCTCTAGTCTAAACATATATAGACACTTGGAAAATAGTCTGTATTATTGCTGAGTGGGGTGGGTGGAAGGGTGGGGGGGTCTAACCCCGCCCTTTCTCCACTCCGATTCCTTAACTCTGACAACTGATATACCGTATCATCTTTCGCTGTCTATTGGCACTATGACTAAATAACCCTGAATAAAAGTGTTTGTTACAAGTCAATGAAACGTCAAATGTGAAGTATATTACATCCTTCCATCTACTTACATGAAACCTCTGGTCCACCTCACAGTTGACCTGCTTTCTGAAATCCTGAGGGAGTGAGCCCCAGAGAGGCCAGACGAGACAGGCAGAGACAGGAAGAAACAGGAAGAGACAGGCAGAGACAGGAAGAGACAGGAAGAGACAGGCAGAGACAGGCAGAGACAGGAAGCAGACAAAAACAGCCAAATTTGAGACGCAAATTAGGACCAATCGCAGGTGAGATAATTGACTCTTGTTATTGTGATCTCTTTCTGGATAGAAGATTGGGGGGATCTGAGCGCTGGAGACATTTGGAGGAGGGATGGATAAGGATGAAGAGGGGAGGGAGGGAGAGGGAGGATGAGGGAAGGGAGGGAGGGACAGAAAGGGGAGGGATGGACAGGGATAAAGAGGGGAGGGAGGGAGAGGGAGGATGAGGGAAGGAGAGGGAGGATGAGGGAAGGAGAGGGATGGAGAGGGTAGAGGAGGGAAGGGACAGAAGGGGGAGGGATGAAGAGGGGAGGGAGGGGAGGGAGGGAGTACCTTCTGTGCCACAAGGAAGGTCAGTCTCCGGATGCCATGTTCGATCAGCAGGGATTTCTAGGGAAGGATAAGAGCAGCAGAGACAGAAGCAGGTGAGGCTGGTGAGACAGAGGTACTGTACCTCCACAACAGCAGGGGGTGCTGTAGCAGACTCTTGGATAACCCACCTTGGACTGGGTGAACTCTCTGAACATGGAGGCAAGGCCGTCATCATCTATGTCACTGTCAGTCTTGATGGCAACGTTTAGGATGTGGATGGGCTCGTCCTGAATGCTCTGGGTTTGCACACAAACGCACAAGATCAAACACACAATTCAGTGCATCCTAAAAGTCTGCATGGGACACCCAGTGGTTTGCACCTGTGCAATATTGCACCCCCTCACCTTGCTGTCCTCCTCTCCATACAGAACTGGGTTGCCCCCCTCTGGGAAGGTGGGGCTGGGGGGAGGAGAGTCAGAGAAGCAGCTCATAACATCTTTAATGTTCCTGTTGGTGGAGAGAAGAGCTGAGTTAGACATCACAGCTAGGACCACAGGAAAGGGAGGGTAGAGCCAGGGGCAGTGAGGTCTCTCACCTGCAGAACTCCTGGAAGGAGCGGAAGGACACCATGGCGCCCATGCGCTGGCAGGGAGGAGTGAAGGACGTGTCCAGCAGTACGTCAGTCACACTCACCACCCCGTAGTGATTCAGGTTGGACGAGAAAGACATCCTGGAACAGAGCACAGGAACCTTGTCAGAACCATCACCAGACCCAGCCCACAGCCCCCTGTGGAGCCCAGCCCACAGCCCCCTGTGGAGCCCAGCACACAGCCTGCCCACCCTCTTCAGACACCCACCCTGGAGGACCCAGTCTCTACCCTACAGCTGTCTGGAGGCTCCTGACTCCTCACTCATTCCTGGTCTGAATGAAGAGGCTGACAGAGAGAGCTAATATGGAAAGTAACTAAACAGCTCTGGCTTGGGGTGAATGAGGGTCAAAAAGAGTAGAACCCCAGAAGGTCAGGTGTGGATAAATGCCCAAGAGAGTTCCCCTCAGATGGAGAGGGGGTCAGAGTGTTCCCCTCAGATGGAGAGGGGGTCAGAGTGTTCCCCTCAGATGGAGAGGGGGTCAGAGTGTTCCCCTCAGATGGAGAGGGTGGTCAGAGTTAATATGGCCAGGCCAGAGAATACCAGAAATGGTGAGTGTTCCCCTTCCCAGAACACACACCCGGGAACCAGTAAACTGTGAACAGCAGCTTGAGAAACCATCAGACGCCCACCCGAAAGTCCTTCCAGGATGTGAAGTGAGATATCTCAAGTGAGACAGGGAGACAGGCGAGTGTGTGGGCCGACCTGTCCTCAGAGCTCCCAGGAGGAGGTTGCTCCCCCTTCTGTCCCTCGGCTGTGAGGCCGCTAGTAGGCCGCACTCTGCTACCCACAGCCTTCCTGTCATCCACAGGAGTAGGCAACCTCCTGAGAACAGTGGCACAGTTCACACAGCCGCACGTTCTAATGAGGAACAACTCTTCTTCTACAGTCAAAGTTGTTATGGTTCTAAGAGCAACTCTTCCTCTACAGTCAAAGTTGTTATGGTTCTAAGAGCAACTCTTCCTCTACAGTCAAAGTTGTTATGGTTCTAATGAGGAGCAACTCTTCTTCTACAGTCAAAGTTGTTATGGTTCTAATGAGGAGCAACTCTTCTTCTACAGTCAAAGTTGTTATGGTTCTAAGAGCAACTCTTCTTCTACAGTCAAAGTTGTTATGGTTCTAATGAGGAGCAACTCTTCTTCTACAGTCAAAGTTGTTATGGTTCTAAGAGCAACTCTTCTTCTACAGTCAAAGTTGTTTATTCACCCGTAATGATTGCATGCATACACCGAACAGTCAGCCATACAATACTGCCCTACCACTCATACTGGACACACACACTCTCTTGTACTTTCTGTACGTCTGACTGGTTTGCTGTCATGCTGTCACCTCAGAGATTATCAGGACAACTAAAGTTAGCTTCAGCCTCAAAATCACCATGTTTGTTTGTTGACAATTCAAAGACATTTTAACAGGATCAAACAGCATGGCCAAACAAGGTTTGCAATTCAATCAAGACAAATCTTTATCTTACTTCATTATTATTCATATTTATAGTTGATATTTGCAATGTGAGAGAGTGGGCCAAACACCAATGTTTTCACATCAGTTGTTTGTAACAGCCCACAGACTGGCCTAATGGGTTAGGCCATGCTGCTAGTCCAGTGAATATGGTGGCAATAAAGAAATGTTTTTACCTGTTAAGAGTGGGGATGTTCCCTCTGAAATCAAACAACATGATTACTAAAAGGTTAGTGGCAGGCAGCCCGACGAGACAGTCAGGTGTGAAAGTGGGTGTGTGTGTGTGTGTGTGTATGGATATGTGTATGTTGTGTGTGTGTGTATGCGTAATGTGGTGTGTGTGGGTGTGGTGTGTAGTTATGTCGTGTGTGTGTGTGTATGTGTAGTTGTGTTGTGTGTTGTGTTATGTGTTGTGTATGTGTATGTGTGTGTGTGTGTGTGTGTATGTGTTATGTTGTGTGTGTGGTATGTGTTGTGTGTGTGTGTGTGTGTGTTGAGTGTTGTGTGTGTATGGTATGTGTATGTATATGTTTTATGTGTATGTGTGGTAAGGGTATGTGTATGTGTATGTAGTGTTAGGTATGTGTGTGTGTGTATGAGTGTGTGGTGGTTGTGTGTATGAGGTTGTGTGAGGGTGTGTGCTATGAGTGTGTGTGTATGAGTGGTTGTGTTATTGAGTGTGTTAGTGTATGTGTATGTGTGTAGTGTATGTGGTGTGTAGTATGTGTGGTGTATGTGGTGTATGTGTGTGTGTATGTGTGTATGTGTTGTGTGTATGGGTGTGTGTGTGTATGTGAGTGGTGTGTGTGTATGTGGTGTGTCTGTGTTGTGAGTGTGAGTGTGTGGCAGCAATTGTAGACAGTGATCAATGTTTTACTAGAAATCAACTATAGACAGCCTGATTCCTCTTATCATTCTGTAGAGACACCAGACCTCCCCCCTCATACCTAGGAGAGAGAGGGCTAAGGGTGGATGTGGTAGGATCATGACTAGAGATAGAGAGGCTAAGGGGTCGGGATGTGTAGGATCACTTATACCTAAGAAGAGAGGCTAAGGTGGGGATGTGGTAGGTCATATACCAGAGCGAGAGGCTAAGGGTGGGGCATGTGGTTAGTTCATATACCTAGAGAGAAGAGGGCTAAGGTGGGGATGTGATAGCGATCATATACCTAGAAGGAGAGGACTAAGGTGGAGGGGACTTTAGTTACCTTACTGGAGAGAGGCTAAGGGTGGGGATGTGGTAGGATCATATACCTAGAGAGAGAGGCTAAGGGTGGGGATGTGGTAGGATCATATAAACACGGAAAACACACGTCACCATGACTGCCCCTGCACAACATGCAAGATCAGCTTTGTCTAAGCTGTTGTCCAGGCACATTATCAGGTCAGTTCATTCCTAAAGAGCACACATGCAGATTCATGCTGCTGTTAGTCCATGCCTGTAACTAACACGTTAAACACGCAGGTGATACCCTGCACTTGTGGCCCAGACGTTGCCAGGCATCTGGTGGTGGTGGTTAGTCACACAATCGCAGCAAGGACTGGCGTCTCCACTCACAACATCAACACACTGAACATAACCACTCTGAACTATCCGAGTGCAGCTGGAGGAGGAGGAAGTGTGCCGATTCTCACTGGACAACTGGTGATGACATCGCAAACATGAAGTCTGTTTGTTCTTAACTCTCGTGTCCATGATCTGATAAAACCAGAAACCCAGCATTTATCTATGGCCATGGGGCAGAACAGCCTGCCCCCAACATGTGCTCTGCAGGTGTCCCAGTACAGGGTTCTGCAGGAGTCCCAGTACAGGGTTCTACAGGAGTCCCAGTACAGGGTTAGCCCAAAGCAGTGAGGATGGGGCATGGAGGGAGGGGTGAGGGAGAGGTTGAAGGGTGGGGACACATGGTTAAGGGGCAGGGCTGCAGGACACCTACCTGTTGGGGTGTGAGGTGGGCAGCATGAACTGGAACTCTACAATGCAGGTGTTGTCTTTCAGCTGCCTATGCTGCACGCTGTTCAGCTCGTAGGCAATGTAGGCTCTCCGCACATATACCTGGGGGAACACACATGACTACTAATGCAGGACTACTGATGCAGGACTACTGATGCAGGACTACTGATACAGCACTACTGATGCAGCACTACTGATACAGCACTACTAATGCAGGACTACTGATACATAACTACTGATGCAGCACTACTGATACAGCACTACTGATAGAGCACTACTGATACAGGACTACTGATGCAGCACTACTGATACAGCACTACTGATAGAGCACTACTGATACAGGACTACTGATGCAGGACTACTGATACATAACTACTGATGCATAACTACTGATGCAGCACTACTGATAGAGCACTACTGATACAGCACTACTGATGCAGCACTACTGATGCAGCACTACTGATGCAGGACTACTGATGCAGCACTACTGATACATGACTACTGATGCAGCACTACTGATACAGCACTACTGATGCAGCACTACTGATACAGCACTACTGATAGAGCACTACTGATACAGCACTACTAATGCAGGACTACTGATACAGCACTACTGATACATAACTACTGATGCATGACTACTGATGCAGCACTACTAATGCAGCACTACTGATACAGCACTACTGATGCAGCACTACTAATGCAGCACTACTAATGCAGCACTACTGATACATAACTACTGATGCATGACTACTAATGCAGCACTACTAATGCAGCACTACTGATACAGCACTACTGATGCAGCACTACTGATGCAGCACTACTGATACATAACTACTGATGCATGACTACTGATGCAGCACTACTGATACAGCACTACTAATGCAGGACTACTGATACAGCACTACTGATGCTGCACTACTGATGCAGCACTACTGATGCATGACTACTGATGCTGCACTACTGATGCAGGACTACTGATACAGCACTACTGATGCAGCACTACTGATACAGCACTACTGATGCTGCACTACTGCTGTCTCACCTCCAGGGCGGCCATCCTCACAACCTGGTTGCTGTGGTAGAAGAAGTTGGGCAACACGTCAAAGATGGACGTCTCCGACAGGATGAGTTTCTACACAGAAAGAGAGTGATTCAACAACAAACAATTGAGCTGTTTGAATGCAGACAGACAAGTCCAGGGTGGTTACCTGCAGGTTCTCGATGCAGAACTGGTGTCCGTACATGTCGATGGCAGAGAGAAAGATGGACTCCACCTGGTTGTGCCTCAGCTCATAGGAAGGGAGGTGGGAGGCGATGAGCACCTTGGGTGACACAGAGTGGAGGGAGAGGACGAGATGGAGAGAGCAACAGAATTGGAGGAAAGACAGAGATGGAAGGGAGAAGGGAACAGAGATGGAGGGAAGAGACAGAGATGGAGGTAGAGAGATGGAGAGAAACAGGGATGGAGAGAAACAGATGGAGAGAGAGACAGAGATGGAGTGAGAGGATAGAGATGGAGAGGAGAGAGACAGGATGGAGGCAGAGAGAGATGGAGGGAGAGAGAGATGGAGGGCGAGAGAGGATGGAAGGAAGAGAGAGATGAGGGAGGAAGATGAGAGAGGGGTTGAGGGAAAGACCAAAGACCGAGGTGAGGGGAGGAGGGGCTTAGTGAGGGGAGGGGGGGCTTGATGAGGGGAGGAGGGGCTTGGTGAGAGTAGGGAGGGGCTTGGTTAGGGTAGGGAGGGGCTTGGTGAGAGTAGGAGGGGCTTGGTGAGAGTAGGAGGGGCTTGATGAAGGGAGGAGGGGCTTGATGAGGGGAAGAGGGGCTTGATAAGGGGAGGAGGGGCTTAGTGAGAGTAGGAGGGGCTTGATGAGGGGAGGAGGGGCTTAGTGAGGGGAGGGGGGGCTTGATGAAGGGAGGAGGGGCTTAGTGAGAGTAGGAGGGGCTTGATGAAGGGAGGAGGGGCTTAGTGAGGGGAGGGGGGGCTTGATGAGGGGAGGAGGGGCTTAGTGAGAGTAGGAGGGGCTTGATGAAGGGAGGAGGGGCTTAGTGAGGGGAGGGGGGGCTTGATGAGGGGAGGAGGACTGACCTGGCGTGCCCGCAGAGCCACCTTGGCGTTGGTAGTCTTGCTGAGCTGGGTGAGTTCAGTCAGGATGGCCATGAGCTCATCTGTCAGGGTGGGGTCCCTGCCACACAACTGGTCCTACACACACACAGCTCGTTTCAGATAACACACACACAATTCGTATTCAGAAACACACACACACTTTCAGTATTCAGATAACCACACACACACTTCAGTATTCAGATAACCACACACACAATTCAGTATTCAGATAACCACACACACAATTCAGTATTCAGATAACCACACACACTTCAGTATTCAGATAACCACACACAATTCAGTATTCAGATAACCACACACACTTCAGTATTCAGATAACCACACACACTTCAGTATTCAGATAACCACACACACTTCAGTATTCAGATAACCACACACACTTCAGCATTCAGATAACCACACACACTTCAGTATTCAGATAACCACACACAATTCAGTATTCAGATAACCACACACAATTCAGTATTCAGATAACCACACACAATTCAGTATTCAGATAACCACACACAATTCAGTATTCAGATAACCACACACAGAGCTCAGTATTCAGATAACCACACACACACACACTTCAGTATTCAGATAACCACACACACACACAGCTCAGTATTCAGATAACCACACACACACTTCAGTATTCAGATAACCACACACACACTTCAGTATTCAGATAACCACACACAAAGGATCAGGACTGAACTGCAGAGACGTACGATGAGCATGGTGACCAGCAGGTTTTTCTTGGTGACCTGAGCGTGGGAGAAGATGTAGTTGAGCACAGTGGCCATGTCCCCCTTGTTCTCTTCACGCAGCATGAACACACACTTGTCATAGTGTCCTGCAACAGCAACGCAGGAAACAGGAAGCAGTTAGTGTAACAGTGCCCTCGTGTGGGCAAACTGAAAAACTACCGGCTGTTATACCTTAACACTGCCATGCTCTGCTATATGCTAACACTGCCATGCTCTGCTACATGCTAACACTGCCATGCTCTGCTACATGCTAACACTGCCATGCTCTGCTACATGCTAACACTGCCATGCTCTGCTATATGTTAACACTGCCATGCTCTGCTACATGCTAACACTGCAATGCTCTGCTACATGCTAACACTGCCATGCTCTGCTATATGCTAACACAGCCATGCTCTGGTGCATGCTAACACTGCAATGCTCTGCTGTGACACACTGGTGGCGATGTTTCAACTTCACATCAGTACGGACAGCTCTCCTGGCTCTAATATCTAACCCTGTGGCAGGACATTTCTCTCACCATTCTGGAACTGGACCTCTACTTTGAGGTACTGCCTGAGAAGGTCCATCACCACTGCCTTCATGTGTCCCCGGATCCCACTGCGGTACCTGGACACACATGCATGTTAGTGTATGAAGGACCCGTGTTCAGAGCATGGGGATGGAGAGGAGGAGAGCTTACTTCTGAACCAGCTGAACAATGCTCTGGGTGTTCATGAAGAACACCTCCCTTTCAGACTTCCTGTTCAGGGTAGCAGCATGACTGTCCAAGATGTTAGCAATCTGGGAGGAAAGATTATTCAGCCTTCATCTACTACATAACTAGTACATAGAATGTGTGGGTGTGTATTAGAGAGAGGGAGACCTGCTGGCTGGGGAACTGGCAGAGCACAGAGGTGATGTTGCTAGCATACTGGGCCATCTCCTTTCTGATGGCCTTGTCCACAGCAGGAGGGACCCGTCCAGACACGCTGGTCATGATGTCCTGCAGCTCCAGCAGGGGCAGCGAGGGGTCGCGAAGGGTCATCATAAGACGCTCCACCCACTCCTTCAGCTGCACACACACACACACACAGAAATACACACATACATATAAATACACACACACACACAGAAATACACACATACATATAAATACACACACACACACACAGAAATACACACATACATATAAATACACACACATCAATACACACATACATATAAATACACACACACAGAAATATAAATACAACAGGATGAGTTTCTACACAGAAAGAGAGTGATTCAACAACAAACAATTGAGCTGTTTGAATGCAGACAGACAAGTCCAGGGTGGTTACCTGCAGGTTCTCGATGCAGAACTGGTGTCCGTACATGTCGATGGCAGAGAGAAAGATGGACTCCACCTGGTTGTGCCTCAGCTCATAGGAAGGGAGGTGGGAGGCGATGAGCACTGGTTTGACAGGACAGAGAATGGAGGGAGAGACAGAGGAGGGAGGAGACAGAGATGGAGGGAAAGACAGAGATGGATGGAGAGACAGAGATGGAGGAGTAGACAGAGATGGAGGGAGAGAGTGGAGGAGACAGGGATGGAGGATGAGACCCAGATGGAGGGAGAGACGAGATGGAGGGAGGAGTAGAGATGGAGGTGAGGCAGGGAGGGAGAGACAGGGAGGAGGCAGAGAGAGATGGAGGAGAGAGAGAGATGGAGGGAGAAGCGGATGGAGGGAGAGAGAGATGGAGGGAGAAACAGGAGGTGGGAGAGAGGGTTAGAGGGTAGAAACAAAAAGAGGTGAGGGGAGGAGGGGCTTGGTGAGAGTAGGAGGGGCTTGATGAGGGGAGGAGGGGCTTGGTGAGAGTAGGGAGGGGCTTGGTTAGGGTAGGGAGGGGCTTGGTGAGAGTAGGAGGGGCTTGATGAGGGGAGGAGGGGCTTGATGAGGGGAGGAGGGGCTTGATGAGGGGAAGAGGGGCTTGATAAGGGGAGGAGGGGCTTAGTGAGAGTAGGAGGGGCTTGATGAAGGGAGGAGGGGCTTAGTGAGGGGAGGGGGGGCTTGATGAAGGGAGGAGGGGCTTAGTGAGAGTAGGAGGGGCTTGATGAAGGGAGGAGGGGCTTGATGAGGGGAAGAGGGGCTTGATAAGGGGAGGAGGGGCTTAGTGAGAGTAGGAGGGGCTTGATGAAGGGAGGAGGGGCTTAGTGAGGGGAGGGGGGGCTTGATGAGGGGAGGAGGACTGACCTGGCGTGCCCGCAGAGCCACCTTGGCGTTGGTAGTCTTGCTGAGCTGGGTGAGTTCAGTCAGGATGGCCATGAGCTCATCTGTCAGGGTGGGGTCCCTGCCACACAACTGGTCCTACACACACACAGCTCAGTATTCAGATAACCACACACACAATTCAGTATTCAGATAACCACACACACACTTCAGTATTCAGATAACCACACACACTTCAGTATTCAGATAACCACACACACTTCAGTATTCAGATAACCACACACACTTCAGTATTCAGATAACCACACACAGAGCTCAGTATTCAGATAACCACACACAATTCAGTATTCAGATAACCACACACAATTCAGTATTCAGATAACCACACACACTTCAGTATTCAGATAACCACACACACTTCAGTATTCAGATAACCACACACACTTGAGCATTCAGATAACCACACACACAGCTCAGTATTCAGATAACCACACACACAGCTCAGTATTCAGATAACCACACACAGAGCTCAGTATTCAGATAACCACACACAAAGGATCAGGACTGAACTGCAGAGACGTACGATGAGCATGGTGACCAGCAGGTTTTTCTTGGTGACCTGAGCGTGGGAGAAGATGTAGTTGAGCACAGTGGCCATGTCCCCCTTGTTCTCTTCACGCAGCATGAACACACACTTGTCATAGTGTCCTGCAACAGCAACGCAGGAAACAGGAAGCAGTTAGTGTAACAGTGCCCTCGTGTGGGCAAACTGAAAAACTACCGGCTGTTATACCTTAACACTGCCATGCTCTGCTATATGCTAACACTGCCATGCTCTGCTACATGCTAACACTGCCATGCTCTGCTACATGCTAACACTGCCATGCTCTGCTACATGCTAACACTGCCATGCTCTGCTATATGTTAACACTGCCATGCTCTGCTACATGCTAACACTGCAATGCTCTGCTACATGCTAACACTGCCATGCTCTGCTATATGCTAACACAGCCATGCTCTGGTGCATGCTAACACTGCAATGCTCTGCTGTGACACACTGGTGGCGATGTTTCAACTTCACATCAGTACGGACAGCTCTCCTGGCTCTAATATCTAACCCTGTGGCAGGACATTTCTCTCACCATTCTGGAACTGGACCTCTACTTTGAGGTACTGCCTGAGAAGGTCCATCACCACTGCCTTCATGTGTCCCCGGATCCCACTGCGGTACCTGGACACACATGCATGTTAGTGTATGAAGGACCCGTGTTCAGAGCATGGGGATGGAGAGGAGGAGAGCTTACTTCTGAACCAGCTGAACAATGCTCTGGGTGTTCATGAAGAACACCTCCCTTTCAGACTTCCTGTTCAGGGTAGCAGCATGACTGTCCAAGATGTTAGCAATCTGGGAGGAAAGATTATTCAGCCTTCATCTACTACATAACTAGTACATAGAATGTGTGGGTGTGTATTAGAGAGAGGGAGACCTGCTGGCTGGGGAACTGGCAGAGCACAGAGGTGATGTTGCTAGCATACTGGGCCATCTCCTTTCTGATGGCCTTGTCCACAGCAGGAGGGACCCGTCCAGACACGCTGGTCATGATGTCCTGCAGCTCCAGCAGGGGCAGCGAGGGGTCGCGAAGGGTCATCATAAGACGCTCCACCACTCCTTCAGCCGCACACACACACCACAACACACACACACACACAACCACACACGTACACACAACACACACACACAGAAATAGCACACATACTATAAACTCACCACACACACCACACAGAAAACACATATACATATAAATACACACACATCAATACCAATACATAAATACACACATACAGAAATATAAATACCAACACACAACACGCACACACAGAAATACACATTAAATACACACACTATACAAACATTACATTTACAAATACACACACAACACACACATCAATTTACACACCATAACATATTTAAATTAAACACACACAGAAAATATAATATACACACAACATGACACGACCACACCAGAAATACACAGTAAATACACACATCATATACACACAGACATTAATACACACACACACACACACACACACACAGAAATATAAATACAACACACAACATACACACACAGAACTACACGACGCACGCACGCCACGCGCACACACCACCATCACCACAAATACACACACATACATACACACACACACAAATCACACACATACATACCACACACACACAATACACACACACACACTAAATTACACACACACACATACACACACACAGAAAGAGAGCGTGTGTAGTCCTACCTTGGTGCTGTAGAATGGTTCAGGGAGACAGTAGCCACTCATGATGTGGACCAGGTGATCCAGAGTGCTGTGGAACCCCTGGCTGGAGCTTTCTCTCCTCTCAGAGCACAGCCTGGATACACGGCAAGTGGGTCCTGTGGAGCGAATCCGACCTGGCGAAACACACGCAAAATTACACACACGCACAGTCAAGTTACAGAAAGGAAACGTACTTCGGTTGCTGGTGCCTGACATCACACACACACACACCTGTTGGACTCTGCTAGGGTCATCCAGCTGCAGTTTAGCGATCACACAGCCAGGCTCCAGCACTGCCCCAGTACGCTTCACATAGTGAATACACCCTGACTCTGCTGCTGTAAGGGTCATCACCATCTTCAGTTCACCTGAACACACACACACACACGGCTGTTACCCCCCTCACCTCTCCAGCCCCCACCTCACCTCTATCTCTCCCCTCACCTCTATTCCCCCTCCCTTCACCTTTATCTCTCCCCTCCCTCACCTTTATCCCCCCTCCCTCACCTCTATCCCCCCTCCCTCACCTCTATCCCCCCTCCCTCACCTCTATCCCCCCTCCCTTCACCTCTATCCCCCCTCCCTCACCTCTATCCCCCTCCCTCACTTGGATCCCCCCTCCCTCACCTCTATCTCAGCATAGCACTGTCCAGAGAAGACATGACCTCCATCTTCCACGGTGTACTGGATAAGCTTTCCTGCCGACGGCGAGCGCAGCACAGATGGATCGTTCTCTCGCTCAAACACACACGTTTTGTTCCCTATGGTGACACGGTACCTGAGGGGGAACACACACACCTCTAACACACACGTCTTGTTCCTATGGTGACACAGTACCTGAGGGGAACACACACACCTCTAACACACACGTCTTGTTCCTATGGTGACACGGTACCTGAGGGGGAACACACACACCTCTAACACACACGTTTTGTTCCCTATGGTGACACGGTACCTGAGGGGGAACACACACACCTCTAACACACACGTCTTGTTCCATCTGTGGTGACCACTGGTACCTGGGCCGGGAACACACACACCTCTAACACACACGTCTTGTTCCTATGGTGACACAGTACCTGAGGGGAACACACACACCTCTAACACACACGTCTTGTTCCTATGGTGACACAGTACCTGAAGGGGAACACACACACCTCTAACACACACGTCTTATCCCTACAGTGACATGGTACACCATAGGAATAGCTACCCCTCTGTATCCAAACAGAGGGGTAGCTATCAAGGGAAATGTTTGCAACAGCAAAACATCTGCCCATAAAACATTGAAGGTGCCTTGATGCCCCAGTCAGCTGAGAAGCTCACCTGTCTACCTCCTCCTTCATGTAGGTGGTGTAGCTGCTGCCATCGTAAGATAGTAGCACGCCACCATCGCTCAGTCTGTGGACATCCACCTCCACCAGAGAGTGGTTCATGATGACCACGTAGGAGTTGGGGGACTGGCGGGTCACCTTCAGGACATACTTGGTACCCTCGTAGATCAGCTCCACCTCTACAGTGTTGAGCAGCGTGTGGGCGGGGAGAACTTGGCCCCTGAACACACGAGGAGAAAACACCTCTACTGTATCTCTATTAGAACACCTCTACTGTAGCTCTATTAGAACACCTCTACTGTATCTCTATTAGAACACCTCTCCTGTATCTCTATTAGAACACCTCTACTGTACCTCTATTAGAACACCTCTCCTGTATCTCTATTAGAACACCTCTACTGTACCTCTATTAGAACACCTCTACTATACCTCTATTAGAACACCTCTACTGTATCTCTATTAGAACACCTCTACTGTATCTCTATTAGAACACCTCTACTGTAGCTCTATTAGAACACCTCTACTGTATCTCTATTAGAACACCTCTACTGTACCTCTATTAGAACACCTCTACTATACCTCTATTAGAACACCTCTCCTGTATCTCTATTAGAACATTTCTACTGTAGCTCTATTAGAACATTTCTACTGTAGCTCTATTAGAACATTTCTACTGTAGCTCTATTAGAACACCTCTACAGTAGCTCTATTAGAACACCTCTACAGTAGCTCTATTAGAACACCTCTACAGTAGCTCTATTAGAACACCTCTACAGTAGCTCTATTAGAACACCTCTACAGTAGCTCTATTAGAACACCTCTACAGTAGCTCTATTAGAACACCTCTACAGTAGCTCTATTAGAACACCTCTACAGTAGCTCTATTAGAACACCTCTCCTGTAGCTCTATTAGAACACCTCTCCTGTATCTCTATTAGAACATTTCTACTGTAGCTCTATTAGAACATTTCTACTGTAGCTCTATTAGAACATTTCTACTGTAGCTCTATTAGAACATTTCTACTGTAGCTCTATTAGAACACCTCTCCTGTATCTCTATTAGAACAACTCTACTGTAGCTCTATTAGAACATTTCTACTGTAGCTCTATTAGAACATTTCTACTGTAGCTCTATTAGAACATTTCTACTGTACCTCTATTAGAACACCTCTACTGTAGCTCTATTAGAACACCTCTACTGTAGCTCTATTAGAACACCTCTACTGTAGCTCTATTAGAACATTTCTACTGTAGCTCTATTAGAACACCTCTACTGTAGCTCTATTAGAACATTTCTACTGTATCTCTATTAGAACATTTCTACTGTATCTCTATTAGAACACCTCTACAGTAGCTCTATTAGAACACCTCTACAGTAGCTCTATTAGAACACCTCTACAGTAGCTCTATTAGAACATTTCTACTGTAGCTCTATTAGAACATTTCTACTGTACCTCTATTAGAACATTTCTACTGTAGCTCTATTAGAACATTTCTACTGTACCTCTCCAGAGAATGTAGGAAGTTGGAGACGCTGTTCCTGAGGTTGGAGTCAGCAACATGCAGAGCCCCGCTGACAATACCCAGCATGGTGTCTGGACGTTCAGCCTACGCACACGCACGCACACACACACACGCACGCGCACACGCACACACACACGCACACACGCACATACACACACGTTAGTTAAAACACACACACAATACAGGATTGTAGCCCAGCTTGTCATGTCCAGACTTTACCTGCATCTTCTCAGAGATGAGTCTGTCCAGCCAGCCAGTGTCAATGCTGTTGTGTTGGAAGCTCTCAGTCTCCAGGAGTTTGATGAGATACTCCACCGTGGTCCTGAAGTCCCCTCGAATAGAGAGCTCCTTCAGAGCCACCACCATGTTCCTACACAAACACACCATCAGTATGAGGGATGAGGGATGCAGGGCCTGTGCAGTGGTTCAGGGTCCTGATGGACCTCAGCACAGCTTACGAGATGGCCTCCTCTCGGTTCTCCCCCCAGGAGAAGCAGTGTCCAAACTGGGAGTCAGCAAACTCATGCAGCCCTCCAGCTGCTGCCACGCTGAAGTAGCCCCACACGTTCTTGTTGCTGCGGAAGTTCAGCTCCTGCACAGTGCCGGAACTGGGCTTGAAACCCTGGTGGACAAAACACAGTTAATACTAGTCTCTCCTCTGTGTTTACACTAGTCTCTCCTCTGTGTTTACACTAGTCTCTCTTCTGTGTTAATACTAGTCTCTCCTCTGTGTTTACACTAGTCTCTCTTCTGTGTTAATACTAGTCTCTCCTCTGTGTTTACACTAGTCTCTCCTCTGTGTTTACACTAGTCTCTCCTCTGTGTTTACACTCGTCTCTCCTCTGTGTTTACACTAGTCTCTCCTCTGTGTTTACACCAGTCTCTCCTCTGTGTTAATACTAGTCTCTCCTCTGTGTTTACACTCGTCTCTCCTCTGTGTTTACACCAGTCTCTCCTCTGTGTTTACACTAGTCTCTCCTCTGTGTTAACACTAGTCTCTCCTCTGTGTTTGCACTAGTCTCTCCTCTGTGTTTGCACTAGTCTCTCCTCTGTGTTAATACTAGTCTCTCCTCTGTGTTTACGCTAGTCTCTCCTCTGTGTTTACGCTAGTCTCTCCTCTGTGTGACGACATGAGAGGGAGAAGGATCCCACCTCGTCTGGGTTTTCGCTGGTGATGCGAGCGGCGATGACATGTCCTCTGGGGGAGGGGGAGGTGGACAGGGCTTCGAAGTCGATGGGACAGTCTCCCCAGGGCTGCACCCCATAAAGCATTCGGATGTCTTTGATCCGGTTCAAGGGGATCCCCATGGCGATCTGGCGGCAGCACAGAGATCATCAGCTAACTCTTGTAGCATCTTCAATAAGCTAACACATATAGCATTTTCGTAAGCTATTGATGTAGCATCTTCATAAGATAACGCATAGCATTTTCACAAGCTAACACATGTAGCATCTTCATAAGCTAACACATATAGCATTTTCATAAGCTAATGCATGTAGCATTTTCATAAGCTAACATATGTAGCATCTTCATAAGCTTAAATATGGAGCATGATGACATCCGATCACAATCATTTACATTACTATCTTAGCTAATATAGTATTATGTTGTGTTATATGGATGTGGTGAATTAGCAGCAAGCAGGGAACTGATAGGGCCTGTGTTTATTTAGGACTCTGTTCTCCCAGGCCTCTCCAATCTGCCCTGGTCTGATAATGAACAACACTGTCTTGCTGTCCCAGTGTGTGTGTGTGGTTGTGTTGCCTGTCTGTGTACAGGCCTGTTCCCTCAGATGCCCATCTGTTCCCTGCCTGGTCTTCTGCATGAGCTGCTCTGACCTACTTATTAACAGCAGGACAACCAGGAGACTTCTTCTGTATATCTGCCCCAAAGCCCTCGGAGGGAGAGGGGAGGAGAAGGAGGGGAGGAGAGGACAAGGAGAAGGGAGGAGGAGAGGGGAGGAGGAGAAGAGGGGAGGAGGAGGAGAGGGGAGGAGAGGGGTGGGGCCGGTACTCTGTACTCTTTAACCTTGGTTACCATGGGGATGGAGGCCTGAGGTAGCATTAGCCCTCGAGAGTGGTGAAGCAATCTGATGTGAGAATGTGCACACACACACCTGCAGCTGTGCAGCAGGAAGGTTGACATCAGCCACCATCTCAGTGCAGGGGTGCTCCACCTGCAGGCGGGGGTTCAGCTCCAGGAAGTAGAAGCTGCTGTCTGGGCTGTAGAGATACTCCACTGTCCCAGCACTCACATACCCTACCATCTTAGCTAGCTTCACCGCGCACTGGGGACAGGCACAATACAGACAGTTACTGAACATATTCCTATTAAATACACGTCTGCCAGTACCTGATATGCTCATCATACAGCAGTATAATACAGTACATGACAATATATACAAAAGAACGTGAATCTGTAATGTGTCCTACCCTCTCCATGTCCTCAAACACATCTCCATTAGCGATGGTAGCAGGAGCTTCTTCAATGATCTTCTGGTGCCGTCGCTGCACAGAGCAGTCCCGGCCAAACAGGGAGATGGCGTTGCCGTATTGGTCAGCCAGGATCTGGACCTCCAGGTGGCGGGCATGCTTGGCCAACTGCATCACGAAGATGGGTGATCCTGGCACCTCCGCCTGGACCTAGGGTCAGGGGTTAACAGGGGGTTAACAGGGGGTTAACAGGGGGTTAACAGGGGGTTAACAGGGGGTTAACAGGGGGTTAACAGGGGGTTAACAGGGGGTTAACAGGGGGTCACACACACACACACACCAGGTCTTCTGATGGTCAGGGGTTAACAGGGGGTCACACACACACAGACCAGGTGTTCTGATGGTCAGGGGTTAACAGGGGGTCACACACACACAGACCAGGTGTTCTGATGGTCAGGGGTTAACAGGGGGTTAACAGGGGGTTAACAGGGGGTCACACACACACACCCAGGGTCTCTGATGTCAGGGGTTAACAGGGGGTCACACACACACAGACCAGGTGTTCTGATGGTCAGGGGTCGCTCACCTGTCTGAAAAGGTTGGGGAAGTCGTCTGCTGTGTTGACCTTACGGATGCCCTTTCCCCCACCGCCCTCGGAAGCTTTCACCATCACGGGGTAGCCCACCTTTTCTGCAGCCTGGAGACACACACACACGCAGTGTCCATGACAGTGTAACAGTGTCATCTATGACAGTGTAACAGTGTAACAGTGTCCATGACAGTGTAACAGTGTCATCCATGACAGTGTAACAGTGTCATCTATGACAGTGTAACAGTGTCATCTATGACAGTGTAACAGTGTAACAGTGTCCATGACAGTGTAACAGTGTCATCTATGACAGTGCAACAGTGTTATCTATGACAGTGTAAAAGTGTCATCTATGACAGTGTAACAGTGTTATCTATGACAGTGTAACAGTGTTATCTATGACAGTGTAACAGTGTCATCTATGACAGTGTAACAGTGTTATCTATGACAGTGTAACAGTGTCATCTATGACAGTGTAACAGTGTCATCTATGACAGTGTAACAGTGTCATCTATGACAGTGTAACAGTGTCATCTATGACAGTGTAACAGTGTCATCTATGACAGTGTAACAGTGTCATCTATGACAGTGTAACAGTGTAACAGTGTCCATGACAGTGTAACAGTGTCATCCATGACAGTGTAAAAGTGTCATCTATGACAGTGTAACAGGTGTAACAGTGTTATCTATGACAGTGTAACAGTGTCATCTATGACAGTGTAACAGTGTCATCTATGACAGTGTAACAGTGTCATCTATGACAGTGTAACAGTGTCTTCTATGACAGTGTAACAGTGTCTTCTATGACAGTGTAACAGTGTCATCTATGACAGTGTAACAGTGTCATCTATGACAGTGTAACAGTGTCATCTATGACAGTGTAACAGTGTCATCTATGAGGTCAAACCTTCAGTCCTGCCTCCACATCCTGGATACAGCCCAGGTCGTACACCTCCGGAGGAACATTGATCACCCCCTTCTTCTGGTCACTCTCTGTCCACTCCACTGTCAAACCTGAGATACACACACGCCATCAGCACGAATGGGCACACACACCGTCAGCATGGACACACACACACACACAAACATGCACACACACGCCATAAGCACAGAACAAGGAACAAAGAGCTGCAGGTAGACTTGCCTATCCCGCTCCAAGGTAGGGTGGGGATCCCAGCTGTCTGGGCCACGATGGATGAGGCAATCTTGTCCCCCAGTGCCCACATGGCCTGGCTGGGAGGACCTGGGAGAAGAGCAGAGACCATCAGGCTACCTCAGACAGATACCTCAACCTGAGCCCGAAAACCTTAACCCCACTCACCTAACAAAAATAAAGACTGGGGCGTCTTAGCCATGAAGCTATGCTATCTTACCCATGAAGGCTATGCCATTCTTATGAAGCAGTTCCGGGAGTTTGGGGTTTTCTGAGGCATGACCCCACCCAGCCCACACCGCCTGGAGAGAGAGAGATAGGCGCTTTGCAGGGGAGAAAGGAGAGAGGAGGTGAAGGGCGGAATGAGGTGGCAATGGGGCGCGATGAGTAAGAGAGAGACGTGGAGAGAGGGGAGAGAGGGGCGAGGGGGAGATTCTGGTGTTAGATGAGCACTTTCATATTCTGCTATTAGATGAACACATATTTGCTGGGTAATAGGCAGTGTGTTCACTGAGAAGAGCGGAAGTGGAGTGTTTCAGTGCACCTGCACAGGGATGCGTTTAGCAATGTCCAGAATGAGTTCCACATTAGCATAGTTATTGTTGTTGGTCCCTCCAGGAACAGGAACATAATGGTCTGCCATCTTTATGTACTCTGTGGACGACAGTCAAGGACAATTCATGCATTTTTATCGCTGTCTACAATGCATGCCTGGCACAACATGCAGTGTTTCCTTGTTTGCACAATATAGTCGTTACGTAAGCCTGACCCTAGCGCAGCATGACTCAGGGAGCATTCTGTCTGCTGAACCGGCCCAGGGATCACTTGTTAACTGATCACCCAACTCAACAGGGCGTCTGCATCCCTCCCACCTCACCTGCATTGGCTTTGAGGTCTTCCGGGGTTACCATGACAACGAAGCGGATGGCCCTCTCATTGCGGAACATCTCGTATGCCCAGCGGCGGATAGAGCGCATGCACTTCACTGCAGCGATGCCATTGTTGGCGATGAGGACCTGGGGGAGCGGGTACAGCATTATGACACACTCAGCCCCCATACTGACCCCTGCATGACCCTGGAACAGAGGACTCCCTACCTTCTCAATGACCTTGTTGCCCCCGAAGCGTGTAACAAACTCTGCTGGAGAGGCCACAGTAAAGTCCCTCTGCAGGTCAATACGGCGCCGGTCTCTTCCCTGCTTCACCAGGTGCAGTCCTGACATGCTGGGCCTGTGTGACAGACTGACACTCATTCAGTAGGACACAGACTGGGCCCTCCAGCCAATCACATGCAGTTTTATTTCCAGCCCTTTGAACCTGCCGCAGAGGGCTACACAGGTGACCACATCAGCACCTGTAACCAACATATCCCTCCTTGTAGATAAGGAAGAAACTCAAACATCTTCACAATCATCAGGAAGTAGACAGTCAGAAAAAGTATTTGATTCATGCATATTAGAGAGTTTGTTAATGGACAGACTTCAGGAGAGATCAGGTGAGATTCTTGTGGACTAGCTGACAAACTGAACTGAGGGCTCCTGTATGTCATTATCTGATATCTCATGTCTAATTAGAGATAGGAGCTACTGGAGGAAACAGCAGGTTCCATTATTCACTGACCTTGGATCAAAGCAAGTACAACCAGAATAATCAATCGATGTAGGTTCAAAATCTACTTTTCAAAATCTCAAATGAAACTTTCACCAGGTGAAATGTTTGCTTTTTAAGCAATTCCAGCAAGTGTTACACAAGGCAGGTTAAGTAGCCAACAGAACTGGCCAGTTAAAATGTCTGTTCCATTCTGTCTGGACCTCAGGAAAACAGAAGCTGGCTGGGCAGGGCTGGGCAAGCGCTTGACGAATGAGAGACAGAGGACTGTGGGAGGTATGACAGAGAAACTCACTGTCCAGTTTTTCCCGTTTCAACACACAGCCTGACTCCCCCACAATTCTTTCCTGATCTCCACAGGAAGTGCTACACACAGACTAGGAGACACCTTAAACCCTAATATCTGACTGAATCAAACTTTGTCCTGCTATCCTACTGTGAAAGTGTAAAGGAAAGACCTGTACAGGAAAAAGTGGAGGCAGGATGGGAGCTGGTGAGACAGGCTGGGAGCTGGTGAGACAGGCTAGTGAGACAGGCTGGGAGCTGGTGAGACAGGCTGGGAGCTGGTGAGACAGGCTAGAGAGACAGGCTAGCAAAGCAGTCTGGTGAGACAGGCTGGGAGCTGGTGAGACAGGCTGGTGAGACAGGCTGGGAGCTGGTGAGACAAGCTAGAGAGACAGGCTAGCAAAGCAGTCTGGTGAGACAGGCTGGGAGCTGGTGAGACAAGCTGGTGAGACAGGCTGGGAGCTGGTGAGACAGGCTAGAGAGACAGGCTAGCAAAGCAGTCTGGTGAGACAGGCTGGGAGCTGGTGAGACAAGCTGGTGAGACAGGCTGGTGAGACAGGCTGGGAGCTGGTGAGACAGGCTAGAGAGACAGGCTAGCAAAGCAGTCTGGTGAGGCCACATTCTTCACACCCTGCTGATGGTCTAGCAGACAACAAGCTCAGAACTGAACTGGTGTTTACATTCAGGCACTTCACGACATTTCAGACATAACTAAAGGATGTGTCTTATTTTTAGTGTCACAGAGTATACTGAGCAAAAGGCAAAAATATCTTATTTTTGAAATAAAGGAAAAATACCCAAAGAAACAACAGAATGACAAAACTGAACAAAAGTGTTCCGTTTCACTATTATACTGCTGCACAAATACAGCAGAAAAACATAAATTCAAGACCATATTCATGTGTAAAATCTTGGGTGCCTAAGACTAAGTAAGGACTGTCCCCATGCAACATGTCCTATTAACAATAGACATGCTGCCCTACAACAGCAGAAGCACTTGTACATGTTGAACAAACCTCAGGTTGTGTTGAGGCCCGTCCACATGGTCAAAGCCCATCTCATAGGTGCTGTCGGAGCTGACGGAGGAGGAGGGGGACACAGAGCGCTCCTTCTCCTCCTGCCTCCCCAGGACCTCGTCCTCAGAGTTCTCCTCTGACACAGAGCCCACCAGGAAGTGGGACAGCAGGGCAGGGGGCTTCTCATCCTGCTGGGCCATGGTGGGTCGACACGGACAGCCGGCTAGCACTGAGAAGGGAGAGAAGCTCAGATATAAAGGCACCTGTGTGTGTGTGTGTGTGTGTGTGTGGTGTGGTGTGGTGTGTGCGTGTGGTGTGTGTGTGTGTGTGTGTGTGTGTGTGTGTGTGTGTGCAAGGGCATCTTAACGGCAGCCACATTTCATGGGTTGCATCAGTGAGTGCAAAGTCTAGCTGATGAAGCATCTGTATTTGAAACTATTCCAAAACCCTCAATGCTGACCTGACCTGTGCCATGGCAACATCACCTCATCCAGAGACAGCACGCTCTAGATTGATGATAACTACTGCCATGCCAACGTCACATTATCCAGACAGCACGCTCTAGACAGCTAGGCTAAAGAAGCAATCATCACACAGACTCATCAGGCAGTGGGTTTAAATGCCATGTTAGGTAGAACATGTTTACAAAATCTCAGTGCACATACACCGTTACTAATAAGTGCCTATCCAGATTGAGTTCACTACGGCACACCTTGCACACTACCTGCCGGACCAGTCCAACCCGACCTGTAGCGCGCCCCCCCTCCTCCTCCTCCACACATACATTCTCACAGTATCGGGCCAACGACAGGATTACTTAATCCATAATCCGGCATCAGGCATTACTAGACATTCAGGACACATATATTTATCTAGTTTGTTAACTCCCAAACGTTGAATTTACATCTAGCATGCACAGATAATCTGCGCTGCAGCAACGACCACAACAGACCAGCGACACGGATTAGAGATTATCCTCACTGTTTTGCTAAATCCATACAATGATACTCGTGCTATAGATTTGCAAGCACATGTTGGCTGTAAAATTCATATTAGCAACACCGCTGTTAGTTTGCTAGCTAACTGGTCTAGCTATTTGTTGATCGTTAGCTAGCTAACTAGCTAAACCACGAGATTTCTATCTAATGGTTTATTGGGGCAGCTAGATTGCTGATAGCTGGACTAGCTTGTTTGATAACGACGTTAAGAACGAGTACAGTAGTAGTACCAGTAAAAGCAGACAAACATGACTTGCTTTTTCTTATCGCAATAGATAGCAAGCTAACTCACCGTGGGAAAGAAATCGACAAGCAATCCTGAATAGTTGATTTTAAGCGACTGATTAATATAAATTCAGTTTCTTTTGGGATCCATCTGACGTTTTTGTCCAATAGCTCATGACAAAAACTCACATCATGATGGGCTAACACGACTACAACAGACGCTTTGACAGAGGAGGTGGTTCGATATGATGCCGACACAGGTTACTCCTGGTCGTTCCACTCTGAACTGGGTGTATTAGCCAATCACACTACTGCACTACTGACAGAAAACCAATCATATTACAGAACTCCCTTAGGGGGCGGACTGATGTTGAGAGGAGGTGTGCCCAATAAAAACTTCCCTGCCGGCCACGTGCCTGACAGTCTGACAAATTAAAGGGACATTCCTTAATTTTGTATGCTTAAATTTGTTTTCGACTCCACACTGATTCTACTGACCAAAAATAACAATAAACTATAAAACCGTTTCAAAGGCGACATAATTTCTATTAAACTAAAAAAGTGTTTTCTAAGGACTTTAAAAACTATATTAAATTCAATTTAAACGTTTAAAAATACGCTTGTTAGAGTACTTTGAAATCACCTAAATACACATGATAAGCGTAATGTACCTACGGGCTTCGGACACTTAGATGCACCATGTTGATTAGTCATAATCTGCTGTGTCCTGGGTCACAGCCTTGACCCAAACATTGAAAAACATTTGTTGCTCAAACCATGTCTGAGAAATTGCAACAGATTGGCAACTTACAACAGACTATGTGCAATGCACTGGCGCTTATTTGAGCATCAATTATATTTATTTAACCACCAAACTGGAGCAGGAATCCAGATTCTCACAAACTTGCCTGAATAAGGCTACCCCAGTCTGGCTGGATTGTAACACAAACTTCACACATAATCAGCTTGAGACATTTCGAACAGTAACATTCAGATCCCCAAAATTCAAATAGAAAAATTTCAGCGTGCCCAGAATTCAACTGGCGAAATTTAGATCACCAAAATGTATTTGCCCAATCTATTAATAGATACATTAGATACCACAATAGAAGATGTGATTGTTACTTGCAGCAAGGAAACATAATATTCCTTATGTTTATCACCGCTGTCCACTAGAGGGAAGCAGAGTTGCTCATTACTGAACTCAGTACGAGTCAGAGTCAAGTCAAGTTGAGCTTTATTGTCATTCCGCTACATGCGGGTGCATACAGTGGAACAAAATGTTGTGCCTCACATAACCACCGTGCTACATAAATACAGGCATACAGCAATCAATTAAAACAATATAAACCTATACACAAACTATCCTACTGATAGATTTTGACTATAAATATACTATCTTTATAAAAGAAATTACCTATACATAAAATAAAAATACAAACCATACAAACTATACAAATGCGTCAGATAAATACTGTACATGTGCAAAGAGAGACCATGTGAGTTCAAGCAGCTGGCTGGGGAACAGTGCAGGATGAATTGTAGTGCATGAGCATGTAAACATACATATATTACTGACATTACTGTACATATGTTACTTGTTAAAAATTCAAATGAACAGTTTGAAACACTTCTATACTTCCGAAGTCTCACCTGAACTTAACATGGTTGACAGTATTTTAACACTTAAAATTATATGACTTTTATTTCAATCAAAATACAAACCTAGCAGCCATTAGTGTGATGTGATTTATTAGTGAAAAGTCCACATTACAAATTTATTTTCACAATAAAAGCCTGTGGAAAATGTGTTTTTGCGCAGGCTGTCAGCAGGTCTACCTGTTGGGTAGACCTCTATGGGGTTGCTAAAAATCAAATGCACTGTAACAAACTCCCCAGGTATCAGGAAACCTGCAGAGAAAAGAATCTGTGTTAATGTGCTCACCCATCACACAGAGGAACATATTGCTTACAACCCACACAATGAGGGTGGCTGAGTTCAGTTACACGTTCCTGGAGATGGGTAGCTCGCTACAATAGGGACCGGACCCTGGCCTCTTTGTTGCCACGGTGAGGAGGAAAGTGGCTGGATACAGTTTCACTCCATCCCTCCGTTGCTGAGTGACGTCTGTGAAAGCCGCTTTTGAGGTGAGCTCCAGTTTAATTAAAGCGTTTCCCGGCTTCACAGTGATCCTGAGCACCATGATCAATATTGAATGCAGTTCACCTGCTGGTTAGTGTTGGAGGCTGGCTGGACAGACAGCTGCCTTGTGTGGAGGTTTCTCTGGGGGCCTTTAGGGTCCGAGGGTAGGGTCCCCTCAGTGGGCCGGGTGGGGGCGTCTGGAAGGAGAAGGCCCCTGTTGTGTGAGCAGGAAAAGAGTGAGTCTGAGCTTGCCAGCATGGTAAAGACTCCACAGAGAAGGGCTTCGTGTGAGATTTCACACCGTGGACGCTCTCAGGTGTCTGGGCAGCCGCACAAGGGGGAGTGGGGGAGAGGAGCCTCACACAGGAGACACTTTCTCTCCACTGGGCCAGAAAGCCAAGTATCAGAATACCACCAGAGTGAAAGGACTGATAACCTGCTAACCAAGCCCTGTGTGTAAAAGACACTGGCACATACAGGCCCTTATCTCAGCCACCTACCCCTGCCCCTGATACACTGCCCTGCTGTAGTAATCCAGTATGTCTTCAGCAGCTCACTGTCACCTCTCATATTGTGTGCTGTGCTGGACTTTCAGACCTTATGTCTGTCACCTCTCATATTGTGTGCCATGCTGGACTTTCAGACCTTCTGTATCTATGAAGTGAACATGGTTCCTGGTGTGGCAATAACCATGCAGGTTGCTGCTGAGTCAGACAGGCTGGCTGTGCTGTGGTGGGGATATGGGTGTAGTAGGGGAGGTTTTGAGATGGTTCAGGGGTAGAGGGAGGTTTTTATCTGTGACCTAGAGGTCATTCCAGTGGTGTTAATGACTGAGAGGCAGTGCCAGGTGTGTCATCGCAAATGGCTGAGTCTCTGTGATCTGAGTAGAAGGTGGGCCCAGGAGCTGCAGGCTGGAGAGGGAGGGCTAGGGAGGCTGGAGGCTGGAGAGGGAGGGCTAGGGAGGCTGGAGGCTGGAGAGGGAGGGCCAGGGGGACTGGAGACAGGAGAGGGATGACTAGGGAGGCTGGAGGCTGGAGAGGGAGGGTTAGGGAGGCTGGTGGTGATGGGGGGAGGGATGACTAGGAAGGCTGGAGGCTGGAGAGGGAGGGCTAGGGGGGCTGGTGGTGATGGGGGGAGGGATGGGCCAGGCGAGCTGGAATAGAGGGAAGAGTAATGGATACTCTTGTGTCAGCTGTTTCCTGCGCTGCAGATAACAAGGACCCCCATTCACAACATCTCTACCCTTCTTCCCCACTGTGATGAATAAATAACTATCTCGTCACTTGGAACAGACTGCTTCATGTGGCAGCCGGGGGGAAAGCGATCTGCTGTTACGAGCAACTGGAGCTGATTGTGAGCAGCTCTAGCAGGGCCGTAACCTGACCTGCTGGCTAACGCTCCCTGTGTTTGGCACATCAGCACTGCCTTTTCTCCCTCTGACTGACAGCTCGGAAAAACAAGTCACATCCACCTCCACTCCAGCGCGTCTCGTAATAACCCTCACAAGCCTGAGCGCAGGTAACCAGAGAGCAGCCTCTCAGCTGAGCCTACGGAGGCTGTTTGATCCCAACACACCGTAGCTTCCTGATAGACTGACCTCAGCATGGGCAGAGAGCAGGGGGCTGGAGACTGTTAGTGTGTGAGTGGGTGATAAAAGATTTTCCTTAATTTGCTGAAGTAGGTATGATGCTTTCTGTGCTGGAAAATGAGGTGTCCAGCACTATTATGTACAAAAGATCACTAAGACCTCCCCCATCCCCAATTTGAGCCAATAGAAGAAAGTGTGTTGAATCTTAGATGTGTTTGTGCTGAATGTGCTGAATCTCAGATAAGTGTGTTTTCAGCTGGAATCAGGGCTCCACTTTGCTGTGTGGAGGTGTGTTGGGTGTTGGGTGTGGGGTGTGGGGTGTTGGGTGTGGGGTGTGGACTGTGGGGTGTGGGGTGTGGGGTGTGGAGTGTGGAGTGTTGGGTGTGGAGTGTGGGGTGTGGAGTGTGGGGTGTGGAGTGTGGGGTGTGGAGTGTGGAGTGTGTGGGTGTGTGGGAATGTGAGTGTGTGTGTGTGTTTTTTTTTTGTGTGTGTGTTTTTGTTTTTGTGTGTGTGTGGGGTGTGGGGTGTGGAGTGTGGGGTGTGGAGTGTGGGGTGTGGAATGTGGGGTGTGGGGTGTGGAGTGTGGGGTGTGGAGTGTGGAGTGTGGAGTGTGGGAGCTTGTGTGGGGGGTGTTGCTGAGCATGTCCACAGCCAGGTGATGGAGAACACAGCCAGGTGATGCTGGGAGAACACAGCCAGGTGATGCTGGGAGAACACAGCCAGGTGATGGAGAACACAGCCAGGTGATGGAGAACACAGCCAGGTGATGCTGGGAGAACACAGCCAGGTGATGCTGGGAGAACACAGCCAGGTGTTGGAGAACACAGCCAGGTGATGGAGAACACAGCCAGGTGATGGAGAACACAGGCAGGTGATGCTGGGAGAACACAGCCAGGTGAGTCTGGGAGAACACAGCCAGGTGATGGAGAACACAGGCAGGTGATGCTGGGAGAACACAGCCAGGTGTTGGAGAACACAGCCAGGTGTTGGAGAACACAGCCAGGTGATGGAGAACACAGGCAGGTGATGGAGAACGCAGGTAGGCATTGCTGGGAGAACACAGCCAGGTGAGTCTGGGAGAACACAGCCAGGTGAGTCTGGGAGAACACAGCCAGGTGTTGGAGAACACAGCCAGGTGATGGAGAACACAGCCAGGTGATGGAGAACACAGCAAGGTGATGCTGGGAGAACACAGCCAGGTGAGTCTGGGAGAACACAGCCAGGTGTTGGAGAACACAGCCAGGTGATGCTGGGAGAACACAGCCAGGTGTTGGAGAACACAGCCAGGTGATGGAGAACACAGCCAGGTGATGGAGAACACAGCCAGGTGATGGAGAACACAGGCAGGTGATGCTGGGAGAACACAGCCAGGTGAGTCTGGGAGAACACAGCCAGGTGATGGAGAACACAGCCAGGTGATGCTGGGAGAACACAGCCAGGTGATGCTGGGAGAACACAGCCAGGTGTTGGAGAACACAGCCAGGTGATGGAGAACACAGCCAGGTGATGGAGAACACAGCCAGGTGATGCTGGGAGAACACAGCCAGGTGATGGAGAACACAGCCAGGTGATGGAGAACACAGCCAGGTGAGTGTGGGAGAACACAGCCAGGTGAGTCTGGGAGAACACAGCCAGGTGATGGAGAACACAGCCAGGTGATAGAGAACACAGCCAGGTGATGGAGAACACAGCCAGGTGAGTCTGGGAGAATACAGCTAGGTGTTGCCTAGAGGGTCTAGCTTTGTGGTCACAGATGAAGGGATGAAGCCACACCATTATAAGCTGTGGTCATATTCAATTAGAGCAACTGTCAATGAAATATGATCTTCAAACTAATATATACATTCTATAATATCTCATATAATATAATATATTATATATATATGTATATTATATATAATATACATATATAATATATATATATAGAATACATATTAAGGATTATGCAGATGATTATAGCTGTCTTTCCAACTTCTACACATTACATTCTAACACTTGCCTTGTTCAACCACTAGATGGCTTCAAAGCCCATTGGTTGGGAATCTGTAAAAAGATGGTGAGCTAGCAGTGTTTTGTAATTTACCTTCAGATTTACAAGTACAAGTTGAATATATACTATTCAAGAGCTTCTCAACTGCAGAGTAGAGTTTACAGTGGTCATAGTGGTGTGCTTGTAGCAATGTGGTTATTTCAGTGTGGTCATAGCATTGTGGTCATAGCATTGTGGTTATAGTGGTGTGGATATAGTGGTGTGGTTATAGCAGTGTGGTCACGACAAGTTGAATATATATTATTCACAAGCTCCTCAACTGCAGTGTAGAGTTTACAGTGAACCTGTAATCGATATCATTTTACTATCTCTTGTTTACGCATAGGGTCCCATTGATCTCCCTCTTTGTCCATTTTGTCTCATGTCAGAGTGATGAATAATATATTTTCTGTCAAGTTGTCTTTCAGCAGGAAGTGTGAGAGAATAATCTGTCAATGGCCGCCTTGTGTTTCTCTTGAATGTTTTGGACACAAATCCTCCTATGGTTCTGCTTCCTGGTGGGTTTTTAAACCCCTTACAGTTTATAGTGATGTGCTTATAGCGATGTGGTTATAATGCTGCAGTTATAGCGATGTAGTTATAGTGGTGTGCTTATGGTGGTGTGCTTATAGCGATCATCGTAACCTTTGTAGCGGTGGGTTTCACGTCGTGCTGCACTTGCTCAGCAAGACTGTTGCTTTCATGTCCAGAGTTTGAATAATTAATGTCTTCATGTGTGTCCTCTTTCTCCTTCTGAGGGAGGGTCTCCTGCTTCATTCATGTGGCCTCCTCTGCATCTGATACTTATCATCATCATCATCATCATCATCATCATCATCATTATTATTATTATTATTATTATTAAGTGTGGAAACATCCTCAAAACTCTCAAGGAGCACAAGGACGTAGTTTCATCACATTCTGTTTAAAGTAAATCTCTAAAATGGGAAAAATTTTATGATATTACAATTATTACTCAGCATGTCTTGGTGTCATATTTTCTATCACAACCTTTTGACATTGAAATACAAATGTCATGTTTTCAGATCTGCTAATTCTTTTAATGTTTAAAGCAGGGATAAGCTGTAAGTGCACATTTGGTCCAGTTTCTATTGGAACAAAACTGAACTAAATGCTAATCACTAAAAATGAACAATTCAGAGACTTACTGAGAGAACCTTGTTTGTCTGTTTCTCTCAAGCTTCTTCTGTTATTATGATGAAAGTCAACTGGTAAATAATTCAGAACTATATGAGATGTATGAGATAGATGTGTTTTTGTGGGCCACATTCCACAGCGATAAGGACAAATGTTTACAAACAACAATTCTTGTCACTTTGCCATTCCAGCCAAAGACGATGTTTAATTGATGAGTGCATCCAAGCTTTCCAGTTCCAAAAAAATACTTGACTTCCCCACCCGGCTCAGACACTCGGCTCAGGCATCCAGGGTTTGACGTTAAAGGTCAGGGTTAGATGTTAGGGGTCAGGGATGGGTATGTTCCTCTTCCTGCCTCTGGCTGGAGAGGAGGATGGAGAGGAGGATGGAGAGGAGGATGGAGAGGAGGGTTACAGTGTGAGAATAAAGCTGGGCTTTAGAGTCTTTGTGTGAGTCTGGTCTGGTGCCAAGACCTCTTCCCTCCCTCCTAATCACCAGAATTGGTTCAGGTTCGGGTTAGGGTTCAGGTTAGGGTCAGGGTTAGTTATGCTTAGGGTTAGTTATGCTTAGGGTTAGTTAGGGTTAGGGTTAGGTAGTCAGATGAAGTTTTCTGCTGACTGGGGAACTTGTAGTGACCTCCTCACCATGTTTCCAAGTCGGTGGAGATGCTCTGCTCAGCCAAGGAGAAAATCCATTCCGAGACATGAGTGGGGAGCAGCGCGATAAGAGGGCTTTTAGATCAATGCTCCTCCCAGGAGGAAGCCTGACTTATTTGCACCAGTTACAGCATCGCCACTGTGATTTTACTACAAGGGGAGACTTGAAACACAATCATCTCTCTGCCAAGAGAGGAAAAATATATACAGCAGGAAAGGAGGAAATGAGATGTGCTTTAATACTCATCTTGTGAAGACTAAGAGGGGTGTGTTGTGTGGTTTATAAGAGTTTTCTAATGAGGACCTCTGAAAGTTGGGAGATTGATATGATCACACATATGATTAATTATATTTAATCACGTAACTATAAATGTTCTGTTACATTGCAACTTGATAGTTTTGCAAAATGTCGTACACAAACTGCACTACTGCTACAAAAGAGTTAGGGTTTTATGTTGTGAGTTAAGGCTTGTATGAAAAAAGCTAAAAATATGCGTACATTTTTCAAGGACAAAACTGTCAAAGCACTGTGACATGCTTTCTCTAGATTGGATTGACAAACTGACAAACAAGTCATGTCTGTATATTAACAATTATTGAGGCAACGGTCAGTTCTAATGATGTTTAAATAAACACATACATTCTATTAAGTACACATTTTCATGACCAACGAGACTCAGGAAATCTTAAGCACTTGCTTTTCCCTGCTACCTGTCAAGGTATGCATTCAGTTCTCTTGGCTATCACCATGGAGACAAGCAGATGATTGACAGGAATCTCGCTCTCCATCATGAGGCTATGACATGACAGGGACAGTAGTGGGGGTTACCCTGACCATAGGTTACCCTGACAACAGAGACCCTAATGGGGGTTACCCTGACCATAGGTTACCCTGACCATAGGTTACCCTGACAACAGGGACCCTAGTGGGGGTTACCCTGACAACAGAGACCCTAGTGGGGGTTACCCTGACCATAGGTTACCCTGACCATAGGGACAGTAGTGGGGGTTACCCTGACCATAGGTTACCCTGACAACAGAGACCCTAGTGGGGGTTACCCTGACCATAGGTTACCCTGACCATAGGTTACCCTGACAACAGGGACCCTAGTGGGGGTTACCCTGACCATAGGTTACCCTGACCATAGGGACAGTAGTGGGGGTTACCCTGACCATAGGTTACCCTGACCATAGGGACAGTAGTGGAGGTTACCCTGACCATAGGGACAGTAGTGGAGGTTACCCAGACCATAGGGACAGTAGTGGAGGTTACCCTGACCATAGGTTACCCTGACCATAGGGACAGTAGTGGAGACTGAATCATTCCTTGGCTCAAACAAACTGAAATATCTTAAAAAATGAAAAACCTTACACTTCTGACCTTTAATTATCTGATGGATGTATGTGTTATATTTGTGTGTAGCTCAGGATTGCATGTGCTATGATATGTGAAAGTAATGTAAATGTTATGTGAAGGTGTTCCTGGTCATGATAGTAGGAAGTGCCTGCTGGATCAGAGTGTTCAGCTCACAGTTGTCTGCTCAGATGGAATTCAAACCACCATGATTTAGATGGCTGCCGCTAGCCAGCCGCCCCCAGATCAACAAAGCATGGCTGCACTATATCCCCAACGGTATGTTTTCATGGATGAACAGGTACAAGAGAAGCAACACATGAAAGAATAATGCCATCTGTTTTATGACATTTAAATGAACCCCTTCCAGCTTCTTGATCTGAATAGTTTGAAGGATCTTTGCTGGAAGCAGAAACAGACATTTTGTGGGTGAGTGCAGATGCAGCTTGTCAGGTTGTGTTGAAGACTGGATCTAAATGGCACAGAGACCTCAGGCAGATGGTTGTGTTGAAGACTGGATCTAAATGGCACAGAGACCTCAGGCAGATGGTTGTGTTGAAGACTAGTCTGTGATTGGATCTACTAGCCTTTCCCTTAACCACCTTGTCACCTTGCTGCCTTGCCACCTTGCTGCCTTGTCACCTTGCCACCTTGCCGCCTTGCCACTTTCTTCCCTGCTTGTTTCACCAGACGGATGTTCGTGGCCTTTCATGATGTAGGGTTAGGGTTGATAACCTATGATGGGCACCTCCACTCCTGGCATCAAGCATGGTAGGGTTGCTTCTCTATGGCTCTCTAATGAAGTGTGTCATGGCAAGGTTTGGGCTTAGCCAATCAGAAAATGTGTTGGTTTTGAGGGGCACTTACAAGAAATATGACATCGATCTAGTGGTCTGTGTGTTAATAATTTCATGCAGCATATGAAAGATATCAGGGTACATTATAGCATTGAAGTTCTAGAGAGTGAGCATTAGAGGGCTTTCTCTATATCAGGAGTGACAAGGCCTGCCTTGGTGGAGTACCTGCCTTGCTCTCAGACTCAGAGCTTACCTGCCTTGCTCTCAGACTCAGAGCTTACCTGCCTTGCTCTCAGACTCAGAGCTTACCTGCCTTGCTCTCAGACTCAGAGCTTGCCTGCCTTGCCCCTTCTGTACCTGTTTCCCCCCATGCACACCACTTCCTGTCAGCTGACATATCAGTGAACCTATCAGTGGTCAGTTTCCAACCAACACAGCAGCATTTGAAGCCCACGTCTTACTTCCTGTCGTGTTTGCAGGACCAGTGGAATACTATCACAATGGAAGTTCAGTGAAGGTTTATGGAATGTGAAAACCATTCAGCCCTCACCAGCACAGATCTATGAATGAGTCTATTTTAAACAAATATCCTTTAATCTGTAAGTCATGCAGCTCCCCTGGAGAAAGGTTGAAACTAACAGGTTGGAGTTTATTTTTCTTGAAACCTTGGTCTGTAAAACACCAGAGAGGTCTGTAACTACTTAGCTGTACATGTTTTTCTCTAAAATACGTGACAGTATCCACAACTGAATCACAGTTTAAGAACATTACAGACACACACATTCCAGAATATAGTTCATCTGTGTGCATAATGTTAAGTACTCCATGCACGTAACAGTATGATACATCTCTATAGGCCCAAGCCCACAGTGTACCAGGGGTTCTACTGTATTTCATGTAGGTGGCAGAGTGGAGGAGAGCAGATTAGGGGCTAATATCATGAGACACGTAATCTGAGGATTTTCCTTCTCTCCTGCTAGACTATCAAAACCTTGGTTCATGTCAGATCATGATGAAGGTGATACAGAACAGATTATGGAGAGAGAGATGGACTATCCATATGTACCAACATTATTCTAATGTTCTTTCTTATTGAGTCTTTACTGGCTAACCTTTTGAACAAAACCATGAAACTGACCTATCAGTTATCTGACAAGCAGTTCATGGAGTTGACAAAATGTTTATCATTTATTCTTAACACAGCAGTTACATTGCCATACTTCATCACTGTATAATTTTAACAGCAATAATCTAGATGACAGACATCATCAGGTCCTTTTCCCCTTGAACCAGTGTGCGAGTAAATATTTTGTTGTGGTTTTGAAAGGTAATTTCACTTGAATAAGATCCCAGTGTGTTTAAACACAACCACAGGACCATGTATTTAGCATCATCTACTATGGTGAAGTACAGATGGTGGGTTTGAGCAGTCTGTGTGATTAGCTGCCGCTCTCTGGCAGAATGCCATTTTAGGGTTCTTAGGAAACTTCTTCAAGGGACCCCTGCTGCTGAGCCGGAACAATCATCTGTCAGATCTGTTAATTTTTTAAATATTTAGGTAATTCATTTACAATAAACATAATAACTAAAGTGACATTTACATAATGCTTTGTGAAAGGACAGCAGATGTAAGGATCACAGGGATATAGTTCTGACAGTGTTTTGGTGCTCAAGGAACTTCATGTCTTCACCAGACACAGCGCAACATCTCAACTGCAATGTTTATGTTGAGAACAATATCATTAACTATTAAGTAGCTGTAGTGTGTTCATGAGACAGACCAACAAAGTCTGAATGTGATGGAGACGAACAGCTCATTTAGTGTTCCCTGTAGCACAGTGGAGGGTAACATCAAATCTTCAGGAATTTGAAGAAATTATTTTGGCTCATGGTTTTGATGAAGGCAGTGGATGGCATGTTGCTTGAAAATGACTCTTTATGAAATAGGTGAATGACTCCTCATGAAATAGGTGAATGACTCCTCATGAAATAGGTGAATGACTCCTCATGAAATGGGTGCGTGATTTGGGATGGCAAGGTATGTAAGTGGACATAACACACTCAATCTCCCAGACACCAGCTCTCCTGGGCGACTGCTGTAACCTCCTAACAGAGAGTGGGAGATAGGGAGAGGACAGAGGAGACAGAGAGAGGAGGGAGAGAGAGGGAGAGAGGGAGAGGACAGAGATGACAGAGAGAGAGGGAGAGGGAGAGAGGGGGAGAGAGGGAGAGGACAGAGGAGACAGAGAGAGGAGGGAGAGAGAGAGGGAGGGAGAGTGAGGGAGGAGAGAGAGAGAGGACAGAGGAGACAGAGAGAGGACAGAAGAGACAGAGAGAGGATAGAAGACAGAGATAGGAAGAGAAAGAGGACAGAGTTAGGGAGATAGAGAGGACAGAGGAGACAGAGAGAGGAGGGAGGAGACAGAGAGAGGAGGGAGGAGACAGAGAGAGGAGGGAGGAGACAGAGAGAGAGGACAGGGGAGACAGAGATAGACAAAAGGACAGGGGAGTCAGAGAGAGAGGACAGAGGAGACAGGGAGAGAGACTAAAGGACAGAGGAGACAGAGAGAGAGGACAGAGGAGACAGGGAGAGAGACTAAAGGACAGAGGAGACAGAGAGAGAGGACAGGGGAGACAGAGAGAGGACAGAGAGAGGGAGATAGACAAAAGGACAGTGGAGAGAGAGAGAGGACAGGGGAGACAGAGAGAGGAGGGAGGAGACAGAGAGAGAGGACAGGGGATACACAGAGAGAGGGAGAGAGACAAAAGGACAGAGGAGACAGAGAGAGGCTCGTAGGTTCAACTGACTAGGCGATGAAGCAATAAGGACAGATCCCTGGGTGGTCCCACACTGATGTAAACACTGGAAGTGCTGAAATATAATGTGTCAAAACACGCAGAGCTGCGACTATCCTGGAGAGAAGAGGCCTCCAGTAGACACCGCACTTGGCTTTGGGATAATGAGGCATGTTGACAGACATGGGCTTTAATGAGCAATCCTGCATGCTGAGACAAAATAGTTTGTATAGAAAGATTCATACACACACAGACTTACACACAGCATGCTGTTGAAACTCACATCCCATGAAAGTATAAAGACAACTTTGTGAAAGTTGTTGGAGGTGCTGATAGATAAGCAATGAATGTGGATACAGAAAAATCAACAAAATACTTAACCTTTTCCCATTCTATCCCAAAAATACATCTAAACATGTCCTTCTTCTTCTGACTGTTACAATAAACATAAACACACAAACTGAATGTAGCACAACATATGCTTCCTTTTGAAACTCCTGTCGATCCTGAGAAGTTTAAACGGCATAAAACTTCAATTAGCTATAATGGAGATAAAAGGTACTTAGAGTCTGAAAAGAGCTGGGCTCTGCTATTTTGTGAGGGCTTTCAGGTGAGTGCTGTCAGGTGAGTGCTGTCAGACGAGTGCTGTCAGGTGAGGGCTGTCAGGTGAGGGCTGTCAGACGAGTGCTGTCAGGTGAGGGCTGTCAGGTGAGTGCTGTCAGACTAGTGCTGTCAGGTGAGGGCTGTCAGGTGAGTGCTGTCAGACTAGTGCTGTCAGGTGAGTGTTGTCAGGTGAGTGCTGTCAGGTGAGGGCTGTCAGGTGAGGGCTGTCAGACAAGTGCTGTCAGGTGAGGGCTGTCAGGTAAGTGTTGTCAGCTGAGGGCTGTCAGGTGAGTGCTGTCAGGTGAGGGCTGTCAGGTGAGGGCTGTCAGACGAGGGCTGTCAGGTGAGTGATGTCAGGTGAGGGCTGTCAAACTAGTGCTGTCAGGCGAGTGCTGTCAGACGAGTGCTGTCAGGTGAGTGCTGTCAGGTGAGGGCTGTCAGGTGAGGGCTGTCAGGTGAGGGCTGTCAGACGAGTGCTGTCAGGTGAGGGCTGTCAGGTGAGTGCTGTCAGGTGAGGGCTGTCAGGTGAGGGCTGTCAGACGAGTGCTGTCAGGTGAGGAATTACCTGTAGTAAGTGAATGTGTGATGGTAGAGTTAGGGTTAACCCACAGAGAGACTGCGACCCTGGATCTGCTTCAGGCTGATTCATTCAGACAGCCTCTCCAGGAGGTTACTGTGCCAGCAGACAACAGCCACCACAGATCTGGACAATGTGAGCAGAGAGCAAGAAAAAGGAGAACACCTCAAAAACAAACATTGCACTCCTGCTCTTTTCCAAATACGGGCAGAAGCTTTGACAGAGACTCTCTTGTCCAGGGCAGGCAGAGACAATGCTCAGACAATTAGCCCTGGGTTCAGAGCGAGAGCCTTAGAAAGGACTTCTCCCTCTAAGCCAGCTGATTAAATGTCTCTAATGCTCTGTGTTTTGTGCCATGTTTGCCTTTTTTAAGGGCTTTGTGTGGGGAGACTGATGCTCCCTTGACTGCCTCAGAAACAGAAAGGAAACAGGTAAGTTTCTCTCAGTGTCCCTCAGTGTCTCTCTGTTTGTCAGGGAGAGACTGAGGGAGGAACCCAGACAGGCTCCAGTCTTGGGGAAGGGATTCTCATTGGTGCCCTTTACCTCCATCAAAGCTTTGGATTGGATTCAGGCAACAATTATTTCTCACCTTAATGCTTTAGTCTTGTTTTCAAGGTGGGGCTCAATACTTTTGGTTGTGTTGTGTGAGTGTGTGTGTGTGTGTGTTCCATATGTGTGTGTGTTCCATGTGTGTGTGTGTTCCATGTGTGTGTGTTCCATATGTGTGTGTGTTCCATGTGTGTGTATGGTGGAGTTCAATACTTTAGGTTGTACTGTGTGTACAGTGTGAGTGTGTGTGTACGCCATATGTGTGTGTGTGTGCATGTGTGTTGTGTGTGTCTGCTGCCAACCAATAGATATCAGTGTGGGTTATGATTCTTTACACTGACACAGCAGATCCCAACCCTAACCCTTAACCCCTAAACCCTAACCCAACCCCAAACCTAACCCCAGACCTAACCCCAAACCTAACCCAAACCCTAACCAAAACCCTAACCCAAACCCAACCCTAACCCTAACACACAGCAGACCCCCACCTTTAATTTCTACCCTAACACTGTCAGACAGATCCCAACCCTAAACCCTAACACCACCGCAGATCCCATACCAAACCCTAACACACAGCAAGATCCCAACCCTAATCCCTAACACACAGGCAGACCCGCCACCCTAAACCCTACACATCCAGCAAGATCCCAACTCCTAACCTAAAACATCAGCAAGAGTCGCCAACCCAACCCTAAACACAAACAGCAGATCCAACCCTAACCTATCACATCAGCAACACTCTCATCTCTCTTTCTCTCATCCTCCCTCTCCCTCCATCCACCTCTCCTCTCCTCCCTCCTCACTCCCCTCCTCACCACTCCCATCCTCTCCACTCCTCCTTTTCTCCAGACCGCTCAACGTATACCCTCCCTCATATCCTCACTTGCCCCTCCAATCCTGCCTCACCCCCCTCTGTCCTTACTCCCTCCACCCTCCCTCACTCCCCTCCACCCTCACTCCCTCACCCTCATCCCCTCTTATCACGCCTCACGTCGCCTCACAAGTGTACTTTTGATTCCTGTTCCCCTCAATCTGCTATCTTATATGTTTGTTAGCCCTCCCACCTCCACCCTCCTACCGCCCTTTCTCCTTCACTATCCCTCACCCCCTTTCCTCACTCCCCTCCACCCCTCCCTCCCCTCCACCCCTTTCCCTTCCCTTTAGGGTCAATATTTACCCTGCTTCTGTTCAACATTGAGTGCTCAGGTTAACTACAGGAGGGTTGAGCTAATGCCCCTGGAGTCCTCCCATCCCTCTGGGCATGTTCACACACTATCCTGCTATGTGCAGTTCTCTACTGTGCTGGCAGGAGGACAGGTAAGGCTTGATGCAGGACAGCACACTGTGTGATAACCGTGGGTGTTTGTCAGCATTCAGCAGCTGTCACTCTGGCACCCAAGGCACCCTGAATTCTGTCAACACTACTATCTCTTCCTCTCTCTCTTCCTCTCTCTCTTCCTATCTCTCTTCCTATCTCTCTTCCCATCTCTCTCTTCCACTCTCTCTTCCTCTCTCTCTTCCTCTCTCTCTCTTCCTCTCTCTCTTTCACTCTCTCTCTTCCTCTCTCTCTTCCTCTCTCTCTTCCCATCTCTCTCTTCCACTCTCTCTCTTCCTATCTCTCTCTTCCTATCTCTCTCTTCCACTCTCTCTCTTCCTATCTCTCTTCCTCTCTCTCTTCCTCTCTCTCTTCCTCTCTCTCTTCCTATCTCTCTCTTCCAATCTCTCTCTTCCTCTCTCTCTCTCTCTTTTCTCTCTCTTCCTCTCTCTCTCTGCTACACTTACTCAATCTCTCTCTACCTCTCTCTCTTGTTCTCTCTGTCTACGTCTCTTTCTCTTCCTCTCTCTCTCTGCCTCACTTCCTTCGCACTTTCTCTCTCTCTTCCTCTCTCTCTATCTGACACACACACATACACCAACCAAGAGTTCAAAAGAACAGTAAGTGTTACAAACACGGGGCTTCATATCTGAGATCTGTCTGAACCATCTCTGATGTCTTGGCATTCTTCAGCCCTGTGTTCGTACTGTTGCATGATCAGAGCAAGAGATGTCTTCCTCCCTTATTTCTGCTCGCGCCATCTCACAGACACTAGGCCCCTATCTGTGCACACCTGTACACTACAACACACTTATTGCATATACACAACATATACACTGACTTCCATAAAATACACTTCAAGCAGAGCTGAACCGAGGTGCCAAATGTGATCCATTGGCAGATAGTTGTGTTGAGGGGAGAGGACTAGGTGTTGACCACTCACTGTCATCTGTGGCCACGCCCACCACCTCAACTCCCCCAACAACACCCTTCCTGTCTGGGTGACAGCTATCTCTGCCAGCCTGTTTGGATTCCTCCCTTGCACCCCTGGCGTCAGAGTGCCTGTAATCGGGGGAGACACGCTCCAGCCCTCCAGCAGCTCTCAAGGACCCTCTCCTCGTTCCTTCAAGTGGTGGTGGGGGGGAGGGTGTCTGACCATCTCTCACATGCCCCGGCTGGCTCTACTCTCCCCTGGCTGTTTGAAGTTAGGAGTGAAGGAGCAGGCCGAGGTGAGATGTCTAGACGGCCTCTTACACCCGTGTGTGCTCTGACAGAGCTTATCTTCCAAACACACTCTGGAACAAAAGCCTGGCTGCTCTGCCCCTGACAGGTGGGGAGAGGAGACATCCCCCCTGAGGCATGACCCGACCTGCAGGGCATTTCTCTCATACCTCAGCTGTAGGCTGGGGCTGAGGCTGGGGCCAGGCTGGGGCTGGGCTGGGGATGGGCTGAGGCTGGGGCCAGGCTGGGGCTGAGGCTGAGCTGAGGCTGAGCTGAGGCTGAGGCTGAGGCTGGGGCTGGGGCTGGGGCTGGGGCTGGGGCTGAGGCTGAGGCCAGGCTGAGGCTGGGGCTGGGGCTGGGGCTGAGGCCAGGCTTGGGCTGAGGCTTGGTTAAGGACTAGGGGCCTGGAGGTCTAGTCCTGTATCACTGGAAACACAACCCCTACTGGCCTCCCTCCTCTGGTCTGGCTGACCATGGTTCCCTCTCTCCTTCCCTGGTATCTATCTTCCTGGTCCCTCCACCCCTCCCTTGTCTTTGGCTCTCTGGCCGGCAGCATACTGACGGCCTCTGGACGAGGCCTGCAGATTGGTATCAGTCTCAGTCTGGCTGTCTCATTTCTACTGTATCTCTATCAAGGCAGCTCATCTGGAGCCATGTGTGTTGGCTGGCTATGCTTTTATCCACGCGCCTGACTCTCCTGCTATCTTATCAGCCACTGACAGAGCTAGAAGGAACCAGACAGAGTTAGACCACAGTGAGAAGTCTCACTTTGCCCACAGTGAGAAGTCATTCTCCAGCAGTCAAGTTTGTATTTTTTGAGACACTTGAGGAAGATAAATAAGCAACAAAATCCTTACAGACCGTTAAGATGAGTTGTGATTTTCTCTTTCACCTCAGCAGTGGAGGAAACCAGCTCATCTAATTACACCAGCTTTGTTTTCGTTTTTCTGTGCAGAGGAGATCTTGGATTTAACATAATGGGCTTTGCAGAGCTAAATGAGCTTAGCTACAAACAAGGACGCTCAGAGCGCTTTGTCTTCTCTCTTTAGCCAAATAATCATCTTTAGTTGGCCTGATCCCTTTCAGCTACGTCTACTGCTCCCCAACTCCCCAATCCCTGCTAAGTCGTGTTCACCCGCAGACAAGCTGTGTGTTGAGGCTGAGCTTCAAGTGGCCAGACGACTGCCTCCATCAGGGATTTAAAGAGGGCAACTTTATTATCCGACCATTTCCAGTGGATTTTCTGTGGTAATCCTGTCAGCAGCCATCTCTCCCTATTGTGAGCTTGATCACCTGTCAGGGTTGGAGTCTGAGGGAGGTGCTTGCTACACATGCTGAGACACCTGCTCTTCAGGTGTTAGGGTCAGGGTTAGGAACGGGTGTCTCCTTCAGCAGATGACACCTGTTCCTCAGGTGACACCTACTGAGAGAGACACCTACTGAGGGAGACACCTACTGAGAGAGACACCTACTGAGGGAGACACCTGTTGAGGAAGACACCTACTGAGGGAGACACCTACTGAGAGAGACACCTGCTGAGAGAGACACCTACTAAGGGAGACACCTGCTGAGGGAGACACCTACTGAGGGAGACACCTACTGAGGGAGACACCTACTGAGAGAGACACCTACTGAGGGAGACACCTGTTGAGAGAGACACCTACTAAGGGAGACACATGCTGAGGGAGACACCTGCTGAGAGAGACACCTACTGAGGGAGACACCTGCTGAGGGAGACACCTACTGAGGGAGACACCTGCTGAGGGAGACACCTACTGAGAGAGACACCTGCTGAGAGAGACAGCTACTGAGGGAGACACCTACTGAGGGAGACACCTACTGAGGGAGAAACATGCTGAGGGAGACACCTACTGAGGGAGACACCTGCTGAGGGAGACACCTGCTGAGGGAGACACCTACTGAGGGAGACACCTGCTGAGGGAGACACCTAGTGAGAGAGACACCTGCTGAGGGAGACACCTAGTGAGAGAGACACCTACTGAGGGAGACACCTACTGAGGGAGACACCTGCTGAGAGAGACACCTACTGAGAGAGACACCTACTGAGGGAGACACCTACTAAGGGAGACACATGCTGAGGGAGACACCTACTGAGGGAGACACCTACTGAGGGAGACACCTGCTGAGGGAGACACCTACTGAGAAGGACACCTACTGAGGGAGACACCTGCTAAGGGAGACACCTACTGAGGGAGACACATGTTGAGGGAGACACCTACTGAGGGAGACACCTGCTGAGGGAGACACCTACTGAGGGAGACACCTACTGAGGGAGACACCTAGTGAGAGAGACACCTACTGAGAGAGACAGCTACTGAGGGAGACACCTGTTGAGGGAGACACCTACTGAAGGAGACACATGTTGAGGGAGACACCTAATGAGGGAGACACCTACTGAGAGAGACACCTACTGAGAGAGACACCTACTGAGGGAGACACATGCTGAGGGAGACACCTGCTGAGAGAGACACCTACTGAGGGAGACACCTACTGAGGGAGACACCTACTGAGGGAGACACCTGCTGAGGGAGACACCTACTGAGGGAGACACCTGCTGAGGGAGACACCTACTGAGGGAGACACCTGCTGAGGGAGACACCTACTGAGGGAGACACCTACTGAGGGAGACACCTACTGAGGGAGACACATGTTGAGGGAGACACCTACTGAGGGAGACACCTACTGAGGGAGACACCTGCTGAGAGAGACAGCTACTGAGGGAGACACATGCTGAGGGAGACACCTGCTGAGAGAGACACCTACTGAGGGAGACACCTACTGAGGGAGACACCTGTTGAGAGAGACACCTACTGAGGGAGACACCTACTGAGGGAGACACATGCTGAGGGAGACACCTACTGAGAGAGACACCTACTGAGGGATACACCTGTTGAGGGAGACACCTGCTAAGAGAGACACATTCAAGCAAGATCAAATGTTGTTGTTTTCCATGTTTGAAAATGGTAAATCATACAAGAAGATCAGTGATCTGCTACAGTTTCTGATTGAAGCTGTATTAAAAGGCCAGGTTCGGAGTAAGTGCATAACATATGGGAAGGAAATGGCTTTTCCACAGATAATATATCAATGCATGATCAGTATCAGGATATATTATGAAGTATGCATAGACACAAATATTAGTACTCAGAGGACAAATGTTCACACACATGCACACACACTCGCACATGCATACGCACACACACACATCATTAAGCACAGCATGGTGTTGGCTCCAGCACACACAATGACTCCATGACTGACTTTAATAGGGGCTGCTTAAGGAAAAGAATTGGATTCATAGACCATTCCTTTACATTCATCAAAGAGTAAACAGCAGTAACCCATGGACCCCTGACCCTTCTTGTTAAAGTCTTTACTGCAGGCATGGTATGGATTCACTTTAACACCGCATTCTGTCATGAGATGCTGAATCCAGACACTGAGCTGTAATTAGACACTATATAACGCTACATTGTCAAATATCATTCAGCCAGCGTCATCCATGATGTTCTCTGAAGGGTGGAATATTCTGTGGTGTGGACCACAAGTGAGCTGAACTGTTGCCCGTGTCTGGTCCTCCAGCCGTTCTGCCATCTAGGATGAGCATCACTCCAGAGGAACAGAGCTTGAATATCGAGAATAATGTTCTCATGATGTTTATGCTGGTGGAGGGTAAGAACAGGCCAAATCCTATCAGAGCAGTGATCTGTGAGGACCTGTTCTATTCCCTGCTCTGATGCATTAGCCTCAGTCAGGAGACCTGCTGATCTGGACGTACATCCTGGCCTCCTAAACATGGCTGAGGTCAAAGGAAACCTCACTGGAGTGTGGTGGCTGATTGACTGAAAGGATGGTGGTTCAGAGGAGCGCTCTGAACCTCCAGCCCCTGCTGGCCTGGCAGGGCAGACAGGGTGGGGTGGCTGTGGAGCCAAACTGCCCTGCTGCCCTCATTACTCACCCTCATCATCTCTCAGACAGCAGTGAGGTTGGAACCACACCCGTCCGGTTAGTCCGCCGGTTGCACTGTCACTTGCACTAAGACCAGGGGGAGAGAGCTAGCTTACACAACCCACTCCGCATGGGAGTCCTTGCCAAACTGTCCAGCGACACCGTCCCTAAGCAGGATGGACTCAGCCATTGGGACGGCGGCGCATCTGATTTTATGCTGACTTGAGACGTGCTCTGCATGGCCTCGACGTCTTGATGAATCCAGCTCAGCTGAAACACCAACGCTATACCAAATCAAGGTCCAGAAGATCTCTCACCACGATAAGCCCTCGGGAGCCGTGCACCCTATCTCAACTCCCACCACCCCCCGAGGCCGTCCTTGAGCCCCCCGGCCTACAGCTCTAGTGCCCCTTGCCCCAGCCCCAGCGCCTAGCCCCACCCTCAGCCAGCCCCCCACGCCACCCAGCCGCCAACCCACCCCGCAAGCCCGCTGGTACTAGTCCCTCGCCACGCTGCAGCCCCAGCCTCTCACCCGTGATCAGGCCACTCGAGCCCGCCGGCCAGCTTCAAGGCCCCTCAGCCCAACTCTTAGCGTCGCTCCTCCTCCTCGGAGACGACTCACCCCCGTTCATGGCAGGAGCCCCTTTGAGAGCCGTCAGAGCGCCTCAAGAGCCAGCGCTCATTCCTATCCCACCTGCTCAGAACACAACTCGACCCTTCAGCCCAGTTGGAAGCGCGTCTCAGCAGCCTCTTCCGCCGTCGGCCCCCAGCGCTCACTCCTCACCCCGCAAGCGCCTCGGTGATTAGCCCCGAGCCTACAGGCCACCAAGCGGCCTTCTTCCCACCCCTCGAGTCTCGGCCAACACGGTTGCGCCCACCTCAAGCTCTTCTAGTCCCTTTGCCGGAGCCTCACCCTCCAGTCGCGCAGGCTCCCGTTCCTTCCTCACGCATGCGCAGCCCTCCCAGCCTCAGCGCCCAGCCTTCTAGCCCCCCTAGCCATCAGCGCACCCGAGCCAAGGGTTGTTCCGGGCCTGCCGAACGACAAGGTCCAAGCCAACGGCTTACACGCCATAGTGTATGTCGAAAAACCCAAGGCTCTTTGCCCGGCATGTTTCCTTCCTCTCTGCTCAGACTCACTGCCTTCTCTGTCTACACCATTCAACTGTTGTTGCATTCCCATCAAAGCAAACAAGCCATGACACACAGCATACCATGCACCCAAAATACACAGCAATCCTACCGCATTCTTCAATAAGTTATTGACAATGCGCATTACCCATGTAATTTATTCGGGTAGCCAATACCGATCCCACATCGCTCGGTGCGAGACAGTCACATCTAACAGTGTCTGAGTGGTCTACAGTTGTGAAGACCTTACGTCTAGCAGTGCACTTCACTGGTGGTTCTATCCGCCTCGGACGCACAGTTATGATCTACAGACAAGGCAAAGCTAGGCGCAGTACCCGCCATTAGGGTAGCCCAAACCCAGACGTCCATCATCTGTCCACCCAGCTCGCTGGCCCTCGGGAATTCCTGCTGCGCACACCTAACTTCTCCACCCACGGGCGCGGCTAGGCTTGCGGCGACGAGGTACATTGGCAGGAGACCTGTCTCTCTGCACCGGCTAGAAGCCCAGAGGCGAGCGCAACACGGCTTCTGAGGTCCAGGGCTTGCTCTCAAACAGTGACGTCCACGAGCCATCTTGCTTCTTGGGCAGAAAGACATGTCCCACTTGCCATGAGAGTGGCTGCTTCACAGCTTTTACGTCACTGGGCTGTGCTGTGGTACATGGAGGGAATGATTACAGAGGCAGGAGAAGGCTGTGACCTTAGCTTTGCTTTTGATCATGAACCTCACCAAGGTGACACTGAGGAACTGCAGAGCTGAGCAGCATGGCCCTGGCAACGGGCCTTGGCAACGGGCCCTGGCAACGGGTAGCACAACTCAGCTCTTAAAGACGGCAGGGAGATGGTGGTCAGGGAGTTGAGGCTGCTCTCTGATGGGATCCCAGCTCAGAGCTCCTGGAGTTGACAGGCATTAGGACCCAGGGGTTAAGTGTAGCTAAGATGCCCTTTGTTCATACTGTTAGATGTTAACAAGCCTCAGCTGTCATCAATGTCCTGTTTAAATGCCAACATGCCTGACAAGTAAATTCAGCAGTTAATGGTCAATGACAATCCATAGTATAAATCTTGTTTGCTGTGACACAAGTGATCTCAAGTCAGGAGGAAATCATAGTGTTCATATAAATATAATAATTTGCACATTGGCTCTATGTTTACACAATGCTATATGAAATAAACAACATAAAATGATACATATAAAACTGAAACTCACAGATGTAGTACTGAGTTAGTGTTTTGCAGGTTCACACTGAGGATCTGCCAGCTTAACACACCTTTTCATGTGTGTCTGTATAACAGATGAAGGTTCATTGATGTCTTGTCTTGTGAGAACACTCATTGCAGCTTAAATCTGCACTTAGTTTTGTTTCCAGAGGGGGGCAGTGTGTTGGATTCAATGCCAGGATGCACTGGATCTTTTTCTTCTGCATGTTAAAAATGTGAACATATTCAGTTAGCATACACCAAAACAGCATGGCAGGAGGTTTGAACCTGCTAGTCTCAGTGATGTTGTCTACCACTGGTGTACCCATTCATGCATCTGCGTGCAAGTGTGTGGGTGCGTGCATGTGCATATGTGTGTGTGGGAGAGTGTGTGTGTGTGTGCGTGTGTGTGTGTGTGTGTGAGGGTGTGTGTGTGTGTAAGAGTGTGTGTGTGTGTGTGTGAGTGTGTGCATGTGTGAGTGTGTGCGTGTGTGTGTGTATGTGTGTGTGTGTGTGAGAGAGAGAGAGTGTGTGCATGTGTGTGTGTGTGTGTGTGTGTGTGTGTGTGTATGTGAGTGTGCGCGTGTGTGTGTGTGTGTGTGTGCCGTCTGTTTCTACCTAAACACAGCAGCTCCAGTACAGTCCACTCTCCTGTCTGTCCTTCCCTCAGGAACACAGGCTTCACAACCATCCAGCAGGCGCGTGTTCAACACATAAACACCTGCATTACTGTTGGGAACTAAATGTGAACTTATGTCAAACAAGTCACTGTAACATGGTTTAAATGGCTTATTTCACAATGTTTCGTCCACAATATGTTATTACAGAACACTTAACCTTATGTATGATGATCCTTATCATGTTCATCATTAATGACCTGATGAGATCTCAGTGTGTTGTCTTAGCCTCATGATGACAGGACGACACACTCACCATACTGTGTGCTAAGATTCTCATCTTTTGTTTCGTAAGACGTTGGTCTCATAGCTGTTCAATGTTTCAAAAAACACAAACAAGTAACATGCAGGTTAAATCCAGTTTCCTGTGTTCTCTGGGGATGAACATGTTCAGCCTGGAGGAACACTATTGTCACAGAAGCACAGCTGTAACGTTGAAATATTCGGCTTGAAATTACATTAAATACTGCAAACATTTCCAAATGTTTATACAACTTCATCTATGAGGCAACGTTCAGATTATTTTGGCCACAGTGTTCAGTAGCCTTTTCTTACTCAGTAGACTACGTGAACGTGTTGTTCATCGTTTATCGGTCATTGGCTAATAGCCTACGCAAAGGCCAAATATTCATTCCCTTTGGAGGTCGGGAAGAGAGATTCTCTGTTAATTGCGAGCAAAACAGAATGTAGGGCAACAATGGTCTCTAACTATAATGAGTTTTGTGATAATCGTTGAAGAAAGAAAAGAAAAAGAACGTCAGTGCTCACTAATTAGGAACTGAGGACTCGAGATCCTGGTAAGCCTTTGTACGCGGGTGTGTTGAGGCTGCGAGGCCGGCAGGCAGGCGACAGGCGCCGGTTCCGGGACAAAAGACTGTCTGCTGCGAGGTCCCTGGGCTTCCCAGGCCCTTGTCCCTGCATGAAATCCTGCCGCGTCGTTTAACCCCTTCACTAAATGGTGACATTTTGATCAACTTTCTATCTCTCACACACACACTGGCATTATCGTTTCCCACATTATTGTCATTGTAAATTTATTCAGGGTGATCAAATAATGGTTTGACGGACTTTTTGGCACAGTGTCTAAAGCTCATCGACATTTGAAGAATAAAATAGTTTTATTTCTAACTATTCACCAAAAGGCATAGAATTATTGACCGATAAGCACGGGCAACTAAACTAAGTCGAAATTAAACAGGTTATTTTACACAAAACACAACAAATTCGTGATAAGTGTACACGGTTTTTGAACACGTAAATTAATTTAAAAAAGACTATATTTAAAACTACATTCATGGCCTATAGCTTCGGCAACACGGGCGGCAAAAAGCCTTTTCCGAGCAAGGTAAACATTTATACTTTGATGAAAGACTTTTTTGACTCGACTAAGCAATAATTGTATTTTCCTTCATTTAAAAGACATACATCTTGTTGGTGATGTTTTTGATTAGTGCAGGCCTTCATTTCAAAATCAATCAATCATTGTCATAACTGACTGACTGTAGTTGTGTTGCTGGATAGTTCCGATAAATCATTCTATTACAGTATTAACATGTTTAATGAAAACGTAGACCGAATAAAAAAGCAACGTTAAAAGCGCGAAAACGATGTTGTCATTGTGATGTGCGTTTGCAACATGAATCCTTAAAGACCAATATTAAATAAGGCTAGTTTAACCCTCAGCTAACACTGATCATATTTTTGCTTTTAAAATCACGTTAAATACTTATTCGGAAATCGGATTCATAGATTGTCCCGTGACAAGACTATTTTGAAAGAAAATCCCAAATATTTCTTCTACAATCCCCGCTTTTACAGTCTAGATAGCATTTAGATTTAATTAGGCTACATCTTAGAATATTTAATTAAGCATATTATATAGAGTTAAGTATAGTTGATATTGATACAAAACTGAAATCTGATCGACACATTCATTTTTATTGAAAGTGTGATTAACACAACAAAAGCATATTAATTTACCCGAATAAACCAGCACAAAAGATGCCAATTCGTTTCCACTAACGAGGTATAGTATTAGTGCTGGTGAAAAAGAAACCTGAGTTTTCTCTGCCAAATACACGGTGCTCTGTGCTGTCTTGTCAACAGCATTTGAAACGGTTTACCGGTGGCACGCATTCCTTCATATCTCACTGGCAGGATAAACAGTGAAGCGTCAATAACTTCTGAAACTCCCCGTTTTCAGAAAGCTCTAAATGGTGTTCATATACAATATTTCCATGTAAAAAGGTAAATCAAAATGCAACAAGTGGAAATCTAAATAATATATACACACCAATGTACATGTTGAAATAAATAACACATTTTGTATTCTATTCTTATTCAATTAGTTTTACAGTATAGGCCCTATTTACAAATTTGCTTTTCATTGTATCATAAATAATTCAATTAGACCAACAACTGCAATCCAAAGAGAACAGATTAACAGTCCAACCAGAATTAGGGTTCTTTCAATCCCTTTTTGAAATCAGTTTAAATTGCCTATATAGTTGACTTGTGTTTCTGAGTAGGCTACAGAGAGGTCCCATGACCACAGTGTCTTCCTAGGCCAACATTCAAAGACATGGTGTTTGTAAATCACAGAAATTACCACTGTTTTCCCCTCAGTAACTGGTGAATGTGTTGCAGCCATGTCACAGTTTGAATAGTTTGTTTTGTTACTTTGGGGAATCTATTGTAGGGGACAGGGTTTGTGTTTTGTCAAGTCCTCTCACAAGCCTCTGAATGTTCTGCAGTTCGTTGGTAGAATCCTTCACGGATGTTTTGGGCGATGCCGTGCTCTGGTTGGAAGTAGCTTTGAGGGTCTCTGGACTGCTGGACTTAGACAGTTCGGTCGCTCCTGGGATGTTGCCAGGCAGGCTCCCTAGCAGACTGGTGGAGAGCAGGCTGGAGCTGGGGTGTAGAGACGTGGGGATCTGGTACGGGTTGAAGCGGAGCCGAGGGCGAGAGCTAAGGTAGACATTCCTGCCTAGTGTGGAGGTGGCAGAGCAGGCAGGGAGACTGGAGGCAGCGGCTGCTGCTGCTGCCATGTAGGTGTAGGGGTATGGGAACAGCCCTCCAAAAGGGGGCATCGAAATTCCCTGCGCAGGAATAAAATGTTTTTGTTCACAATTCAATTGAACTCACTTTAATGACCGCGAAGGAAATGTAAACATTAATTTTCACATTTCAAAACAAATGATTGACAATTGAGGCTGTTGGAATGCTGTGCTGTATAATTACCTGAGAGGCCAGCATATGCCGTGACAAGTGAAACGGGAAATGATTAGGAGAGCTATGAGATGATAGGCTGTTCTCCAAGCCACTGGCCCCAGAGGCAAGCAGATGCCCCATGGTAGAAAATGCTCCAGGAGCCATTGCAAACTGTCCTGGATGGAAGAACAGTGGTTGGCCAGTATTTAGTGGGTTGAAAAACTGCTGACTGTGCAAGCCAGACATGGCCAAGGTTTGCAGGTGACTGAGGTGTGATGGGCTTTCTGTTTGAACCATTAAAGGTGAAAAGACGTCTTTAACCCCGCTTAAACCAGCATCTGTGTCCTTCTTGGTAGATTCTGTCTCCTTGCTGTGTTTACTGTCCAACTTGTCCTTTTCAAGGTTTTGACTTCTAAAGTTAGTCCCTTTCCTCGCGTCATGGCAGTCTTTCCTCCTGTCTGTATTCTGCCGCTCCCTCAGTCTGTCGTCTCTGGGGCTGGGAGGGTAGTACTCAGGCGGGCTGCTAGCTCCAGGGGAGATCTCCTCTTGTGGGTCGATCTCCTGGTCGCTGTCAGTAGTCTTCTCATCTGGAAATAAATCACATTTTGAGTACAATATTAATTTTTAGGTTTGTGTGAGGCTACACTTCATGACAGCCAATATGTAATATAATCCCAAGGATAGCTGAGCCACATGAGTCCTTTACACTCTCCCCTTGGTAAGACAGTCAAATATTTTACATAAACTATCACTGGATATACAGTTACACTAACCGCTATACTTAGGGTCATCTCATAATTTGCATGCAAATTAATTCCTGATGACTGCAATTCGAATCGGTTGAATGCAAAAATACGTTTTTCAAAACTCAAGACAAGACTCTTGAACAAAATTCATTTGAATATTCGCTGCAAAAACATGGTGTTGGAGTTCTGAAGACCAGTGCATGCGCATAGCGTCAACCAGCCGTCAGTAGGTGGCGCATGCGACCAAAGCAAGCAGGGCTGAAGCATGGCGCATATCTGGATAACCAAATTCCATCCTTATATTTTTCAAGCGCTCGTTGACGCATCAGTCTAATAACGTTCCACATCATCCCTGGGTTTAATCTAATCACAAACACATATACTGTTTCCCATACTATTGTCCTGAAATACATTCTAATTTTTTATTAATGTGATTTTATTTTCTTGGACAATAATAAAGACAAATACGTAGAATCAATATTCCATGCGGGCAAGACTGCCATGGGTGTACCTTGACTAGCTCGGTTGAAACCCTGCGGACTGGTCCCGGGTCCGAGGAGAGAGTGGACCGACTCCCTTCCAGTTTGTTCACAGGAAGAGTCATCTGAGTCTGCGCAGTCTGCTTTGCTCTGGTCTTCATACATTCGAAGCGATGGAAGTGTTAACTGCTTCCTGCAGACCGGACTGAAATTAGTTAATGCATCTGTATTTCGATATATCACATCATTCGAATAAAACATGTTGGGCAATACGCGCTATAAACAAACATGTAGAAAGCGTCAAATAGACTACACGACTGAAACAAATATCTAGGACCAGAAAACCATAGGCCTCTTTATTTAAATTACCTATGTTAGGGCCTTCCTATGCATTGATCAATTATGACACTTAACATCGAATGACCTACATTAATAATAAGGCCTATATTGACAACAATGGCCAATATTCATAATAATGTCTACATTAACAATAATTACATATATTACTAATAAACAAAAAATGTCTAGGCCTACCTCTTTTCTCTTCTTCCATTTCCTGTGTCTCTGAATCCTTTGGCAAAAGGATTGTTATCGATTTTTAGTTGCGTTATCTGGATCAGAGAAAATAATTGGTCAAAGAAAACGATCAAAGAAACAATAAAATATACCAGAGTCAACAAGAAAGTCTCATGTGACTGCACGCAAATCCGTGTAGATCACCCTAACCCTAACCCGTGTAGATAACCCTAACCCGTGTAGATAACCCTAACCTAAAACTACGCAATATTTAGTATCGGGCCTACCTGTGGACCACCAAATACGGATTCGGTAAATTTGCACGAAGAAACATCTAAGATAAGCTGTGGGTTCCAAAAGTTATTTGGATTTTTACCGAAAAGTGAGTCATGTTGTGTAGATGGCACAAGTCCACGCATAACATTCTGCATAGTTTCAAAGCTTACAACAACGGAATAGCTCTCATTATGTCGTGAAATTATTTATAGAAATGCGTTTCGTGTGGGGCTATACATCACGTCCACCTTTCTTTAACTGCATAAATTGTCTGCATTCATTTGACCAGCGCTGATCTGTCTAATCGATTCTGACCGCGTAGTGAGCTACCATGAACTTAATGACAACATAGGCCCATCAGAACCGCAAAACATGTAGCGCAGATTACCCCAAGTAACCTCACCAGCGATGGAATGCTTATGAGGGCCGTGGAATTATATTGACATCAACCAAATTACGTGTGCTTATAGACTACTATTTAATTGTACTATTTCAGCCTTTCACACACACACACACACACACACACACACACACACACACACACACACACACACACACACACACACACGCACAGCACACACACACACACACACACACACGCACACACACACAGCACACGGTGGTAGCAGATAGTAAATGTAGAATATGTCCACACAAAATATCTCACCTTGTCGTTCTGATAAGCAGTGACTGCGATGAAATCGGTCTCTGGAAAAACATATGTTCGGAAAGTACTGTACGGTAGCTTGAGGATGTCGTTGGCTCTCACTATGTGAAACCGAGGCTGGTATTTGTGCATCGAATTCAATATAGTCTGGAAGCAGAGAGAGACAGTTGCCCCGTTAACATATTTTTTATGGATGCCAAGGATGATAACGTGAGAGGCTGACGGATGACGTTTCTCCAAATGCCAATGAATTACGGGAAAGACTTTTCGGAGATATATGCATGTCAGCTTTAGGCCTATATGACCATTTATTTTAGTGTACACGTTAAAGTAGCCTAATACAGCCAATAAAAACGAACTTAAATCCATGCAGAATATAGACTAATTGTGAACGCCTCTAGCAACGTTTCGCGTAAGGCCAAGGCCTACAACATCATCACGTTAGAATTCAGTTTCACCGATGTCAAGCATTGGTTTTCTAGGCTACAAATTACACAACCGTCAAGTGAGCTATACAAAACTGCACAAAATAATGTTTTAAATAGAGACAGAAGGCCTACATCTTAAATAAGGTCATGCATATTGCAATTAAGTATCTCCATAAATGGTGATTCTTTTTAAGCAATTATGCAACAACAAATATAATACACATAAATATGGTTCTATAATTGCATGAAGTCCAAATAGATTTCGGTGTTTTGGTTATGGACAAGAAAAAAAGCCTTTCTCGCTATGTAACCTATTAAAATTAGAGTGGAGTAAAAAAAAAAATATATATATATGTTGTTAAACGAACAGAATACTGACAACCTACACCACTATATGGCATAGCCTGTTCTGGACATCATAGAATTTATATGATTACATAAAATTGACAATCATGCCAACTTACAAATCCATGTTTGTCTGATATATTATTCGTCAACTTGAGTTTATGGAAAGCAACAGGCTTGGCCACCCACTGTTCTCCCGTGGCAGGGCTGTCAGGGTGGATGTACATTCGCTTCGGCATCTCTGGATCCGCCTTTCCAGCTACCATCCAACGCGAGTTATGGAACTTGTAGCGGCAGTCGTCTGCGGCCACTATATCCATGAGAAGAATATACTTGGCTTTCTTATCAAGCCCGTTCACGCGCACTTTGAATGGGGGGAACATCCTCCTGAAAATAAGAAATACACGCCTTGTGTGATTTGAGTCGCTTTTACCCACCTAGGCTAGTTAGAATGCTACAAGTCTGAGATAAAACAGCTGTGACCCTCCGAAGTTAGTCTCTTTAAAGTCTCTCTAAACCGTCTGATGCATCTAAAGTAGACGAAACCCCCTAGCAATCAGCTTTGTTTGTGCTCAACTATGTTTGTGAACAAAAATAACCTCTCTTTTGTCACAGGCCTTGGCTACTTAGTTCAAACCTACAAATGCTATAACTTTATTTTTCACAGACTTGACTGTGTCGGTAAATGCCCAAGGCTATCTTTGTCTGTGTGTGTATTGTATAGTTTCCCCCTTGTTTTGGTCCCTTTCATTTTAGAAAATACTTTCGCATAAACCTTGATCTATAAAACTCCAAGTACGGCCTGTATTGCTGTCACTTGGTCATTATCGGTTAGGCTACATTTTTGCGGACCAAAACATTACAAACGTCCACTACTATATGATAATAATATTTCAATAATGTTTAAAATCACCAGAAACTATCTTTACCTTCCTGATTTTGTAATAACCATCTCGGTTCCTATTTTGTGAAATTGGTCCCATAAATCCTTGGCTTCGAGAGTTACTTTCGGGTCGTCCTCCCCCTCTTCCTCAGGCTCCATACTCTTTAAGGAGCGCAGATGAGCTGACTGGTGGTGACTCCCCATAGCTGCGTGCAGTCCTGCCTCCGCACCTCCACTGAGCCCATGGTCCGAGAGTGGCTTGGGGAGCGCGCCTGGAGGCAGCGCCAGGGCAGGGAAGAATGACGGCTGAGCGGCAGCGAGAAAGGCTGACATGGGAAAGTCGGCCGGCCGGTGAGCGTGGAAAGGGTGATACGCCATGGCAGTCCCTGTGTAAACTGGATCTCTCATCAGTGCATCCAAAAATCAATATGAAATGATTACACGCCAGGACCCACAGCAGATGTGGCGGTTTGTATCCAGATTCCCAATCAGAATTAGAGCTAAAGACTAGAAAATGTAGGTCTGCGCGTTGCCAAGAGCCAGAGCGTCCCAGACGTTTCCACCAGCGCGAGGAAGGGAATGTCCCTTCTGATGTTCCCACGCGGCACCGTTTTGGTATCCGTCATAGACGGAAGCGACACTTCGACAGCAAGGCTGAACTCTCTATACCCACACCAACATACTTTCATGTAAATATAATCAGTGTTCCAACTCCAAAACTGCACCAGTACATAGACGTCCTGTCCTGATAACAGTGGAACTGTGACTGGCTTTCATGCCCCTCCTCCCCGGATCCACACACTAATGAACCAAGTCCCATGATTGCCGATTTTACGCTTTCCGGACCAATTGTAGAGCTCTATAGGCGTGGTTTTGACAGCTCCAACCAAGATCGGTAAGGGGGGCTGGAGGTGTCGGAAGCATTAGCAGTAAGAAAACATGTCAACAGAATCAAATATTAACCAATGACAGAGTAAAGATCTTGAGATCCCACCCCTTCCACCGAGAGCAGTTTTCTGATTGGCTGTCCTGGGTGACTAGCGAGGAGTGAGCCAGAAAGGTTTACTCACATTTATCGGACAATGGACTGTCAGTTTATTCTTGAAAAACTACTCTAAACACCTTGCAAAGTACAACTTTATTTGGTTGCAATTAGTTAAAAACGTTTCTTTTTCCATATTAAGCAGGCAAATTAGTAATAACTTTTAAATGGTTTAATGCATTTTAATAACACAGTAATCGTTTCAGAACGGTGAAGGCCTATACTATAGCATGTTCGGTGTGTGAAAGTTATTCCTTTAGTTTAGCTCAAATTCACATATACGATTCCTCGTGTAGGCTATTTACAGTACCACGTTTTGCATTTAGATCGTAGCCTACATTTAAGCATGACAATTGAATGCAACAATTGACTTAAAACTGATTGCACTAGTTAAAATGCCTGATATTATGTATGAAAGCGTTTCCATGTTCTATGGCAGCACAAAGACAAGCATGCAGCACACGAACTAAACACCAAACTGAAACGGCAATTCTTTAAGAAATTACTGAGACTCTAATGTCCAGAGGAGACAACTGAAGAATTGGGAACAAAAGTTAACTTGAAATACTCAGAAATGAACGGGCCACTCAAAACATATGGCTAGCCGGTGTCAAGTTCTGGAGGGATATGATGAGCTGGGACAGTCCGTGGATCCCCTTTGACGAAGGAAAGAATCGTTGCGCCACAAAGATGCTGGACACGTCCGCGTTATTCCGGGAGGAGGGGGGAGGGGGGGGGACTGCACCTTTTAAACTGAACGTATTACTCACATTTGTTCGGAAGATGTTTAACACTGCCAATATCTAAATACCTCTACGCAAAACTTGTCCGGGTGCAGATTCGTGATTTGGAGGCTTCACATCTGCGAAGGAGCGGCTGGCGCCAGTCTGCTGGCGTCCCACAACAAGAGACTTCTCCTGTCACTTCATATTTAGTCTTCAAACAGCTCCAGTTCATTCAGCATGTTCTTCTGGGTAAACGACCATCGTCAGGACTCTAAGATTCCGTTTTTGCACTTGTAACATATTTCCTCGAATGACATAAAAAAATGTTGATGGGCTATTTAACCCAATGCTTGGATGTACACGAATAAAGCGATGCTCTTTCTCCAGCACTGTGTGTGCTGATGTCTAAACATTTCGTCCTCAGAGACACACGTCTCAACCTCCAGCCTAAAACGCATCCGAAATTCAGCTGAATATACTTTCACACGAGGGTGAGACTTTCCACTAACAATATGGACCTGTATGGAATAGTTTCCCATGCCTATTCTACACTATATTTATTGTTTTGCTAACCTAAAGTGTCGTTGTTAATTAAGATTCTGCCTTTAACCCATAGCCACCTGACTGAGTGGCCTGCGTGATTGCGTGTGTAAAGTATTCATAGTGTCGACATTATCTGTAGCTATATCAGTGAATTGTGCTTTCAATAAACATTTTTTGTGGGACGAATGAAGCCTATAGGAAAAAGTAGTGAACTTAACAAAGCTTCCCATACCTGTATACACCTATTAGTAATGTATCATTTATTATGAAACATCTTCGTTTACAATATTCGTACCTTACAATGAACCACTTCGTGCTCTGACCTTTGCACATTTCTGCAGCCTTACTGTAAGCCTGGTTACGCATAGACTCGTAAATATGCACTCAAAAGACATTAGATTTAGTGAGTGAGAGTTTAGGTTCGGTTTCCATGACACGGTTTAACTGTGTTTTTTACTCTCATGGATTAATAACGTTTTGATCAAAGAAAAGTGTCGTAATTCATCCAAATACATATCTAGAAATACATGTTGCCCATACATTGTCATTATATACAGTTCAAGTGGCCTATGCACATATATGTTTAAGTTACGTCAAGTTATGTCTATCAAATTCTTTTGATCATGCTACGGGTTATAAAAGACGGATATTATCTATTGATTTGAGGTGTTAAGACAAAGTTCGTGTTATCGCGTCATGTACCACTTGCTTGCATGTCTACGTGAGACAGTACAAATGTAAAGTAAGTCTATGAGAAAATCATTAACAATTTACTTGTAATAAGTAAATTGTAATACTTTTCTACTTCGATAAGTAAGTTAAAGTAAATGTATACTTTGCTGTTGGTAAAACATCTTTCGGTAATAAACCAACAAGGCCCACTGCTTCTATGAACGTGTTACAAACACAAACATCTTTTAGATTTTATACAAAAGACAGAGTCAACACCCAAATATGTAGACGGGAAACCAGAGGAACCGTTGTAGAACTGAAGTAGGCTAAGGTAGGCTACAGTCACATTGTTTACTAAGAAGTCTTATCTTATTGTCAGGTAAACAGGGGTGGGCATGAAATAAACTGGAGTATGCCAGGAAGTCATTGTTTTATATGGAGTTCTAAAAATAGACGACAATGGAAAAGTTACAGTAGAATTATACAGATTTCTATTTCCCGCAATAACAAATGTTTAAAAATATGCTTATAGGCAGCACGTTTTTTCCGTGTCCTCCAATCGAATTTACTACATATATTTGAATATGTTCTACATTTCCCTTTTCAACATCTTTGCTCTAACATCTCTCTTTGCCACTGCTCGCTAGCTATATTTATCCTAGAGCGCTCGGCGCCAGACCGTTTAAGACCTGTCACAGACCCTCATAATTCCCCGTCACAGAGCAGAAGGTACGATGGTTCAGTTCCCCCTCCCCTCCTATCTGCTGACTTCAATGGGTATTTCCAACGTCATTACGTTTCTGATTGTATTCGTTCATTAGGTGACTCGCTGTTTGATCAATTCGAGTTACTTACTGTTAGATCATAATTGGCTGGGACATCATGTATTCTTACGATGTCATCCCTCTTCCAAGGTGGATCATGAATGACTGAAGAAAAACAAGATATATTATTAGTGACAACGACAAACACGCATTAAATGTTACATACTTAATGTTTCACATTGTCCAAATTATAGGCCAATTTACAATGAAGTATAGTAGCCTTGAATAGGATTCCTATTTAACACAGTCGTTACAAGATGTTTGTGATTGCAGTAGGCCCCTGTCTGTTGTAAATATGCAACTCTTTGCGACATCTCAACGCAGGAATTGTATTGTTTTAAATGTTGTTGACGTCTTCATGAGCCAGTCTAGGCAGGGATGCCAGTTAAAAAGCGACAGGCTGCAGCTTATCTCATAGGTAACAGTTGGGGGCGCCAACATAGCCAACGCTAAGCTTTTGAGATACACTAGGACTATGGGAGAACGTGCTGTCACCAGGCCCCTTTGTCCAAAACGTAAAAGGTAGGCCAATTGCATTTTCCACAAAATAAACATAAATTATACCAGTTTAATTACCTGGAAAATACTTCAGACATATCAACATGTCGAGGTGGGATTTTACGTTTTAGCTGTGATTTGATATTTGTCACCGTCTGCTGCAAGGTTCACAAGAGGTGATTTGGACAGTAATTCCTTAGGAAGACTAAGCAAGGCTTTGATCACTGAAGCGATTCAGTTGGCCACTGGTTCCGTGTGTGCAGGAGATGGATTTTCGCTAAAACTCAGAATTGGCCACGTCAACCGACTTAATTTAATTCTTAATAGCCTATAACTTAAATTTACTAGTCAAGTACATGTAGGCTACACATATTGGAGCCTATAAAAGTAATGGCTTGTAACGCAATGTTGTCATGATGGTAGTTGATTCTTCTGTCCGCACGCACGCACGCACGCGCGCGCGCGCGCGCACACACACACACACGCGCCCACACGCGCACGCACACAAACACACACACGAAAGAAGTGTTTCAAATTAGACTGGCTCAGTATTTATGAACATAGAATTACGTGTCATAAAGGATAGGTCTAAGTTTATTTTCAACAGAGGAAATCTAGAAACTGGGGAAACTGATGTAGTTCGTGAATCTGTTGACAAAAGGATTAAAAATATTCGCCTACTTGCCTTGTCTAGCAATGGTTTCAGAAAGCATTAGCAAAAAGTTTATTTTCTAGTTCAGCATTTGATCCCTTTGCGTTGCGTGACTTTTTCTTGAGAACTTTAATTTGAATTCACTGACAAGATTTAATAATGAAAATGAATTTATGTTACGGCTTTCACATACAATATCATTGATACATAAATATAGATATACAACCCACTATACCTTTAAATATCATGTTTTATGATTATTGACTAAAGCTTATCATTGAAACCAGGACACAGAACGGTTTCATTATAAACTATTGCATGTACTATGTGACTAATAGAAAAGCATTTAGGTTAGAATTATGTAAACCTACTCTAATGAATGAAACAATTTAATGTTCATATTGAAACTTACATACATTATTTCATTAAAAAACTTGGATTTTAATAGGAATAAAATGTATACTGTGCTCAAATGATCCAGATTGGTGTTAGCAGAAGAGTGCCATATGACAACTTCTATTTTGTACAGTTTAAAGGAGTGAGGATGGGGAATGGATTTCTATGTCTGTTTTACCTACACTATCCACACTTGAAGTAACAGAAATAAGGATTTCAACTTTGTGTTTGTATCTTGTATATAAAGACACTGTGTGGCTGAGAAAGATTCTCTTATTGTTGTGTCCTATCATGGTACCATTGAATCATATTTATTCTCTCCAAATGTGCCAGCACAAGTGGCTGGGTCAGAACCTGATCTAAATTCTGCTCTGGTAACAAACTGTTCATTACGTGTAACTCTAATCCTGAGCATGAGCTTGTTGTGGACTGTAAGGTGAACACAAGAAGCAGACAGGACAGTGTCTTCCCACACTGCTGTCTCTGCTGGAATGCTGCCACCACAGTCAGGACATCAAGATGGTGTTCAGTCTTACCCTGCCACCACAGTCAGGACATCAAGATGGTGTTCAGTCTTACCCTGCCACCACAGTCAGGACATCAAGATGCTGTTCAGTCTTACCCTGCCACCACAGTCAGGACATCAAGCTGGCTTTGTCCATCGCCCCATATTTACCACTGCCCAACCAGCGACAGTCAGGAATCCACACGATTGCCCTCAGGTCTTACTCTAACTGCCACCCAGTACAGACAGTCAAGGACATCAAAGCTTGTATTCTAATCAGAGTATAACACCTGCCTAACCTCTTACAGTCCAGAAACATTCAAATGGTTGTAATCACATGACTCTTAGCACTCCATGGATTCCTGCGCAGCACACAGTCCAGCCGCGAGAGAGAGGTCAGAGATGCGCACTATCCAGAGTGTGAGCGACCACTCTTTGACTGCGATAAAATAGCGAGAGAGAGCAGAGTGTGTCAGCACTTATATCCGACAACAGTGGCTTAGGCGAGCAGTGGCTGCATTAAGAGAGTTCGCGCGACCATGCCGATCGAACGTCGGTATGAGCGAGCTGAAAACAGAGACTGATTATATGACGGCGTAGACTAATTTAAGACAACGCGGCGCGAGCGCTAGCATAGAACTATATCTAACGATAACCTCGCGAACTATCGACACAGTCAAGGTATTCAATGATAGGAATCTAAGAGTATACTATGGGCAGTAACTAGAAAGAGGTACAGACGGTACAAGATCGCAATGGGACGAAAGCTACGCCACACGAAAGACTACAGAACACTTCCACTAACCGACACGAACACGGCTCATCTGACCGAGTCACAGTGCACGCATCTTGCAAGATATCTGCCAAACCGAAGCTGGATGTCAAAACGGAATGCGGAACCTATTCAACATAAACGCTTGGATGATGTGTCGCCGGGATAAAACCCACCACTCATAGGTCAAGGACAATATTCAAAGAAGTGCTGTTCAAGACTCCAGGAGTAGTAGCGCGTCACGTCTCACGCGAGCGAGTGCAGAACCGGGCAAGACTGGGGATGGGTCAAAGTGTGTCAGGGGGCCTGGAGATCATGTAACCCCTCGAAAGCTTCAGTCAGCCACGTCAGGACAGATCAAGATGCTGTGTGCAGGTCTACACCACAGCACTGCGCAAAAACTCACGAAGACAATGCAAGATGAGATGTATCAGTCTTAACCCCCCAAACGACCCGAGCGATGATATCTACGGCGAGAGTCACATAAGAGAGCGTTGTCGATGTGCAGACTATAGCCGCGGACTATCATGGTGCGATGTCCAGTAAACGCAGCACTTCAAAGCGAGCGCACGCTCAGGGCGAGCAGTGAGACTCAAGATCAAACAGCAATGTGTCCAAGCCGTTAGTCACTCACAGACTAGGGCAATGTCATAGAGCTGTATCTGAGCGCTAGGACAGTCAGGCGAACATCAGATCGGTGAATCTAGTACTTATACCACCTGTCTTGAATCGGGCAACACCAACAGTCAGCTGGACATCAACCGACTCGGAATTACGCATGTCTTACTTGACTCGTACAAAACGACAGTTCATGATTGCACCACTTCCAAGAGCTGTATTTCAGTCTGGTGACCAATCCCACAGCAGTGCCCTGCATACACAGTTCGGAACAGTTCATCAAAGATGGTGTTCACATCTTTACCAAAGCCTGGCGCACCAAAGCACCGTCAGCCGAACATCAAGCTATTGTGTACATCGACTTCTTACCCTTCCACTAGAGTCAGGACATTACGAGTGTTCAGTCTTACCCTTCGACATTCTCATCTACCAGCTCAACTGCACAGCGGCATCTTAGCAGCACGATATGGATGTTTATGGTTAGCTTAGTTAGAAGTTTGGAATTTTGTTTAGGGATGGAATGATTATCCCTTCCTCATTGTCTCTGAGTTCTCCCTGCAGCGTGTTCTGACCCAACAACAAGACTCCAGTGTTGGTTGGTTAACAACAGAAGCAAGATGATTTTCATGATGAGACTCTGGACTTTAATGACAGAGTTAGCTCTTATCATTAAAACACCAAGAACTATAATTTACACTGTACACTTTTATAAAACATTTTTTCATAATACATAGTTATATCAATAACATTTGTCCAGCATCATAAAGATGTCTCATTGTAGGGTAGGCTATTTTTCGGGGTTCTGTTATATCATCAATGTGCTTCTGCTCATCATTGCTCATAAAACCAAAGTACGTTATCAATACTTATGCTTATTTGCATAAATAAAAATCTAACTATCTTGTTAAATTTAAGTTTATCTGTGGTTAATGACAGCTACATCATCCCTCTATTAGTCCTAAACTGAACGTTAAAGCTTTCATTCAAAACCACACACACACACACACACACACACACACACACACACACACACACACACAAAATGCCACACACGCCTCACTCCATACATGGAAAGGTCATGTAGATTTATCCTGGAATGATCCATAATGATATCACTTTCCCTGCTATCCCTGCTCCAGACAACTCTGAGTGCAGGAATGTGAGTGTGGCTCATTATTAGCAAGGACTTAATCTAGCGAGCTAAAGGCTGTTTTCCTGCTGCTGTCCCACATCAGCCTCTGCTTTGGTTTCTGTTTCTTTAAGTCCAGTTCCAGTTTAAAAGGTTGGGAGGTAAATGCCACTATGCTCAGTGCTTGTTTTGTTGGTAGGACAAAACAGGTTAATTTTAAGATACATAAAAGTTTACATTTTGGTCTTAAAAGATAAAAAAGATAAAAGATAAAATTGGAATTTGAAAATTGTAAATGCTTTCAAATGATGACTCACTAGAATAGTCAGATATGGCTGGATTTAGTGTTTTCTGTGAATAGCTGTAATCCTCTTACAATCTCTTCTCACTTCGCATTGCCTCGGGGCAGGAACCCTGTGCTTTCACGTGATACTAAAAGCCACTGATGTAGGGTCTGGTGGGCAATCAGGCTTTCAGTGAGAGTCAAGCAGAGATTGAGAGAGGAAAAAAGACAAAGACACAGATAGGAAGAAACAGGGAGACAGAGACATAGAAAGAAAGAGAAAGAAAGAGAGATGGAGACAGAGAGAGACAGAGAGGAAGACAGACAGAGAGAGAGAGACAGAGAGGGAGACAGACAGAGAGAGACAGAGAGGAAGACAGACAGAGAGAGACAGAGAGGGAGAGAGGCAGAGAGGGAGACAGGAAGAGAGAAAGAGAAAGTATGGATATGTGCATCCCTTTACACTCAGTTCCGGACCACCAGCATATTCAGAACATATTTCTCTACAAAATGAAAGGACTGTGTTGATGGAGACACATTGAACTCACAAAGAATCAGGGATCAAAGCACACAAAGCCTCATAATCAGTGGTTTTCTGCCAGTGTTCAGCAGAGGTCCCTAACCCAGTTTCTCTCCCCAGGCCCAGGGGGCATACAGAGAGAGCCACTCTGCGGAGGAGGAACCCAGGCCGTAATCCACACGGTCACACTTCTCTCTCGTATGTTATTCAGACTTCCAGCGTACTTCTCCAGCTGTTGCCGATTACATCTGACTATGACAGTTCATACCTGAGCAGGGCTCATTAAGAACCGCTCTGTGAGGGCACACGCCATATCATTACACACGATACACACAAGCACGGTTTCCCTGCCTCACACACTCTGCCTCACTTACAACAACACGAGCACCATATACCACAGTCCCTAGCCACCTAGAGGACAGGATGAGCAGAGCAGGCCCTGGCAGACAGTCTGCTACGCAGTGTACCATGGTGCTGATAGAAATGACTGGGGGTTTATGTGTGGGAATCTTTTCAGAGCAGAACCAGGTGGAAAGAAGAATGGGGAAGGAGATGGAGAGGTAGGGTGAAGGTGATATATGAGATATACATGCACACACACACACAGACACAGACACATGGGCAAACACACACAGACACATGGGCAAACACACACCCACAGCAGCCACAACAAGTACTCCGTGTCCTTCTCTTTCAGTCTGAAAACCTTGAATCTGCTTAAAGCCGTCAGTAGCTGAGTCCAGGGTCACCCAGAGAGGAGTCATGTCCAGGGTCACCCAGAGTCGTGTCCAGGGTCACCCAGAGAGGAGTCATGTCCAGGGTCACCCAGAGAGGAGTTGTGTCCAGGGTCACCCAGAGTCATGTCCAGGGTCACCCAGAGTCGTGTCATGTTCAGGGTCACCCAGAGTCGTGTCATGTCCAGGGTCACCCAGAGAGGAGTCATGTCCAGGGTCACCCAGAGAGGAGTCGTGTCCAGGCTCACCCAGAGAGGAGTCGTGTCCAGGGTCACCCAGAGAGGAGTCGTGTCCAGGGTCACCCAGAGTCGTGTCCAGGGTCACCCAGAGTCGTGTCCAGGGTCACCCAGAGAGGAGTCATGTCCAGGGTCACCCAAAGCCGTGTCCTAGGTCACCCAGAGAGGGTTGTGGAGATGGGGAGGGAGTAAGAGATGGGGGAGGCAGCTCCCTATACAAGAATTACTCTTCTCATCTTTTCACTGTCGCTGAGCATTACGCTCAAGCTCTCAACTCGCTAAAGGAGAGTGACCCTGGAATGAAAGGGTGAGCACTGAGGGCTACGAAAAAGTAATTGCGATTTTCTTTTTTCTATATTTACACACCACCATGCTGCTGTCACCTCTGCTGCATGCTGCAGGGTTAATCTCTCCCAGAGTGCACTCTGAACACAAGCATTCTGCCTCAGGGTGAGAAGTGGTCAACAGATATGCCAGTGAATAGATCTAAACACAGTGTGCTAAAACTTTTGGAGGAGAAGCATATGGCTGCCCAGTATCTCTTTAGGCCAATGTCTCTCCAGTCACAGTCCTGGAAACGTTTGCCTTCATCTGTGTTTCCATATGGAGGAAAGTGTGACCTAAACAACCCTATAGTTCTGTCCTCAGTGCTGCACCCAGCTGCAGTACACAGAAACATGCCAGGCGGGTAGCTGGCTGGATATCACCATGTAGGAGACGACGTCTCAGGGTTCTACTGGCAGTAGTCTTCTGGCTTCTCTGTCCACTTGTGTTAGTGTGATGTATCGTTCATGCACAGAGATGGCAGACAGGGCTGAGTTTGGTAACTATACCAACCATGGAACACTGTAGCTGCAGAGATTTAGGGATATTATCCATTCAGTCTTTGGAGGGTCAGGATCAGTCTCTGGAGGGTCAGGGTGAGTCTCTGGAGGGTCAGGGTCAGTCTCTGGAGGGTCAGGGTCAGTCTCTGGAGGATCAGGGTCAGTCTCTGGAGGGTCAGTATCTGGGGGGTCAGTCTCTGGGGGGTCAGTCTCTGGAAGGTCAGTCTCTGGAGGGTCAGTCTCTGGAGGGTCAGTCTCTGGAGGGTCAGGGTCTGTCTCTGGAGGTCAGTCTCTGGGGGGCCAGGGTCAGTCTCTGGAGGGTCAGTCTCTAGAGGATCAGGGTCAGTCTCTGGAGGGTCAGTCTCTGGAGGGTCAGGGTCAGTCTCTGGAAGGGTCAGTCTCTAGAGGATCAGGGTCAGTCTCTGGAGGGTCAGTCTCTGGAGGGTCAGTCTCTGGGGGTCAGGGTAAGTCTCTGGAGGGTCAGTCTCTGGAGGGTCAGGGTCAGTCTCTGGAGGGTCAGTCTCTGGAGGATCAGGGTCAGTCTCTGGAGGGTCAGTCTCTGGGGGGTCAGTCTCTGGGGGTCAGGGTAAGTCTCTGGAGGGTCAGTCGCTGGAGGGTCAGTCTCTAGAGGATCAGGGTCAGCAGTCCCCCTCTTATTAGCAGTGAGACAGTCCACTTACACAGGACAGTGAGACAGTCCACTTACACAGGACAGTGAGACAGTCCACTTACACAGGACAATGAGACAGTCCACTTACACAGGACAGTGAGACAGTCCACTTACACAGGACAGCGAGACAGTCCACTTACACAGGACAGTGAGACAGTCCACTTACACAGGACAGTGAGACAGTCCACTTACACAGGACAATGAGACAGTCCACTTACACAGGACAATGAGACAGTCCACTTACACAGGACAGTGAGACAGTCCACTTACACAGGACAATGAGACAGTCCACTTACACAGGACAGTGAGACAGTCCACTTACACAGGACAGTGAGACAGTCCACTTACACAGGACAGCGAGACAGTCCACTTACACAGGACAGTGAGACAGTCCACTTACACAGGACAGTGAGACAGTCCACTTACACAGGAGCCACGCCAAGGTGGGCCAGAGGGAAGCTGTGATGCTGGAGGCCTTACATTTGCATGGAAAAAGGGTTATAATACAAAATACTATAATTCTATACTACCAAAGTTAATTTCATTTCTCTACACTGCCAGTTAACCGAAACCCACCCAATGAATGAACATGAAACCTGGAGTACTAGAACCCCAGAGAACACCAGGTTCTCTTGTTGTGATGAGGTATCATCATGTTCTCCTGTTGTGGTGAGGTACCAGCATGTTCTCCTGTTGTGATGAGGTACCAACATGTTCTCCTGTTGAAATGAGATACCAACATGTTCTCCTGTTGAAATGAGATATCATCATGTTCTCCTGTTGTGATGAGGTATCATCATGTTCTCCTGTTGTAATGAGGTACCAACATGTTCTCCTGTTGTGATGAGGTACCAACATGTTCTCCTGTTGTGATGAGGTACCAGCATGTTCTCCTGTTGTGATGAGGTACCAGCATGTTATCCTGTTGTGATGAGGTACCAACATGTTCTCCTGTTGTAATGAGGTACCAACATGTTCTCCTGTTGTGATGAGGTACCAACATGTTCTCCTGTTGTGATGAGGTACCAGCATGTTCTCCTGTTGTGATGAGGTACCAGCATGTTATCCTGTTGTGATGAGGTACCAACATGTTCTCCTGTTGTGATGAGGTACCAACATGTTCTCCTGTTGTGATGAGGTACCAACATGTTATCCTGTTGTGATGAGGTACCAACATGTTATCCTGTTGTGATGAGGTACCAACATGTTATCCTGTTGTGATGAGGTACCAACATGTTCTCCTGTTGTGATGAGGTACCAACATGTTCTCCTGTTGTGATGAGGTACCAACATGTTCTCCTGTTGTGATGAGGTACCAACATGTTCTCCTGTTGTAATGAGGTACCAACATGTTCTCCTGTTGTGATGAGGTACCAGCATGTTATCCTGTTGTGATGAGGTACCAACATGTTCTCCTATTGTGATGAGGTACCAGCATGTTCTCCTGTTGTAATGAGGTACCAACATGTTCCATGTTTCTCCAGTTAGGTATTAGCTTGAACAGATGCTTGCAGGGCGATTCTGTATTTTGATCTCTTACTCACCTATATGACTTCTCATCCAATTCCCTAGTCTCTGCATCAGACCAAGCTTCACTCCATGAGTTTGAGAGCGCCCTCGTCTGAGAGTTGAGTCTAATGCGATCAGTAATGAATTCTGTGTGACATTAGGCTGATATAAATGGAGGGACAAGCACAGACTACAAGTGTCTGAGAGTCCTAGCTAATCTAATGATACAGAGGCAGAGACAGAAGCAGTTAGAGGGAATAGGCCAAGCTACTGCTGCAGCGGGGACTGCAAATGAAAAGGTACAAATCAAATCATGGCCTAATAGACGCGCTGTAGAGGCCAGTCGATACTAACAGCATTAAGGCCTTGTGACCCCCCCTCCCTTGCTAGCTCATACCGACATCGGCCAATACACTTCCGTTGGTCCTTCAAGGAAAACTATCAAAAGCCCTGTTGTCTTAAAAAGGAGGAAGACAGGCTGATGCTTCTAAGCAAGTTAGCTGTGTGGGTCGTCAGCCAGGCAGTCTTCCTCTTCAGCTCTCAGCATGAATTATTTCAGACATCATTTCATGGCCCTAAGATTGCGAGCCACTTGAGGGCTGGCTTATTTAAGTGACAGACGGCACAGGCTCACAAAGACATACTGTGGCTTCCAACACTAGGAAACCAGAACATTAGATAAATCAAGGGAAAACATGTTTTGGGAGGACTTTACAGAAGGTAAATATACATCTATCAACTTAGACCATGGACAAACACAGGTCACCATCAAGCAGCCATGCTTTCCTCTACAATAAATCCCACAGACAGAATCTCACCTGCCTATGAATGATTTAGACTGAAAAAAACAACAGAAATCCTGTTTAACACCAAAAGGAGAGAAACATAGAGATCAGGGGCGAGATAGCGAGATGTATATATAAAAGCAAAGACAAAAACAAGGAGAGATAGACAACGCAGCAAAGAGACAGAGAAGCTTTGAGAGAAAGGAAGACAGACAGAGGAGGCAGAGGAAGTTGTGATCACAGACAGGGGCCAGAGGCAGGCAGACATACAGGACCAGTGCCCTCTCTGGACTGATAGCTCTGTTCACCCAGAACCTCTTATCACTGAGTAGCATGGCCTGCTTTGATCTCAGGGGTCTGGGTCTATCAGCTCCAGTACCCAGGAACCTGCTCTTTCTCAGTCACACGCCAAGCCCTCAGACAGCTGCTAATGTGTAGGAGAGGAGAGAGCAGGAGGGAGTTGGAAAGAGCAGAGGAAGGAGGAGGGAGCATGGAGGGAGTAGGACAGAGCAGAGGGAGGAGCAGGGAAGAGGAGAAGAGAGGAAGGAGGAGGAGAGAGCACGAGAGAGGAAGATGGAGGAGAAAGAGGGAACAGCACTCTAGACAGTTCAGAGGAACACCACTAACAGCCATCCCACACTCAGCCAGACCAGCTCACAGACAGCTGATAACTTTCTACCACTTCATAAAAGCTGTCTGAGCACATCTGGCCTGCTGGGCGAGAAGGATGAGCCTGATCCCAGACCTGCAGACTCCCCATCAAAGAACGGAGCGCCGCCCTGCTAGAAGGAGGACTCAGTACAGGACCTCCTTTGATGTGTTTCAAAACCCAACACAGCCCACTGGGGTGGGGGGGGGGGGCTGATCGACGATGTCATATTCACTCATAACTCTGATGATCACTCTTCTCCTCAGACTGTATAAAACACATTCCAAAGCATTCACACTCAGCTTTTAAAATGGCACAATCAAATAGTAATGTGTGTCCTGAGACACAGAGAGAGGAAGGAGAGGAGGAGTCCATAGAGCACTACTGATGCCAGAACTCCTTTCTCTTAAAACAGGACTCCTGTCCCACAGCTGTGGAATAAAGAGCAGAGATGGATCAAATATGACATGGTCAAACTGAGGTTTTCATTACAACAGTAATTAATGAGATGGAGAGATGATGTTTTGCACAGCTGTTGGCAAAAGCCTGCTTGCTTATCTCACAGCAGTGAAATTTCCCTGAAAGAGCTGATCAGCTTCGGTTCAGTTTCACAGCTGAAATATGCATGCATTAAGAGTTAGGGTTAAACTCAGGCTGTAAATAACTGTGCATACACCACCACAGTCAAAACAAATCTCTTCTGTTTGTTATCTCCAGCCCCACTTACGCTAGGCCCATTTCCTAGCCCCAGTCCTGTCCTAACCTCACCAGTGTTGTAAGCCAGGGCTTTTATCTGCTACTCTGTCTCTGATCTCATCAACAGTCAGACAGTCCCCCTCTACCTGCACAGACATGACCTCCTCTCCCCTGTGTCAGGCAACAGAAATGAGACATGGCTCCCTAGTGATGATCTAGGCACATTCCTGTACATCACAAGTCCAAGAGGAGCAGCAACCTGTCTGGTCGAAACTAGTCTGGGCTTTCTCTCAGCCTATCTGCTGCCCTCAGAGGCTGCAGGCCTGAGCAACTGAATGACATGCCTGGTAATGTGGTCATCATGGCTCCTGGTGGAGACTGAGGGGTTAAACTAACCTTGATGAAGAGCAGACGCATGAGGGTGTGGACTCTGACAGAGCGCTGACACACCCCAGCATCTGGATGAATGGATCCTGCGTGCTCGATGCGACACACACACCACACACACACACAGGCATAGGTACACACACCAAACACACACTAGCGTAGACACATACCCCATCACTGCTGGGGTGGGGGAGGGCGTTGAGAGGTCATTTCTCTCTTTCTCTTGCCTTTGTCTATCCCCCGGCTTCGTCACTCCCTTTCCCCAGACCTCTCTCTTCTTCTCCCAGCCTCTTTTCTTCGTTTCTCCCAGCTCTCTTCTTCCTCTTCCCCAGTCTCTCCCCCCAGCCTCCTTCTCTCTCCCCAGCCTCCCTCTCCTCTCCCCAGCCTCCCTCTCTCCAGCTCTCTCTCTCCCCTACCCCCTCCATGGCCTCTGTCTTCCACTCTCTCCCTCCGGCTAGACAACTTGCTGGCTGGCTAACTGGCTGGCTGAAAGGGACTCCATGAGTTGAGTTAAACAAATGAGCTCTCCCTCCTTCAGTCCCTGGGCCCTGGTCCTGAGAGCCACATTATGAGTGTAATGGGTGGCCCTCATGTAAACACAATATTACAGTTTACAATTAATAATGAATGAGGCGGACGGAGAGGAAGCTAGCGGCCCGCCCTGCTGTCGAAGGAGCTAATGGATTCCAAACAGGCTTGTGTTACAGAGAGGCTAAATGAAGCTACTCTGTGTTTATGCTGGGATGTTAATGTGCTGCAGACTGGAGCTACTTTACTGGAAGCAGTAGGATCTCCAGACAGCCTGGGGGCGCTGGTCACACTGGCTTGCTAGGCAGCTACACTACAGGCCAGGTCCCAGTGTTAGTGTAACAGTGCTGTGAAGCAGTGTGTGTGTATAGAGTGTGTATGTGTTGGTGTGTACTTACAGGAGCTGGTAGCAGGATAGAGTGTGTATGTGTTGGTGTGTACTTACAGGAGCTGGTAGCAGGATAGAGTGTGTATGTGTTGGTGTGTACTTACAGGAGCTGGTAGCAGGATAGAGTGTGTATTTTGTTTACTTACAGGAGCGAGTAGCAGGATGAGTGGTATTGTGTTGGGTGTACTTGCAGAGCTCGGTAGCAATAGAGTGTGTATTTGTTGTGTGTACTTACAGGAGCGTAGCACATAGAGTGTGTATGTGTTTGGTGTTGTACTTGCAGGACGCTGTAGCAGGATAATCGTGTATTGTGGTGTTTACTTACAGAGCTGGTAGCAGGATAGGTGTGTATGTGTTGGTGTGTACTTACAGGAGCTGGTAGCAGGATAGAGTGGGTATGTGTTGGTGTGTACTTACAGGAGCTGGTAGCAGGATAGAGTGGGTATGTGTTGGTGTGTACTTACAGGAGCTGGTAGCAGGATAGAGTGGGTATGTGTTGGTGTGTACTTACAGGAGCTGGTAGCAGGATAGAGTGGGTATGTGTTGGTGTGTACTTACAGGAGCTGGTAGCAGGATAGAGTGGGTATGTGTTGGTGTGTACTTACAGGAGCTGGTAGCAGGATAGAGTGGGTATGTGTTGGTGTGTACTTACAGGAGCTGGTAGCAGGATAGAGTGGGTATGTGTTGGTGTGTACTTACAGGAGCTGGTAGCAGGATAGAGTGTGTATGTGTCTGTGTACTGTACAGAGCTGGTACCGGATAATGTTGTATGTTGGTGGTATTGTACTACAGGATGTAGCAGATAGAGGTGTATGTGTTGTGGTCTTACAGACATGTGCAGGATAGAGTGGTATGGTTGTTGTACTTACAGAGTAGTAGAGAAGAGGATTGTGATTGGTGGTACTTGCAGAGCTGGGGAGGATAGAGTGTTATGTCTTGGTGTGTATTAAGGAGCTGTGCAGATAGATGTGTTGTGTGTGTGTACTTACAGGAGCTGGTAGCAGGATATGAGTGTGTATGTGTTGGTGTACCAGGACTCGTAGCAGCATAGAGTGTGTATGTGTGTTGTACTTATCAGGACTGTAGCAGGTAGAGTGTGTATGTGTTGTGCTTACTTACAGAGTGGTAGCGGATAGTGTGTATGTGTTAGTGTACTTACAGGAGCTGGTAGCAGGATAGAGTGTGTATGTGTTTGTGTATACTTAAGAAGCTGTAGCAGGAGTAGAGTGTGTAGTGCTGTGGTACTTACAGACTGGTAGCAGGATAGTGGTAGTGTTCGTGTTACTATACAGGAGCTGTAGCAGATTAGGTGTGTAGTGTTGGTGTGTACTACAGGGCTGGTAGCGGATAGAGTGTGTATGGGTGCTGTGTACTTACAGAGCTGGTAGCAGGACTAGAGGTGAGTGTGGTTTTGTACTTACAGGAGCTGGTAGCAGGGGTACTTGTGGGTCTTATCATTCAGGGGTTTCCTTCCTGCTGATTCCATTCATCATGCTATGAAACCTGATCAGCCCATGGCTCCCCCTGTCCCCACTCGCTCGTCCCATCCTCCACCCCTCCTCCTCCTGCTCCCACCTCCCTCTCCATCCTCAACCCCATCCCCCCTCCTGCCCTCCCACTCCTCTCCATCCTCCCACCCCATCGCTCCCTCCTGCCTCCCCACCCTCCCTCACCTCTCTGACTGGTGTAGACAGAAGTGAGAGAGACGCGGCAAGAGGGGAGGGGGGGGAGGGGGTGAGGGAGGGAGGGATGATGAGGGATGAGGCTGGAGAACTGAGGTTGGAGGGATGATGAGGGATGATGGGGTAGGAGGAGGAGAGCAGCACCAACTACAGACAGAGGGTGCAGTAATGGCTCCATAATTCCCATGTCCTCTCTGTAAGTGAGTTAGGATGTGCTGGTTGATATTTATCTCAACTACCGAAAACACAATCCAGGCTTCAGCCTACTCTCAGTTGAGATATGTGATATTACGCACCACACACAACACACACACACCAACCACACAACACACACACACACAAACACAACCAACACCACACAACACAACACACACAACACACAACACAACAAAACACACACACAACACACACAACCACACACACACACATACACACACAACCTCCCTGGCCTTGTCATGCAGCATTATTCAGCAGTATGTTGACATCCTCCATCCATCCTACATCTCTCTCTCAAATTTGGGCTACTTAGCAAGATGTCAACTAGATGTCTATATTTGAGGTGTTCCACCTGTGTGTCAGGTAAGGGGTGATGTGTGTGGGGATTGATAGAATAGTTGAGGTGTTCCACCTGTGTGTCAGGTAAGGGGTGATGTGTGTGGGGATTGATAGAATAGTTGAGGTGTTCCACCTGTGTGTCAGGTAAGGGGTGTGTGTGTGGGGACTGATAGAATAGTTGAGGTGTTCCACCTGCGTGTCAGGTAAGGGGTGTGTGTGTGGGGACTGATAGAATAGTTGCGGTGTTCCACCTGTGTGTCAGGTAAGGGGTGTGTGTGTGGGGACTGATAGAATAGTTGAGGTGTTCCACCTGTGTGTCAGGTAAGGGGTGTGTGTGGGGACTGATAGAATAGTTGAGGTGTTCCACCTGTGTGTCAGGTAAGGGGTGTGTGTGTGGGGACTGATAGAATAGTTGAGGTGTTCCACCTGTGTGTCAGGTAAGGGGTGATGTGTGTGGGGATTGATAGAATAGTTGAGGTGTTCCACCTGTGTGTCAGGGGTTAAAAAGGTGCGTGTGTGGGACTGATAGACATAGTTGAGGGTCTTCCACTGTGTGTCAGTAAGGGTGATTGTGTGTGGGGACTGAAGAATAGTTGAGGTGTCTCCAGCCTGTGTGTCAGGTAAGGGTGTGGTTTGGGGATGATAGAATAGTGGGTGTTTCCAACCTGCTGTGTCACGTAAGGGGTGTGTGTGTGGGGACTGATAGAATAGTTGAGGTGTTCCACCTGCGTGTCAGGTAAGGGGTGTGTGTGTGTGAGGGGTGTGTGTGTGGGGAGCTTAGTGTTCTGCTTTTGAATATTATAGTATGAGCTATTCTAATGGCTGTGTGTTTGAGCCTTTTTGTGTGTTTCAATCTGTATGTGTGTAAGCGTGTGCGCTTGTACCATTTGCATGTGAGTCAGGGTGTGTGTGCTTGTGTCATGAATGTGTTAGCAGACCTGAGCAGTGACAGTAGAGGTGTTAGTTGTCTCCCAGGGCAGCTACGTGTTGCCCTGCCTTCACAGTCACCCTAATCTGAGCTGAAACCAGGCTTTGTTCCCAGGGGCCTAGCCAGAGGCCAGAGGCCTGTAAAAACCAAAAATGTTTGTGTGGCGAATGTGTGTGTGTGTGGAGTGCTGGGGTTAGCTGGTTGTGTTTGTTATGTGTGTGGAGTGTGCATTTGTGTGTATTTGTGTCTGTATGTGTGTGAGTGTCCTGTATGTGTGTGTGAGTATAACCGTGTGTGTTTAACCATGTGTGTGTGTGTGTTCATTAGTGTGTATGTGTGGTGTGTGTGGTGTGGAGTGTGGTTAGTTGTTTGTGTTGTGTATGTGGGTGGAGTGTGCATTGTGTGTATGTGGGCGTGTATGTGTGTGGAGTGTTCATTAGTGTGTTTTTCGGTGTGATTGTGGGTGTGGAGTTGTGGGTTAGTGTGTAGGGTATGTGTTGTGTGCAGATTAGTGTGTATGTGTGTGTTGTGTACTGTGTGTGTGCAAGAGTGTATGTGTGCATGCGTTGTTGTTTTATTTCCTCCATACTTATAGATGCCAGCACGAGCGCTCAAGTACATTTCATCATCATCCCGTGATTCCAGGTTGTCATTGGTGACCGCGGTAAAAATAAGCTGTACTGGGAGAACCATGGCTTAGCTTCGCCATCCTTCGCCATCCTTCCCCATCCTTCCCCATCCTTCCCCATCGTGTCCCCATCCTGTCCCCATCCTGTCCCCATCCTGCGTGGGGACAGGATAGGGACAGAATGGGGACAGGATGGGGACAGATGCCGAGGACGAGCAAAAGAGGGTGAGTGGATCAAGCGCCAGCCTTCACGTTCAGAATCACACCGTAGCAACCACCTTTTTTTTTTTTTTTTTTGTTCCCTGTCCTGTCCCCACGCAGGATAGGGACAGGATAGACAGGATGGGACAGCATAGGATGGGACAGGATAGGACAGGACAGGACAGGTGGCGACAGGATGCGGAAGGATGGGGACAGCAACACAAATGGGCCAGTGTTTGTTCACCATGAAGTATCCCTGAGTGTTGTTGGGTTAGAGGGCATGGGAGCTGGACCTGAGTTTGTTTAGGGTTTCATGGTTCACCTCAGTTCTAGAGGGTTAGTTCTAGAGGGTTAGTTCTAGAGGGTTAGTTCTAGAGGGTTAGTTCTAGAGGGTTAGTTCTAGAGAAAACTCTACATCCAGAATCCAGAATGACCTCCCTGTGTTTGGCTGGCAATGCCTGCAAGCAGCTGACCCTTCACTGACAGAGTCTTGGTACACAAGTACACTTCAGGTTCCCAGTCTCAGCATCCTGAAGTTTTAACCATGTTATTTGCTGCCATAGGATCAAAAGGAATGACATACATGAGAGTCTAAGGAGAATCCAAGACTCAGGTAACCCACTTGTGGATGAGTCAGGAACTAGGAGTGTTTATGAGGATTCATCACTGAGGTTAGTGGAGGAAGCGGGTTTCATTATCATCATCTGTCACAGGCTATCAAATACATCATTTATATTTGAGCAATTGAGTGTTATAAAAGCACCAGAGGGTGCATGTTTTTACATAGAGCAGGTCTCACTTTACTTCATAAAGAGTGTGACTTCCTCAGTCCATTTGACCCTGGAGTGACCTCTACTTCACGCTGCACCCCTGATGAAAGCAAGGTGAGGCTGGGAGTCAACTGCTTCTTATAAAACAGTGAAGGACAGTGTAAACAGCAAGAACATGCCGACAAAGGGTTGAACCCCCCCCCCAACTCCCCCTCCTTGCTCCCCCTGTTCCCTCCCTGCTCCTGGAATGGAACACAGGAGGTGCCAGAGACAGAACTCCAGGTGTTCCTCACCAGAGACAGAACTCCAGGTGTTCCTCACCAGAGACAGAACTCCAGGTGTTCCTCACCAGAGACAGATCTCCAGATGTTCCTCACCAGAGACAGAACTCCAGGTGTTCCTCACCAGAGACAGAACTCCAGATGTTCCTCACCAGAGACAGAACTCCAGGTGTTCCTCACCAGAGACAGAACTCCAGATGTTCCTCACCAGAGACAGATCTCCAGGTGTTCCTCACCAGAGACAGAACTCCAGGTGTTCCTCACCAGAGACAGATCTCCAGATGTTCCTCACCAGAGACAGATCTCCAGGTGTTCCTCACCAGAGACAGATCTCCAGATGTTCCTCACCAGAGACAGAACTACAGATGTTCCTCACCAGAGACAGATCTCCAGATGTTCCTCACCAGAGACAGAACTACAGCATGTTCCTCACAGAGACAGATCTCCCAGAGTTCCTCACCAGAGACATGACTCCAGATCTTCCTTACCAGAGACAGAACTCCAGGTGCTCCTCAAATGGACAGAACTCCAGGGTGTTTCTGAGCCGAATAGGATTGTGTTGTTGGAGTTAGTAAAGATGATGTGGATGGAGGTCAGGACTATAGCAACACCTGCCTGCTTTCCCCCAGTCCTACACACTCACAGGGCTCCTGGGTGACCCACACCCCACGATTTGACCTTGAGAGAGGAAGACAACCACAGACAAGAGGAGAGAAGTGGAGAACAGAAGCATGCTGTTGATTCCTGTCAAGAAGGAGTGATGCCTTTTGCAACTGTTGCAAGAGTAGGTGCAACAAAATACACCACAAAGGCAACAGTATAAGGCACAAAGACAACAAATACACAAAATAACCAGGGAGCTGGATAAAATGACCAAGAGAGAGAGACCATTCCATTCAATGCGTGGGTATAAATACTGGAGTCTGTGGTTCATAGCTACAAGCCAGAATAACTTCCACAGCTGGGTGGTACGATACTGTAGGAGTTGAGTGGCAACAGGTAGCCGACGAGAGAGAGAGAAGAGAGAGACGGAGAGAGAGACGAGACAGGAGAGACGAGAGAAGAGAGAGAGAGAGAGAGAGAGAAGCAGAGAGAGACCAGAGAGGCAGGAAAATATATATGCAGAGACAGAGAGAGTGTCCCCAAGTTCAAAGGAAGGGATATCAAGCCATACATTTCACTGCAAACTGTTGACATCTGGGCCTGCAATCAGCAGGCTGAACCCAAGCACTGCCAAGGCAAACAAGCCGATAACAAATCCACTTTGCAGATCATCGATCTGCTTCTACCCCAGCCAAGGTAAACACCGCCAGGCTGAAGTTTGCTTTTCAAACGAGGAGAACCTCTAGGTTTAAGACTGCCCCCCCCCCCCTTACTCCGGCCAGGCAGCATACTGCATACTACTGCTGTTTTCCATATACTACTGTACACTGCATACTACTGCTGTTTTCCATATACTACTGTACACTGTATACTACTGCTGTTTTCCATATACTACTGTACACTGTATACTACTGCTGTTTTCCATATACTACTGTACACTGCATACTACTCTACACCGTATACTACAGTACACTGTATACTACAGTACACTGTATACTACAGTACACTGTATACTACAGTACACCGTATACTACAGTACACTGTATACTACTGCTGTTTTCCATATACTACTGTACACTGTATACTACTGCTGTTTTCCATATACTACTGTACACTACTGCTGTTTTCCATATACTACTGTACACTGCATACTACTGCTGTTTTCCATATACTACTGTACACTGTATACTACTGTACACTGTATACTACTGCTGTTTTCCATATACTACTGTACACTACTGCTGTTTTCCATATACTACTGTACACTGCATACTACTCTACACCGTATACTACAGTACACTGTATACTACTGCTGTTTTCCATATACTACTGTACACTGTATACTACTGTACACTGTATACTACAGTACACTGTATACTACTGCTGTTTTCCATATACTACTGTACACTGTATACTACTGTACACTGTATACTACAGTACACTGTATACTACAGTACACTGTATACTACTGCTGTTTTCCATATACTACTGTGCACTCTATACTACTGCTATTTTCCATATACTACAGTACACTTTATACTACAGTACACTGTATACTACTGTATACTGCTAATCACTATATACTGCTGCTCACTGTGTCTTTGGTTTTGTGGAAGATTTAATCACCTCAAGGTTGCATTCTTTTTCTCTCTCTTCGTCTTTCACATTTCTGAGACCATTTACACAGACACTCAAAACACAGACACACAAAATCAAGGGGAAGGAGACAGCCTCCATTGAGAGAGTAAATGATCTGTTCCTCCCCCTGAGAGGAGTACTTAGCAGGACAACCTTCCATTCTGGTACCTTCCCCCTGCCAGAGAACCAGGCAGAGGAGGTGTGGAGCTTTACACAAGTTACAACTCTGATTCTGTCTTTCCTCTCCTCTTTCTCCTACACTTTCTTTTACCCCTCCTTCTCTGTGAACACAGCTTTAGCAGCACAGTTGCAGCAGGGAGGGAGGCCTGTCCTCAGCTAAATCACAAGATTATGAAGATGCAGCTTTGTGAAGTCCAGCAAACGGAACCACTGAATGGAGAAACAGTTAAGAAGAGTTGACAGGGGATTACTTCTGGTTTGGGAGTGTTCAGGTCAGTGCAGGTAAATCTTTAGAGAGAAGGTCACACAGGTCTGGTTTGGGTGACAGTTTGGCCGGTGAAGGTGAGATAAGACCTGTTCAGAGAAACGGGTCACACTGATTTGCTGCCAGATTCAAAACGCTCGGAAAGGCATTTAGATTTGAGCAGGCCAAGCGGAAGTCTCATTTTAAGTGTGTCTACAAATCAGTCCAATAAAGAAATCTCAAAGACAAAAAGCACATAAAAACATATTAACCATGGAGGGTGCAGAATAAGATGTCACTGCTTTCACCCTGCCATGCTGGAAATTACAAAATTAGGACAGGCCTTTAGGTAACCAGCCTCTCTCTGGCCTCCCTGTCAGCCTCTCTCTGGCCTCACTCTCAGCCTCTCTCCGGCCTTCCTGTCAGCCTCTCTCTGGCCTTCCTGTCAGCCTCTCTCTGGCCTCCCTCTCAGCCTCTCTCTGGCCTCCCTCTCAGCCTCTCTCTGGCCTCCCCCACACATTTCTTAATCCTCCCCCTGTCTCCCTTGTAGCCCAGCTACAGGGTCTCTGAGAGAAGAACTAAGCCTGGTTGTGTGAGCCGAGGTCGTGCTTGTAATGCAAGTCCTGGCTTGTTTTAGAGTCAGACATAGATGACCAACCATGCTAAATAATTCAGGAATAGATCAGACATATTTATGATGCTAATTAATTATCAACTTGCGTTGGGAACTATGCTGTCACATTACGTGTAAGCACTTACATACAATTGTTCATTAGGAGTCCTGCAGGGTGTGTTTATAGTTAAGAGGCTGTGCACTATGTCAAATTGTTTTATAAAGATTGTGTGGTCTGTGTTTGGACCTGGAGCTGCAGTCCTTCACATCAATCAGCCCCTGCCTCTCTGTGATCCCTGCCTCTCTGTGGCCCCTGCCTCTCTGTGGCCCCTGCCTCTCTGTGGCCCCTGCCTCTCTGTGGTCCCTGCCTTTCTGTGGTCCCTGCCTCTCTGTGGTCCCTGCCTCTCTGTGGCCCCTGCCTCTCTGTGATCCCTGCCTCTCTGTGGCCCCTGCCTTTCTGTGGCCCCTGCCTCTCTGTGGTCCCTGCCTCTCTGTGGTCCCTGCCTCTCTGTAGCCCCTGCCTTTCTGTGGCCCCTGCCTTTCTGTGGCCCCTGCCTCTCTGTGGGTCTAACCCTAACCACCCTGCTGAGCAAATTTGTCCAATTAGACACAGACCTGCAGGGAGGCATGTACTGTGAAATGGGGTTAGGGTTGGCTGCCACTGGTGGCAGATTAAGCCTGGAGGAAGAGTTTCACAGGCATGCTCTCTGACAGGGCATCAGTGGAGGGCCAGAGCAGGCCCTGACCAGGGTTCAAGTGAGGGCCACACCTCCAGGGTTCTTTAACCACTATCATGCCCAGGCAGGTAGACAGTTTATCCTTCCTACAAGTAAACTACCAACAACATGCACAATAACAAACACGTACATTTCTGCTCACACTAACTCACACACACATACAAACACACAGTCACACACCTACTAATCACTCACAATCCAAGATTTCTGGCCACTTGTCACCTCCAGTATATCCAGCTCACACCACTGACCCTCCATGGCGACATAAGCTAGGCTTCTGCCCGCCTCCTGGCTGTCTAAGAGCCTTACAGGTGTCACCAGAGGAGACCTGCCAGTTCCAACAAAACACAGAGTCTGAAAATGCAGTGTGTGTCTTGCTGGGTCCAGGGCTGCGTGGGGACAAATTAGCAGAGGATTAAAAGTGATGTCATTTCAAGCAGAAGATAAACAGTCAGGAAGAGAGAGGGGGAAAGAGACAGAGGGAGAGACAGAGACAGACAGGGGAGTCAGTGAGAGGGAGACACAGAGACAGACAGGGGAGACAGAGAGAGGGAGACAGAGAGACAGACAAGGGAGACAGAGAGAGGGAGACAGAGAGAGACAGGGGAGACAGAGAGAGACAGGGGAAACAGAGAGAGACAGGGGAGACAGAGAGAGACAGGGGAGACAGAGAGAGGGAGACAGAGAGAGACAGGGAAGACAGAGAGAGGGAGACGGAGAGAGGGAGAGACACTAGAACAGTACATATAAATTTCTGTTGCTTACACGTCACCAAAACAGAACATAGAAGATAGAGCACTCTCCTTATAGAGACAATTTGAATGAGACTGGAACCCAACCCTCTCTGTGTTGTATCCATGATTTGTTTTCCTGGATCAAAGAACAAGCTGAAACAAAACACACCATATAAATAAGATTTCAAGGATGGATGATTGAGGAGAGATTTCCCACGTACTGAAAAGATTATATCCCTGTGTATTTCATCACGTTGCAGCAAAGCTGTTCTCAAAATGTGGTGTTAAAGTGTCTGGTGAGGTGAATCAGTACTAAACCTGGCAGTAATGTCTTCAGAGGTGAAAGAGATTTTTAGAGGCAAACATTTGGAGGTCTTAAACACCGCTAAGAGTTTTGACCTCAGTCACCTTCTAATCCTGTCCTGAAATGAGGACGCAAACATCCTTGTCTTCTGTCTTTCACCCTCATTTCTAGATATCATGAGACCAGCCACTGGCTTCCATGTGTCTCTGTCAGTCCTAAGGAGGAAATGATTATCTCCTTACAGCCTCTGACAGACTGCTGAAAGATGTGATTGGTTCTGACTGAACCAGCCCCCAGACCTGGACCACACCACATGTAAATCTAGTCACCCTGTTCCTAAATACCAAGTGTAGTATTTCCTTAATGCAGTTTGATCTACAGGGTCCAACACTGTGCTTCTGTACTGGAGATGAGAGTTCTCTGGCTCGCGACCTTCCAGACGCTGCGTGTGGACACTGACAAGCTCTGCAATCAGGACGTTGCAAGATAATCTACTGCTCTCCTTCCCCAAAAGGCCCCTGGCTCCCAGCGGACCCAGACCATGTATCCATAACAGTGAAGCGTACAGTGAGAAGCCACCCTCCTCCTTTCCTCTCCAACTCTTTCTGTTTCTAGTATCCCACAGAGATTTAGAATCCCATTATTGTGGAGGGTTGGACATGAGTTAACCACATTAGACAAAGGAGCAGGGGTAGACATCATTTGAAGTCAATGCTTTAGGAATGTGGTCAGGAGTAAGACAGCCTGCAATACCTGCCAGCCTCTCTGTGCCGTAGTCACCCTGTCCAGGAACCAGGTCTGCTGTGGACACACACACACACACACAGGCACGCACACACACAGGCAGACACACACACACACGCACGCACAGGTACACACACACACACACTTCTTGAGAGCTAACATCCAGCACCACTATTGCCACCATGTTATATGCATTAAGAACTTTTCAATTGGAGACCAATTACATTATTTACTAAAATGAGGCAGCTGCCAGGGGCAGTAATTCAATTAGTGATGCTTGTTAAACACCAGTACAGGATGACAGCTCCTTGCTGAAACAAACGATTCCAACCAACTTCCTACAAATCAGTTCAAACAATTAAACTATTATATCTAACATAATTGTACTGTGGGGAAATTAAAACTAGCTCTGTCCCCCAGATAATCCCATCTGCTCTGAGTTGAAACACAGAAATCCAGTGTAGAACCGTAGCAAGAAAGGTGCTGGCATAACTAACAGCAGAACTGTAAGTCTGCTTGTACTGAGAAGCCCTGCATGCCTGACTACACAGAGGCAGCTGATGACACCTCTGATATATGATGTTTTCTTTGTTTGAGGAGGGAGGAAGGGTCAGAAAGAAAGGGTAAGGGAGGAAGGGTAAGGGAGGAAGGGTAAGAGAGGAAGGGTAAGAGAGGAAGGGTAAGGGAGGAAGGGTAAGGGAGGAAGGGTAAGGGAGGAAGTTTGGCAGTTGAGGCTTCCTCTCTACTGGGGCGAGACTGCTCCGTCTCCTCGTCTGCTGACGGATCTAAAGTCATCACACCTGCCGCTGGCCTGCCTGTGTCATCACACCTGCCGCTGGCCTGCCTGTGTCATCACACCTGCCGCTGGCCTGCCTGTGTCATCACACCTGCCGCTGGCCTGCCTGTGCCATAACACCTGCCGCTGGCCTGCCTGTGCCATCACACCTGCCGCTGGCCTGCCTGTGTCATCAAACCTGCCGCTGGCCTGCCTGTGCCATTACACCTGCCGCTGGCCTGCCTGTGCCATTACACCTGCCGCTTGCCTGCCTGTGTCATCACACCTGCCGCTGGCCTGCCTGTGCCTCGCCCAGGTCCTGCTCTCCTTCCTGCACCAGCCTTGCTCCTGCATGCTCCTGACTGCTTCTCTGACCAGACAGTCATGCTCAGCCCCATGTCTCCCTCTCTCTTCTCACTGAGCCATGTCCCTCTCCATATATGGGCAGAGAGGGTTCAGGTCCAGATCTGAAAAAGCCCTGTGTCAGATCTGAACGAGCCCTGGGGCATCCATCTCATCTTCCTCTAAGCCAGGAGATGGACAGACTCCATCTAAAACTTGTTCCATTCTTGGAAAATGGATACTGGCTACCATCATTTTTACCTCCATAACTTCAGCGAGGTGTAAATGAGATGCACCATGCCTGGCCCAGCCGCTACCATCTGGAATGCTCCCTGTCAGAGCCACTGTGTAAGCAGGCCCTTTCTGATACTCTCATGTTGCCTAGACGCTGTGACCTGTCTCCGTGGTGATCAAAGGGCCGCCCGTGCCACGAACACGGATGACTTGTGAATTTATGTGACAGGCTGCAATGGAAGATTTCGCACTCGCAGCCTAGTCGGTCGTAGCATCAATTACAGTCTCAAGATCTCCTGCCACCTTTTCTCATGAGCTGTGTCCCTGCAGAAGCCCCTGCAGACACACTTTCCCACTGAATAACTCAACTGTATATTTGCCTGCCTGCTCACCTGACTAACTGGCATCCAGGAGTTGGCAGGCTGGTTTGGAGTGGATGACAACCCTGTGGCACGTCAGCCAGACCACCTAGTAACAGGGGAAACAAGCAGTAAACTGTTACTTGAACTGTTAAACAGTGATTATTGTGCCTCTGGGTCACTGACGAATTTGATTCAACTGTTCTCATAAAGCTGTGGCTGAAACTGATTTGGGAACATATCTTACAGAGGGCTGGCCACTCCAGCAAGTAGCAGTCCAATGTAGAATGTTCTCACAGTGTTGTAAGACTCTCAGCCAATAGGCTGCAAGAGAGTGCACTCAGCAGGGAGGCTAGGTGTGCAAGATGGGAAATATTCTCATCTAAATAGCTCTTTCATGACATTTAACATTTTCCTGTCATCCTCTTCACCTAACAAAGACTCCGCCTTCTGTCATTTGTGACCAATCAAATGGACTTAATTCATCCATTGGTGACGCAGGGTGAGTGACTGACAGCTGTGGGGGTGTTCAGTCGCCTGCTGCTCTCTGGAATGTGAGGCACTTAGGACTGTGGACATGGTGCCTGCTGAGAGGAAAGCTTAAATACAAGCTCCTGTTTCACACACACACACGCCTACACACACACACACGCCTACACACACACACACGCACGCCTACACACACACACACACAAGCAAACATGTGTGTGTCAGTGTGCGTGTGTGTGTGCCGGTGTGTGTGTGTCTGTGTGCGCGTCTGTGTGTGCCAGTGTGTGTGTGTGTGTGTGTGTGTCTGTGTGCATGTATGTGTGTGCGTGTGCCTGTGTGTGTGTGTGCGCGTGTGCCTGTGTCTGTGCGTGTGTGTATACATGAGTGTGTCAGCTTGCATATGTGCATAGAGCATACAACATAAGTGATGAGTGTGTGTGTACAGTGTGTTCAGGTTTAATGGGCCCATACATGGATGTGACAGGAAGCAGTACGAGCTGCGCCAGGCGGCCTCTCTAATCTGCCCTGATTTATGGTCTCTCTGCCTGCATCTCCAGCCAAGAGACAGCCTGGCCTCTTCCATGACTCCCTAACCAGAGCCCAGTCCAATCACCAAAGAACAGCCCAAACACAGACTAGGCCCTAGTCCCATGGCCCAAGCTTCACTCACAGCCACAAGCCTATCCCAATCTTTAGTCCTAGCTCCAGCCCTAGTCCTAGCTCCACCCCTAGTCCTAGCTCCACCCCTAGTCCTAGCTCCACCCCTAGTCCTAGCTCCACCCCTAGTCCTAGCCCATTTAAAATCCTTCAAAAGCTTCAGGCTGAAGGCTTTTTCAGGTATCAGTGTGTGTGTGTGTGTGTGTGTATGTAGTTCCCCTATGGGCCGTTAGTTTCATCCTACGAGTTGTGTCAAAGCTTTGGTCCTCGTCTCCTCAAGGAGGAGGAACACATAAACACAGAGGGCAGAGGGCCCACACATGTTATGGAAACACACACACACACACACACACACACACACAAAAAGACACCCTTAACCCTTCTGCCTGCCTGCCTGCCTGCCTTCCTGCCTTCCTGCCTGCCTGCCTGCCTGCGTGCATATGTTTGTGTGTGTAGTTAGGTGTGTGTGTGTGTGTATGTGCACATGTGTGTGTGGTTAGGTATGTGTGTGTGCATATGTATGTGTGTGTGTATGTGTGTGTGTCTGTGTGCATGTATGTGTGTGTCTGTGCCTATGTTTGTGTGTATATGCTTAGGTGTATGTGGATGTTTGTATGTATGTGGTTAGGTGTGTGTGTGTGTACGTGGATGTATGTGCACGTGTGTGTATGTGTGTATAGGTGTGAATGTGCATATGTGTATGTGGATGTGTGTGTGTCGTGCTGCCAAACGAATAAACGTTTTTTTCCCGTCTTCGCGTGACCGAAGCGGGTTCAAGCAAAGTTGAAAGGTGAAAAGGTGATGGCAGCTGTTGGGGGAGGCAGTCTGGAAGGGGGGCAAAGGGTGAGGAGAGAGGGGGTAGGGTGACTGGGTAGGGAAGAGAGAGAGGGGTAGTGGCCGTGACTGAGGTAGGAAGAAGGAACGAGGGGTGGGGGTGACTGAGGTAGGAAGAGGAGAGAGGGGGTGGGGTGACTAGGTAGGAAGAGGAGAGGGGTAGGGAGGAGGGACTGAGAGAGTGAGGAAGAGGGAGAGGCAGGGAGGAGGGGTGACTGAGGTAGGACCAAGAAGGAAGAGGGGAGAGAGGGTTGGGGGGGGGAGGAAAAAAAGACCTTAAAAAAAAAAAAAAGCCGGAAGAAAACGGCCGAGGTAGGCAGAGAGGAGGGGAGTGTCAGGAGGTGACTGAAAAGTAAGGAAGAAGGAGACGGAAGGGTGGGGAGGGACTGAGGTAGAAAGAGGAAACGAGGGAGGTGGGGGTTGACGAAGTTGAGGAAGAGGAGAGGGAGAGGTGAAGAAAGAGAGAGATAGATGCATCATTGAGGTAGGAAGACGAGAAGGGGGAATCGAGGGTGCACTGGAGACAGGTAGGAAGAGGAGAAGGAGGAGAGAAAGAGAGATAGTGTGTGTTGTTGGTGGTGGGGAGGGGGGGTGGGGTGAAGCAAAAGGAACAGACCACTCTAAAGCAGAGACAGCAGTAGAGGAAACAATAACCTGAGCACCCAACACAACTGGACTGTCAATAAAACTAAACCGATAAATCGATTGCTGTGGAGGCGGGAGGACTACACTTAAAGACGTAAAAATCCGCTACAGTGAGAACAAGACAATTGCGTCTTTGGAGTGATGGCACGTGGAAATAAAAAGTCCAATTAGTCAATCGTGAGCTTCTGTGATGTAACTGCATTCCTCAGGTGACACAAGAACCCCAAAATACACTGCAGACTCTCAGCACGACAAGCCTATCGACAGTGATGATCACAAAAACACATGCACAACACACACGCACAACACAACACAGAAAGCACACCAACTACACACGCACACACAACAACACACACACCACACGCAGCACACACACGCCACGACGACACCTTGCAAACCCGCAACTGCTCACAGCAGCGGCTAACACGTGTTCACACCCAGAGCACACACACACACGAACCACACAGAGACAACCCACAGGACACACGCGACTCCCTTTCCCCTTGTCTCTCACCCTATGTCACCCTTCCGATGTTGGGTCCTGGTACATTACTCACACACACAGCACATGTGCTCGGCCAAGATGGAGAAGTGACTTGGAGCTGGCAGCCCAGTGCCTCAGTGCTGCCCATGACTGGACATGAGAGAAATGAGAGAGAGACAAAGAGGGAGAAAGAGACTAAGGCCTGGAGAGAAACTGAGAGCGTGTGTGTACTAAAGAATGCAAGATATAGAGAGAAAAAATATATGTATGGAGCAAAAATCAGTAGGGAGAGAGAGAGTGAGTAAGAGAGAGAAAGAGTAGAGAGAAAGAGAGGAGGGTGTCTAAACTGTGTGAACAGGGCAGTAAAGGAGGGCGGCAGGGCATTAGAGACTGATCTGATTAACAGTGCGACCGCCATTGGCTTCAGCCCCAGAAGGACCCATGTGACCTAAGAGGACAACACAGGCCCTCTCTCTGCAGCCTGCAGGGTGAGCGAGGAGCCAGACAACCCACCGAGGCGTCAGTGTGGAGCCAGACCTCAGAGCCCTCCTCCAGGGGTAGCCATTGTGTGGCCACACAAGTCCCCCTATTCAGCGCCACTGTGTCGCTGAAATCTGCTAACGAGCGCGCCCGGGGCACCACACTTCATCACAGGACTCCCATTCAGTTTAAAAACACACAGGGACACACCCACTCACTCTCACAGACACACACAACTCTTCCTTGCCCCTCAGTCACTCACATGGATATCCATAAACACACACAAACAAGCCACAACCACACTGTGGGGTTAAGAGAGAAGGAGAGAAGAGGGGAGAGAACAAGGGACGGAGAGTAAAAAACATAGTTGCTGGTTAAAAGTATATGAGGACATTTGTCCAAGCAAACACATTCCTACACTACCTCTCAAATTAAGACCCAGCTCAACTAATGTCAAACCAGAGAACACTTTAAAAGATTTTAGAAATAACTAGCCCACCATCTTCCAATTCTTTCTCTTCCAGGCAAGCCCAGACCAGGCCAGGCCAGGCCAACCACGTCACATGACCTGGGAATGGGCAGGCAGAACAGAGAAGTGGGCATGCCAGCTCCCATTAGCTGCAGAAGCCTCCAGCTCCCAGCTGCTCCACTGGGGCTCCCAGGAGCAGGCAGGCTGGCTTTTAATGCAGTTACAACCTTGCTGATATTGTCACTGCCTCTCATACCTCATCTCTCTCTCTCGTACCTCATCTCTCTCTCATATCTCATCTCTCTCTCTCATATCTCATGTCTCTCTCATACCTCATCTCTCTCTCGTATCTCATCTCTCTCTCATACCTAATCTCTCTTTCTCGTACCTCATCTCTCTCTCTCGTACCTCATCTCTCTGTCTCGTACCTCATCTCTCTCTCGTATCTCATCTCTCTCTCTCGTATCTCATCTCTCTCTCTCGTATCTCATGTCTCTCTCATACCTCATCTCTCTCTCTCATATCTCATCTGTCTCTCGTACCTCATCTCTGTCTTGTACCTCATCTCTCTTTCTCTCGTACGTCATTTCTCTGTCTCGTACCTCATCTCTGTCTCGTACCTCATCTCTCTCTCATACTTCATCTCTGTCTCGTACCTCATCTCTCTCTCTCATACCTCATCTCTCTCTCATACCTCACCTCTCTCTCTCATACTTCATCTCTCTCTCTCATACCTCATCTCTCTCTCATATCTCATCTCTCTCTCATACCTCATCTCTCTGTCTCGTACCTCATCTCTCTCTCTCATACCTCATCTCTCTCTCATACCTCATCTCTCTGTCTCGTACCTCATCTCTCTCTCATACCTCATCTCTCTGTCTCGTACCTCATCTCTCTCTCTCTCATACTTCATCTCTCTCTCTCTCATACTTCATCTCTCTCTCTCTCATACTTCATCTCTCTCTCATACCTCATCTCTCTCTCATACCTCATCTCTTTCCTCTGTGTCTCTCCTGTCCATACCAGTAGATGAAGCTACCAGATGAGCAACAACTTACCGACATCAACGTATCATGGAGCTCTAAGGTCTGAGACTGGATATGACATGGGGTAGGAAGAGGGAGAGAGGATGTGTAAGAGAGGTAATAGGCGGAGATGAGGGGAGAGAGCATGGAGAGGGTACAATGCTTTTTGTTGATGACATACACACACACACATCCACCTTTTACAAACCTCTCACAGCTGCCTAAAAGCAGCTCTCTATGTTCCTGAAAGAAACTCCAGATCATGTTCTCTCAAGACCCCAGTAATGGAGTTGCAGCCTGGTACACAATGTGGGTGTGTTTGTGTATGAGTGTGTGTGGACACAAGCACTGTGTGAGTAGGTGTGTCTAGTGTGCTGAGCAGAGGCAAGCAAGAAGGGTATGTGTGGGGCTGGGAAGAGGCGTACCAGTGGGTGCATGGGGTAAGGTGGGTTGGGGACAGGCATACCAGTGGGTGCATGGGGTAAGGTGGGTTGGGGGGGCAGGCAGGTGAGGGCATGGGGTAAGGTGGGTTGGGACAGGCATACCAGTGGGTGCATGGGGTAAGGTGGGTTGGGAGAGGCATACCAGTGGGTGCATGGGGTAAGGTGGGTTGGGGAGAGGCATACCAGTGGGTGCATGGGGTAAGGTGGGTTGGGGACAGGCATACCAGTGGGTGCATGGGGTAAAGTGGGTTGGGAAGAGGTGTACCAGTGGGTGCATGGGGTAAGGTGGGTTGGGGAGAGGCATACCAGTGGGTGCATGGGGTAAGGTGGGTTGGAGAGGCATACCAGTGGGTGCATGGGGTAAGGTGGGTTGGGAGAGGCATACCAGTGGGTGCATGGGGTAAGGTGGGTTGGGGAGAGGCATACCAGTGGGTGCATGGGGTAAGGTGGGTTGGGGGGGCAGGCAGGTGAGGGCACCCACAGTGTATATGCCAGCATGGATGTTATTTGTTAATGTGCAACCCCCCCCCCCGCCCCATGCGTCCCTCCCCCGGATAGCCTGCTGTGAAGAGGCTTATTCACAGGAACAGGGATAGGGGGGGGCGTGAGGTTGGCATGCTCCACTGCCTGATTTGTTGTGACAGTATGTCTTCAGTGAGGGAAGAACTTAGCATGTCAGGCAGGCCAGCAGAGTAGAGCAAAGCAGACAATTGATGAAATATTGAACACAGCACACTGCTAACATGGATCTACTGCCTCAGATAAAGGCAGCAACACACTGCTAACATGGATCTACTGCCTCAGATAGAGGCAGCAGCACACTGCTAACATGAATCTACTGCCTCAGATAGAGGCAGCACACTGCTAACATGGATCTACTGCCTCAGATAGAGGCAGCAGCACACTGCTAACATGGATCTACTGCCTCAGATAGAGGCAGCACACTGCTAACATGGATCTACTGCCTCAGATAGAGGCAGCAGCACACTGCTAACATGGATCTACTGCCTCAGATAGAGGCAGCAGCACACTGCTAACATGGATCTACTGCCTCAGATAGAGGCAGCACACTGCTAACATGGATCTACTGCCTCAGATAGAGGCAGCACACTGCTAACATGGATCTACTGCCTCAGATAGAGGCAGCAGCACACTGCTATTATGGATCTACTGCCTCAGATAGAGGCAGCAGCACACTGCTACTGTTCTATTTTTTGTGTTGCGTGTGAATAAAGGTTTTTCAAGGTTTACAAAATAATTTCAAAACAAAAGTTCCTTCAGTTTTTGTTAGGGTTTACAAAAAAGTAGTTTTTTATTATTTTAAATGAAAAAAAACAACTTCACTTGATTGAAAATTTTTATTTTCAATGAAGTAAGTAAATCAAAGTAAGTAAATTAAAAAGGCTTTAAAAGGCAGATTTTTTCAAATAAATCCTTATAACATCATATATAGAGATTATCGTTATGGACTCACTAAGCCCTAAATATCTACTATCAGTAAACATCCCCATTGCCTTGGAAACAGGCTGAAGCTGATTGGACAGAGATCTTCCTCATGCTTCGCTGAGTCATTGGCTAACTCAGACCAATTCTTAGAATACCCACGTCTTTACCCAGCTGTTAGGAATCTCACTGCTTCCAGCCCCCTCAAACACTCACACTTATTTATCAAACACACACTGCCTTGATACGCACAGTAAGCCTTGAAACACACAAATACTTAGCCATGACACACACACACACACTTAGCTTCAATAAATACACATACACTTAGCTTTGACACACAACAGCACCTGCACACACTTAGCCTCACCAACACACCACCACCCTACGTTTTCCACACACACACACACACACACACACACACACACACACACACACACACACACACACTAGGCTTCACCCCCCCCCCCCCCCATGCGTCCTCCCCACGGATAGCCTTGCTGTGAACGAGCTTATTCACAGGAACAGATAGGGCGGGTAGGGTTGGCATGCTCCACTGCCTGATTTGTTGTGACAGTATGTCTTCAGTGAGGGAAGAACTTAGCATGTCAGGCAGGCCAGCAGAGTAGAGCAAAGCAGACAATTGATGAAATATTGAACACAGCACACTGCTAACATGGATCTACTGCCTCAGATAAAGGCAGCAACACACTGCTAACATGGATCTACTGCCTCAGATAAAGGCAGCAACACACTGCTAACATGGATCTACTGCCTCAGATAAAGGCAGCAACACACTGCTAACATGGATCTACTGCCTCAGATAGAGGCAGCAGCACACTGCTAACATGGATCTACTGCCTCAGATAGAGGCAGCACACTGCTAACATGGATCTACTGCCTCAGATAGAGGCAGCAGCACACTGCTAACATGAATCTACTGCCTCAGATAGAGGCAGCACACTGCTAACATGGATCTACTGCCTCAGATAGAGGCAGCAGCACACTGCTAACATGGATCTACTGCCTCAGATAGAGGCAGCAGCACACTGCTAACATGAATCTACTGCCTCAGATAGAGGCAGCAGCACACTGCTAACATGGATCTACTGCCTCAGATAGAGGCAGCAGCACACTGCTAACATGGATCTACTGCCTCAGATAGAGGCAGCAGTACACTGCTACTGTTCTATTTTTTGTGTTGCGTGTGAATAAAGGTTTTTCAAGGTTTACAAAATAATTTCAAAACAAAAGTTCCTTCAGTTTTTGTTAGGGTTTACAAAAAAGTAGTTTTTTATTATTTTAAATGAAAAAAAACAACTTCACTTGATTGAAAATTTTTATTTTCAATGAAGTAAGTAAATCAAAGTAAGTAAATTAAAAAGGCTTTAAAAGGCAGATTTTTTCAAATAAATCCTTATAACATCATATATAGAGATTATCGTTATGGACTCACTAAGCCCTAAATATCTACTATCAGTAAACATCCCCATTGCCTTGGAAACAGGCTGAAGCTGATTGGACAGAGATCTTCCTCATGCTTCGCTGAGTCATTGGCTAACTCAGACCAATTCTTAGAATACCCACGTCTTTACCCAGCTGTTAGGAATCTCACTGCTTCCAGCCCCCTCAAACACTCACACTTATTTATCAAACACACACTGCCTTGATACGCACAGTAAGCCTTGAAACACACAAATACTTAGCCATGACACACACACACTTAGCTACAAATAAATTTACACACCTTAGCTTTGACACGACAACGCACCTGCACACACTTAGCTCACTCACCACACACACACCCTACTTTCACACACACACACCACCACACACAGACGACACACACCACACGCGATTCCGACTAGCGAAATCCCACGGAGAAGTCTACACATTGGCATCTTCTGCGGCCTTGAGAGTAAGGAAATGACGAGACGTGACGTACTCAGCGTGCTAATCAATAAATTCCCCCCCCTAGAAAAAATCTAAATTTAGCCATGTTGTAAGTGACCTGACCCACACCACACACACCACACCACAACACACACAAACACACCAACCACACACTACACACACACGACACCACACACAACACACACAACACCTGCACAAACACACACAAAAACAAACAAACAAACAAAAAAAACACACACACACACACACCACCTGCACAACGCTTAGCCTCACCACGACGCAGCACAAAACACCCTTGTTTCCACACACACACACCTGCTTAGACGTCGACCATACACAACCTTACCTGAACACACAACACACACACAAATCCAAAATTTCCACACACATACTTGGCATTGAAACACACACACTTAGCCTGGACACGCACTGTCACTGTCTATGTCAGTTGACCCCATGCTCCAGTAATGGGCTCTGAAAGCATGCTGTGTCCATTGAGGAAGCAGCCTGCCTCCTGTTGCAGTGAGATGAGAGGGCAAAGGGTTGCATGCAGACAAGACCTGTGATCATCTCCACTCATCTTCTCCCAGGACAAGAAATGGCTTCTGAAGCTTTTATTACTCCAGTGGATTAACCTTACCTCTGAGAATGACCTCAGAGACTGGCCTCAGAGACTGGAGACTGGCCTCAGAGACTGGAGACTGGCCTCAGAAACTGGAGACTGGCCTCAGAAACTGGAGACTGGCCTCAGAGACTGGAGCCTGGCCTCAGAAACTGGAGACTGGCTTCAGAGACTGGAGACTGGCTTCAGAAACTGGAGACTGGCCTCAGAGACTGGAGACTGGCTTCAGAAACTGGAGACTGGCCTCAGAGACTGGAGACTGGCTTCAGAAACTGGAGACTGGCTTCAGAGACTGGAGACTGGCCTCAACATGCAGAGATCAGGGTTCTCTGCTGACAACAGTAAAGAACACACACTAGCCTTCATGGCATAACACATATCCTTTTACATATACATTCTAGTTTCTTCTTAAATTTAGTACAAAAACCACAACAGTGATGTTTCGCCCAGAAAATGAGGAGATACTCAAATATGCTAAGAGTTCTTTTCTAGCAGAAATGCTTCCACTTCACCATGCACTTAGGCAAAAATATTTGGAACAAGAGGCCCACCTCTCTCAAGTACTCATCATGGCTTACTCTCAGAAGAGAGACATGTTCCCTGGAGGAGAGGGAAACATTGGGAGATCAAGGAGATTCCATTTTATTTGCTGTGATGAAGAAGCCTCTGTATAGAGGCTGCAGTTCTCACCAGATCAGAGGTGGACTATGATGAGGTTATGAGGATGTAAAAAGAGACACAGGTAAACACTGGCCAGGTGGGGTCCACTTTGCTCTCCCTTCCTCCCTCAAGTCATCCTTCTGACTGTCCTCTTTTTTCTCTCTTTTACATTCTTATATCCTTCTCTGTCTGTCTCTCCCTACCACTGCCCTATAACTCCCATCTCTACATCTCTCGCCGTCACTGGCTTTGCCCTGAAAAGAGAAATAAGATCTGTGGTATTGCTTCCTGGCCTGGTACCTAATTATGCTCCGATCCTCATGGTCCCACGCGAGGAGCTGGCCTGGTTCTCCAGGACAAACAGTCTTTAAGGGCTCAGTCCTGGTCTTTGTTTATGATTCTTTTTTTTCTCTTCTTCGTTTCTTTAGATACTCGTTGTATCCTGGTGCCATGCGTTTTCCAGTTCACTAGCCCAACGCTCCCTCCTCTGCCCAGCCCAACCCTTTGCCCAAGCCCCAGCCCACCCCCCTGTCCAGCCCCCTGCCCAGCCCCTTGTCCAGCCCCTGTCCAGCCCCCTGCCCTGCCCATTCCCCTGCCCAGCCCAGGCCCCAGCCCAGTCCAGTTCAGCCCCCTCCCCTGCCCAGCCCAACCCTTTGCCCAGTCCAGCCCAGCCCCCTGTCCAGCCCCCCGGTCTCCGGCGCCACGACAACTCCACCCTTCTCAATGTTGCCTCGCGGAACTCTCTCATCCCAGTTGGTCCAGCCCTGTCCAGCTCCCCTGCCCTGCAGCCCAGCCAGCCCAGCCCCTACCCCTGAGCAGTCCAGTCAGCCCCCTCCCCTGCCAGCCCCAATCCTTTGCCCAGTCCAGTCCAGCCCCCTCCCCTGCCCAGCCCAACTCTTTGCCCAGTCCAGCCCAGCCCCCTGCCCAGTCCCCCGCCAGCCCCCTGCCCAGCCCCCTGCCCAGCCCAGCCCCGGCCAACTCACCCTTCATATCCCTATGGGAAACTGAACCGTGTTTCATTGGATTGGTCTGTTTCAAAAGAAAAAGATTAAACCAACAAAGTGAAGGCCCTACCACTCTATTAGAACCCAGATGTGCTGACCACAGTGGAGAAGCTGGGGAACATAATCTGAGCTTCCATGATGTGCACTCAGGGCTTAGAAAGGGCCATACATTCATAATAGGCCTCAGGAATAAAAAAAAGTCCAGTGATCTGACATGATTGAATGGGGTGCATGGGGACATGTTCCTAGAACAGGTATAGAGATGGTTACCTAAAGGCTTCCTATGCAGCATGAAGAAAATCCTGCGGAAAGTTAACATTATTCTTAATAAAGCAAAGGAAAACCAGCCCTGCAGTTGTTTCTTCTCTGAAAGAGACGTCCGTGTTGAGGACCACATTGTAGCCTTGGGTAACTCGATATCCTGGTGGATATCAAACTTCCACTTACAAAGTACTGTGTCCAATCAAGCCAGGAGGAATGAGCCCTTATGTAAACATTCCCCAAATAACACATTAAAACAGATCCCACTGCTCCCCTTAACGACTCTTTAGTTTTCTGTACGCAAGAGTTACTTAGAGATCGATTATATGTAAAAATCAAATCCTAATCAAATTTAATCATATGGAATAAGCAATTGTCAGTATTTTTCCATAGTCTCCCAAGTCATCATCTTAATTTGAAGGGTGGGAGAGAGATCAGATATGCTTTAATCGCTTCCCCTCTTTCCTCCCCGTTTCCTAACTATCTAATGGGAATCGGAAGTTTTAGCAGGGCACCCCTCTTGGCCCAGGACCAGCCTGGCACATCTGCTGGGGTGCTTGCCAGCCTTAGGCTGCAACTTAACCCCCAGCCCCCCCCCAGCCTCTCTCCTGCTCACCCAAACTCTCCCCAGCCTCCCCCCTGCTCCCCCAAACTCTCCCCAGCCTCCCCCCTGCTCCCCCAAACTCCCCCCTGCACTTTAGCACAGTATAACCCTAACCCTATAACACCTTAGTGTGTTCTAGCCCTAAACCCTATAACGCTGTAGCATATCATAACCCTATAACACTTTAGCATATCATAACCCTATAACACTTTAGCATATCATAACCCTACAACACTTTAGCATATCATAACCATATAGCACTTAAACATAGTCTAACCCAAACCTGTTGAGACACCTTAGCTTGTGTGACTGGATGTGTGGAGTGCTGGGATGTGTTGCTGGCTGAAGCAGCATGAAGCAGGGTGGCTGGTACTTCCTGTATCCATCAGGGTGGCTGGTACTTCCTGTATCCATCAGGGTGGCTGGTACTTCCTGTATCCATCAGGGTAGGATTATTCAATGTTCATACTCTTGTTTCCTCAGGTGATGGCCACACAGCAGCATGCTAGACAGAGCTGTTCTAGAAACCCTTCTCTCATCCCACACTTACCCTCTCCTCTTCTTCCCCTTATCCTCACCATCCTACCAGGTTGCAGCACAATGGATTTCTTCCATTCAGTCAAAGCGCACCTTTCTGAGGGTGGGCAGGTTGAACGTGGATCCTGTTTGTGGTCTTGTGTTCTGCTCACTAGGTGCTGTGGTCAAGCACAAGAGCAGAAGGGATAACTGTACAGTTTATTTGTGGTCTTGCTGCCACTTGGCAAGGGCCATCATAGTTCAGGCAAAATGTAAGGACTGCACAGGCCCTGTAGGAATTGCTGGAAGACTGTGACCCTTGCTGTGTTTCCACTTGCAGCTCTTGGCTGACCAGATGATTCTAAAATACACAAAACCGGCTTTGACTGTAAATTGGTACATTACCATTGATAGTTGATTACACCTTTCAGAAGTCAAAGCACAGACCACATAGCTACAAGCCAAAGCTTCCAAGGAAGAACATGAACTGTTTAACAAGGATGGCTTACAGCCTCTAACTGGGGTCTGGAAGTTCAAGTTCAAGTTGTGCTTTATTGTCATTCCGCTACATGCGGGGGCATACAGTGGAACGAAATGTCGTGCCTCACAGAGCCATGGTGCTACAGAAGTACAGACATACAACAGTACAGGCAAACAACAATCAATTTAAAATAAATATAACAATTTTCCTATACATAAAACTTAAACAGGATATCAAACTATACAATTTACGAAAGGACTTACCCGAAGGCCTGGAAGGCTTGGGGGCCAAAGGTCTTATGACTGGGAGGACTGGGGTGACTGGCAAGAGTAACCCATCCCATACACAGTCAGGTCGCAAGGTAACCCATTCCACACAGTCAGGTCGCAAGGTAACCCATTACATACACAGTCAGGTCGCAAGGTAACCCATTCCACACAGTCAGGTCGCAAGGTAACCCATTCCACACACAGTCAGGTCGCAAGGTAACCCATTCCATACAGTCAGGTCGCCAAGTAACCCATTCCACACAGTCAGGCTGCCAAGTAACCCATTCTACACACAGTCAGGTTGCCAAGTAACCCATTCTACACACAGTCAGGTTGCCAAGTAACCCATTCCACACACAGTCAGGTTGAGTGTTTTTTCTTCCATATAAGTGGGTAGATGTGGTATAGGGGGAGGGGGGGCACTGAGACCATTGATGTTGTGCTTTGGTGTCAAAGACTCTCGTGCATATCACTATTAGTGTCTCCAGCCATGCTAATTAAGAATAAGACACTAGGCAGTAAGTGGATGTGTGTTTGTTTGGTGGGGGTGTGGCTTGGCTGGGGGATAGGGGTGCGTGATCCACCATCACAGGGCTTGTTTGGTGGGGGTGTGGCTTGGGCTCCACCATCACAGGGCTTGTTTGGTGGGGATGTGGCTTGGGCTCCACCATCACAGGGATTGTTTGGTGGGGGTGTGGCTTGGGCTCCACCATCACAGGGCTTGTTTGGTGGGGGTGTGGCTTGGGCTCCACCATCACAGGGCTACAGTTATTCAATTACGTCTGGATTCTGGAATTGAGTGTTTAGTTTGCTTGGGTTGCCTTACTTCTCTTGTATCCCACTGTGCACGTCATGACATATTCATGAGTGGCACAGCTTAGGATGGAAGGGGGGCCGTTCTGATGGCTGGAGAGGATCACCTCCCTTCCCTCCATACCTCCTCAACTTCATTTGTCCACCCCACCGCCCCTTGTCCCCCCCTGTCCTCTACACCCCCTGATGTCTCCCCCCTCATAGTACTCATATATGTTACATAGAGGACTAGACGAACAGAGAAAGTGTTTAATTATTGTCTCTAGGTTTTCTGTGCATTAAAAAGAGCACATGTCGATTTGTAATTCTCCTGGGTTTTTATGAACCCACACCCAGTGGCCTGTGGCCCCTCCCCTGGGTTGTACTGGCCTGGAGCTACAGGCTCATGATGGCGAGGACAGAGGAATTCAGTCAAGTGGTTTTATTGAAAACATTGACTGGGACTGTAGAGTGGGCCAGGCATAGCACTGCTATCCAGACAGCAGAGCAGGAGACTGGCTGGTCGGCTGCTCTGATGATTACAGAGACAAGCACCAGACCTCCTTTAATGAACTAGTGCGTCACCATGCACTGTGCCAGTATGGAAAAGGTTGACACAAGATACTGTGCGCCTGGCCTGTAACATTAGACTGATCTGCACCGTCCTACCCAGGTCCAGTCCGCACTGAGCAGAGCAACATCTAGAACACAACGTGTTACCAAACAGGCAGGGGGCCTGCAGTGCAGTAAGTATTCTGTCACACAGAAACCGCTTAATACACATTACTGGCAGGCAAGCCATCCGTCTTGCTTGGGCAGCAGGCGCCATGGCAGGCAAGGTGGTGGGTGGGGGGTAGGAGGGGAGTGAAGGAGGGGTGGGTGGAGGAGGAATGGAAGAGGGATGCAGGAGGGGTGGAGGAATGGAAAGAGGATGAGGAGGGTGGAGAGATGGAGAGGATGGGAGGAATGGAAGAGGGATGCAGGAGGGGTGGAGGAGGAATGGAAGAGGGATGCAGGAGGGGTGGGAGAGGAATGGAGGAGGGATGGGTGGAGGAAGAGAGACAGTGTTTGGGAAGAGGGACAGATGGGTGGGGGGTTGGAGTCGTGGGGGGTAGGATGGATGGAGGGGTGGAAAGTGGGGCTGTGGAGGAGAATAGGGTGGAAGATGGGGATG
>BROE01000019.1:12078197-12119226 GCA_036571765.1 Plecoglossus altivelis
TCCTATATCTCTACTGCTGGTGTCTCCTGTGTTCCTACTACTGGTGTCTCCTATATCTCTACTGCTGGTGTCCATTATCTCTACTGCTGGTGTCTACTGTGTTCCTACTGCTGGTGTCTCCTATATCTCTACTGCTGGTGTGTCCTATATCTCTACTGCTGATGTCTACTGTATCTCTACTGCTGGTGTCTACTGTGTTTCTATTGCTTCCACATGCACTCTGAGACTCAACCCAAGTCAGTGGGTACAGTTACGGGATACAGTTACAGGATATAGAATGAAATAGTGCTTCTCTAATGAAAGGTAATAGGTTGTTCAAAAGTATCCTTACACAAGACAGAGGCTTATAAAAAGGCAGTAAAACGTGTGGTGTGTAGTGGACATGACGCAACATAAACAACAACATACGTTAAATGTCAGATGCACGGAATGCAGATTAGCTGAATCACAAAGAGTTCATTCACACTGCAGGCTGGAGAGGCTCCAGTCACAACATTGATGGCCAAGCATATGGGAGCTACCTGTCATAAACGCTGTTTCCTTTTACAACTTCTAAATCATGCGTTAGAGTTATGGTAACCCTTCTTGCAAACTTGTTCTCCACACTTGACTAGGAGAATTAACTCATCGATGCCAAGTCTATGTTGGCAAGGAAATGTGTGTAGGGTTGGCAGGGCGGAGGTTTTCATGAGTTGACCTCCCAAGGCACATGCAGCTCTTGATATGTAGTTTGAACTCTGGCGTTGAGAGGATCAGGCCCAAGCCACTGATCCTGTCCTGTTCTCATGCAGGACTGTACCCCTCGTCTAGATGACAGGAGCCAGGACTGTACCCCCTCCTCCTGCTGACAGGAGCCAGGACTGTACCCCCTCCTCCAGCTGACAGGAGCCAGGTCTGTACCCCTCCTCCTGCTGACAGGAGCCAGGACTGGATCCCCTCCTCCAGCTGACAGGAGCCAGGTCTGTACCCCCTCCTCCAGCTGACAGGAGCCAGGTCTGTACCCCCTCCTCCAGCTGACAGGAGCCAGGACTGTACCCCCTCCTCCAGCTGACAGGAGCCAGGTCTGTATCCCCTCCTCCAGCTGACAGGAGCCAGGACCGTACCCCCTCCTCCTGCTGACAGGAGCCAGGTCCGTACCCCCTCCTCCAGCTGACAGGAGCCAGAACTGTACCCCTCCTCCAGCTGACAGGAGCCAGGTCCGTACCCCCTCCTCCTGCTGACAGGAGCCAGAACTGTACCCCTCCTCCTGCTGACAGGAGCCAGGACTGTACCCCCTCCTCCAGATGACAGGAGCCAGGACTGTACCCCTCCTCCAGATGACAGGAGCCAGGTCTGTACACCTCCTCCAGCTGATAGGAGCCAGGACTGTACCCCTCGTCTAGATGACAGGAGCCAGGACTGTACCCCCTCCTCCTGCTGACAGGAGCCAGGACTGTACCCCCTCCTCCAGCTGACAGGAGCCAGGTCTGTACCCCTCCTCCAGCTGACAGGAGCCAGGACTGTACCCCCTCCTCCAGCGGACAGGAGCCAGGTCTGTACCCCTCCTCCAGCGGACAGGAGCCAGGTCTGTACCCCTCCTCCAGCTGACAGGAGCCAGCTCTGTAAGGAAGGGGTTAGGGGGTTGTTGTAAGAGGGCTAAAGATTTAGAGAGTTAGTATTTGAGTTAAGGGTTAAAAAGTTAGGGGGTTAGAGATTGGGGCGGAATGGATGTAGACACTGTTTACTAGTATGTAATCTTAAATCAATGTAATATTCATATTAGTACTGCGTTTTGGGAGCTACAAACATATCATTGATGTGTATGTATGTATTTCCACTTGATGTGAAGGAGGGCAGGCCTCAGTAGAAATTAATGAACTGAGAATGACCTTGATGAATGATTCAAAGCAGGGAGCAGCAGGACTCTCCTCCTCTCTCTGTCATTCATCACTCGGCCCTTTTGATCTCTGAGGCGGATCGCGTGTGCCTCCCCAATCAGGCCTGGGCCTCACTGTGACTCTACTGCTACACACACACACGCGCACGCACGCAGACACACACACACAGAGTGACCAAACACACACAGTATACACAATGACACATACAGTGCGTTCACACAGTAACTACACACACTGACACACACAGTAGCCCCCCCCCGCACACACACACACAGTAACAACACACACTGACACACAGTGACCAAACACACAGTATACGCAATGACACATACCGTGCACTCACGCAGTAACTACACACACAGCAACCACACACACACACACACACAGTACACACAAATTACACACACACACACACACACACACAGTAACCCTAACCCCACTCAGGCCTGGGGCCTCATGGTGACTTTGCTGCACAGACACACACAGTAACCACACACACACACATTAACCACACACACACACAGTAACCATACACACTGACACACACACACACACACACGCACACACAGTAACCACACACACTGACCACACACCAACAGTAACCACACACACAGTAACAATACACCCTCTGAAACACACAGTAACCACACACACACACACACAGTAACCATACACACTCTGATACACACTCACACACAGTAACCATACACACACACACACACTGACACAGACTGTAACCACACACGCGCAGTAACCACACACACACACTGACACACAACGTAACCACACACACACACACACACACTGGCACACACAGTAACCCCCCCCATACACACACATTACACACAGCAACGTCACACACACAGTAACCGTACACTCACAGACACACATTGCACACACGCATACAGTAACTATATACACACATGCACACAAAGTACACGCACACTAAACCTTTCAGATTCTGAATGAAAAAATGAGTGCAGATACAAAACATACAGTTCCTGGCTTATTTTTTCCAGACAGATCACTCAAATAAAATATGTATAAATTTGCATCTGTGCATAGTGAGCAACTCGTCAAATTTTTGAACAGCCTGTGATTTGAAACTGGTCAATAACTGTTCCAGCACTTCATATAGTTTAGCAATTGGCCACAAAACATCTAAGAAGACAACACACCAAACCCAAACTTCCCTGGCTATAAAAGCTTCCAAGGTCAACATGTAGCCCTCAAAGCTGTCTTGTGGAAGGAAATCAGCCTTTTCATCTCATCTCCCTGGCTGTATCTCCTTCACACTTCATAGCCTTGGCTTCAGTGTGACTGTACAAACTAGAAATAAGTGTGAGGAACTGCCTGGGGGCTGCAGGCCTGGGGGCTGCAGGCCTGGGGGCTGCAGGCCTTTATGTGGTCTGTGTGCTGTGGTCATATATGAGCTGTAAGTGCCCATGTTGCAGTCACCATCTGATTCTTCCTCATGTGTTCGTTTGGTCTGCTCAGCTGTTAATACAGATGGATGCACTGATCTAATCGCACGCACGCACGCACGCACACAGAGATGAAGACTGAGAAAAGTAGCAAGGCTGAAACATGCGGTGTCTGTTAGTGATGAATCCAGCTTTAATCAGATGCAGAGACCAGTGCTTGACCCGGAGGGGGAAGAAGCCATGCAGAGAAAGGACATGAGAGGAGGAAAAGAGACAGGACGGGACAGAGGAGGAGGAGAGGACAGAAGACAGAGGGGAGGACAGAGAGGACACAACAGAAGGGAGAGGGGAGGACAGAGAGGACAACAGAAGGGAGAGGGGAGGACAGAGAGGACAACAGAAGGGAGAGGGGAGGACAGAGGGGAGAGGACAGAAGGGAGAGGGGAGGACAGAGAGGACACAACAGAAGGGAGAGGGGAGGACAGAGGGGAGAGGACAGAAGGGAGAGGGGAGGACAGAGAAGACACAACAGAAGGGAGAGGGGAGGACAGAGAGGACACAACAGAAGACAGAGGGGAGGACAGAGAGGACACAACAGAAGGGAGAGGGGAGGAAAGAGAGGAGAGGAGAGGGGAGAGGACACGATAGAAGGGACAGGGGAGGACAGAGGGGAGAGGACAGAGAGGAGAGGACAGAAGGGAGAGGAGAAGACAGGACAGAAGAGGTGAGGACAGAAGACAGAGGGGAGGACAGATGACAGAGAGGAGGGGACAGAGAGGAGCAAGAAAGGAGGAAAAGAAGAGGGAACGAGTCAGGGGAACGAGAGGGAAGGGAGGAGGACAGGGATGAAGGGGAACAGGAGAAGAGGAGGAGGGGAGGAGGACAGGGATGAAGGGGAACAGGAGAAGAGGAGGAGGGGAGGAGAACAGGGATGAAGGGGAACAGGAGAAGAGGAGGAGGGGAGAAGGAGAAGGAGGAAGGGGAACAGGAGGAGGGGAGGAGGACAGGGAGGAAGGGGAACAGGAGAAGAGGAGGAGGGGAGAAGGACAGGGATGAAGGGGAACAGGAGAAGAGGAGGAGGGGAGAAGGACAGGGATGAAGGGGAACAGGAGAAGAGGAGGAGGGGAGAAGGACAGGGATGAAGGGGAACAGGAGAAGAGGAGGAGGGGAGGAGGACAGGGAGGAAGGGGAATAGGAGAAGAGGAGGAGGGGAGGAGGACAGGGAGGAAGGGGAACAGGAGAAGAGGAGGAGGGGAGAAGGAGAGGGATGAAGGGGAACAGGAGAAGAGGAGGAGGGGAGAAGGAGAGGGAGGAAGGGGAACAGGAGAGGAGAGGGGGAGGAAGAGGGGAGCAGGATGAATGAAAGTCTTTAGGAGTGTCCTCGGACGCGTTTAGAGGGAAATACAGTGATAACACGTTCCATTCAACACCGCTTGCCGCTGATTCTCCTGATTGCAGAGTGGCGCCCTGCTGGCGAGCATTTGCAGCACTCGGCACAGTTATACATGTTAATGCTCCATAAACAACCAGGAACACACACAGAGCAGGAGGGAGAGAGATAAAAGGGGAAGATGGAGAGAGAAAACGATATGGATATATTTAAACAGTGGAGAGAGAGAGAGAGACAGGAAGAGAGAGCGAGCAGGATAGAAAGACTGACTGAGATAACAAGAGAAAACAGAATGAGAGAACCAGTAGAAAACAGAAGAGAAACACTTGAGAGTGGTAGTCTACTCCCCAGCCTCACATCAGTCAAACAAGGATGATCCCCAGAGTGAATCACAATGAACCTGTCAAAAATGTTTTATATTTTCCCTATTCATCCAAAAGGTACTCAAAACAGCAGTGATAGAGAAACACTGTTCCAGGATCGGCTGAGGTCCTCATTCAGTCCCACAGTGCCACTACTGGTGGGTGGCAGTACTACAAGGGTGAGACAGTAACAATTCAGCCGCTCTCTTTCGTACAAAAAGCTGGACAGCGTGACATCAGAAACAGGATTCCCCTACAAACAGCTCAGAATTCTTTGTTGATGTCCCTAACCCTAACTGTCCATCTTTGTCCCTAACCCTAACTGTCCATCTTTGTCCCTAACCCTAACTGTCCATCTTTGTCCCTAACTCCTACACTAATTAAAGCCCACTGACAAAACGGCCACAGAATATTTATATTGTTTTAATGAATCAATCGGAGAGAAAGACAAGTTGTCCTTGTAAACAAGTCACAGAAGTGCAGTTGGTTCAGTTCCATGCGTTCCCATCAGCACATAGTAAATAAACGGTCTCTGGTGTAGACTCACATGTGTGCATTCCTCCCTGCCTCCCTTGCCCCCTGCTAAGCCAGCCCAAACACATCAGCAGCCACAACACATCCCCCAGCCCTTCTACTTCTCCCTCTCTGGTTCAACATGATGGCCCCACAGACACGCCCCCACCCTTGTCTACCAATGGAGGTCATGTTCAGAGCTCTGATAGTTCATCAGGGACTTCCTGTGACTAACAGGAAGCAGAACCGCCCAATTGTGGTTGGTGATGCTGTGTGTGTGTGACAGGGTTTGGAGGGTGGTGTGTGCATGTGTGTGTTGGTGCATGTGTGTGAGTGTGCACATGGTTGTGCATGTGCGTGCATGTGTTTGTGTATGACAGTAATTGGGGGGGTTGTGTGTGGATATGCATGTGTGTGTTTGTGACATAGTTGGGGGGAGGGGGGTGCATGTGTGCACGTGTCTGTGTTTTTGACAGTGTTGGGGGGAGGGGGTGCATGTTTGGCCACTGCCAGCTGACTGCTCTCGTCAGTGAACTTGTGTCTGATGGCTCATCCAGTCCAAGTGCTAAGTTGTCTGCCAGTCAGCCTGGAAGGGGTCATATGGGGGGTATATGGGGGAATACAGGAAGTGCCCAGACACTGCAGGAGTGTCACACTGCAGGAGTGTCACACTGCAGGAGTGTCACACTGCAGGAGTGTCACACTGCAGGAGTGTCACACTGCAGGAGTGTCTGGGCACTTCTGTCTCCTCTCTCACTCGCTTCACTCACTTGTGTTCCTATCATCTCTAACAGTGGAAACTTGTTTTCTCTCAACTGGCTCCCCTGTCTCCTTTTGTATCAAACGTCTTCTGTGAGAAAGTGAGAAGCAGTTCAAACAGCAAAACACTTGATCCACAGGTTTCAAGTCACAGTGAAAAGTCTGGTGTGTTTGATATCAGGACAGATCTGTCTTCCCTGTAGTGTGCCTGGACCAAGTAGGAAGGCTGGGACACAATATCTATTTAGTTGATTCAGTGAAAATGAAAGTATCATTAATGAAAGTTTTTTTTAAATCTTAACATCCCATTTAGCCTAGCCTCCAGACTGGTCCTGTATGCCCCTAACCCTCACTTTGTCAGCTGTCAGAATGAATGCTGAACATCCCCCATATGATCACCCTTGTGTCTGAATACTCATCTACTGTAACCCTCATCTACTGTAACCCTCATCTACTGTAATATTCATCTACTGTAACCCTTTTATACTGTAACCCTCATCTACTGTAACCCTCATCTACTGTAACCCTCATCTACTGTAATATTCATCTACTGTAACCCTCATCTACTGTAACACCCTCATCTACTGTAACACCCTCATCTACTGTAACACCCTCATCTACTGTAACCATCATCTACTGTAACATTCATCTACTGTAACCCTCATCTACTGTAACCCTCATCTACTGTAACACCCTCATCTACTGTAACCCTTTTATACTGTAACCCTCATCTACTGTAATACTAATCTACTGTTACAATCATCTACTGTAACCCTTTTATACAGTAATCATCATCTACTGTAACCCTCACCTACTGTAACCATTGACAACCTCCTGTACGATCTAGAAGAATCTCAATACTACTCCACTCTACTACTGTGTAAAGAGGGAAACAGAGAAACAGAGAGATGAAGAGAGAGACAGAGAGTCAGAGAGAAAGAGAGATGAAGAGAGACAGAGAGTCAGAGAGACAGAGAGATGGAGAGAGAACCCCCCCAGGCTCCCCCACCCCCCTAGGCTCCCCCACCCCCCTAGGCTCCCCCACCCCAGACCCTTCTTAGCCCCCTCTTGGCCCCCCAGGCCCCCCTTGACACGCCCAGGCCTTGTGTGTATGTCCTTCAAACCCAGACACCCAAACACTCGTCAACAGGATATGAGCCTCCATGCCCACCCTCCAGATACCCACCACAAGAATAGCAGCATAATGAAGTGTTAGCTTGTCAATTAAGATAAACAAGAACAGCTGGGAGAAAGTGTGATATCATCATAGGACACCCTCACCTATCTGTCCTGGTCCCTGCACAGAAGAGGACACTGTCAAACTGCTACTAAGATTTGTAATTCTGCAGTAAAGATATTCTGCAGTAAAGATATTCTGCAGTAAAGATATTCTGCAGTAAAGATATTTTGCAGTAAAGATATTCTGCAGTAAAGATATTCTGCAGTAAAGATATTCTGCAGTAAAGACATTCTGCTGTAATGTTATTCTGCAGTAGGGATATTCTGCTGTAAGGTTTTTCTGCATTTCAAAGAGTTAGGGTCAGACTGCTATGTAGGAAAGCCTGGGCTAAAACAACAGTCCGAAGTGAGCTACCATGGTGACATCTGTATCCAATTACTGGCTACATCCTCTGCAGGGCTCCTTGGAAACTGAGGTGAAAGTGTCTGAAGCAGAGCGAAAGAAAGTCGGAGGGGAGCGAGAGAGGGCTGAGGTGTTCCAGAGAAAGATGTCACAGACCACAAGTCTGGAGGGACGACAACACGACTCTTTTAAACTTGAACTGTATGTATGTATGTATGTATGTATGTATGTATGTATGTATGTATGTATGTATGTGTGTCCACCTGTTCTGACAAGGAACACCTCACCTTTCTGTGGCGAAACACATCTCTCTCTCTCTCCTGCCCTGAGGACACACATCTCTCTCTCCTGTCCTGAGAACACACATCTCTCCTGTCCTGAGAACACACATCTCTCTCCTGTCCTGAGAACACATCTCTCTCCTGTCCTGAGAACACATCTCTCTCTCCTGTCCTGAGAACACATATCTCTCTCCTGTCCTGAGAACACATCTCTCTCCTGTCCTGAGAACACACATCTCTCTCCTGCCCTGAGGACACACATCTCTCTCCTGCCCTGAGGACACACATCTCTCTCTCCTGCCCTGAGAACACACATCTCTCTCCTGTCCTGAGAACACACATCTCTCCTGTCCTGAGAACACACATCTCTCCTGTCCTGAGAACACACATCTCTCCTGACCCGAGAACACACATCTCTCCTGACCCGAGAACACATCTCTCTCCTGTCCTGAGAACACATCTCTCTCTCCTGTCCTGGGAACACACATCTCTCTCCTGTCCTGAGAACACACATCTCTCTCCTGTCCTGAGAACACATCTCTCTCTCCTGTCCTGAGAACACATCTCTCTCTCCTGTCCTGAGAACACATCTCTCTCCTGTCCTGAGAACACATCTGTCTCCTGTCCTGAGAACACACATCTCTCCTGTCCTGAGAACACATCTCTCCCCTGTCCTGAGAATACATCTCTCTCTCCTGTCCTGAGAACACACATCTCTCCTGTCCTGAGAACACACATCTCTCCTGTCCTGAGAACACATCTCTCTCTCTCTCCTGCCCTGAGGACACACATCTCTCTCTCCTGTCCTGAGAACACACATCTCTCTCCTGTCCTGAGAACACATCTCTCTCTCCTGTCCTGGGAACACACATCTCTCTCCTGTCCTGAGAACACATCTCTCTCTCCTGTCCTGAGAACACATCTCTCCCCTGTCCTGAGAACACATCTCTCTCTCCTGTCCTGGGAACACACATCTCTCTCCTGTCCTGAGAACACATCTGTCTCCTGTCCTGAGAACACATCTGTCTCCTGTCCTGAGAACACATCTCTCTCTCCTGTCCTGAGAACACATCTGTCTCCTGTCCTGAGAACACGCATTTCTCTTCTGTTGTCTAGTAGAACAAAGGTAGGAAAAGTATGGAAAAAGGGGCGGGAGATCGATGGTGGGAGGTTGTCCTAGAAGAGGGGAGGGAGTGGATGTTGAGGTCAGCCATGGTCTGCCTGCATGCCCAGAGGACTGGTTGCGTCACAGAAAGCATTTCCTGTCTACCATGGGAGATACAAACAACCTCAAGTATGACAGCCTCCCTGCTGCTCCAACAGACTATACATAGAGTCCCACAGCACTACACACAGAGTCCCACAGCACGACACACAGAGTCCCACAGCACTACACACAGAGTCCCACAGCACTACTCACAGAGTCCTACAGCACTATACAGACTCCCACAACGCTACACACCGAGTCCCACAGCACTACAGTGTAGTGACACAGATCAATCTTGATTACATCTTTATCTCACATCACCCTGCTCTGTCACAACTCACTGGTCCTTGAGGGGTGAGGGAGAGAAATTGGGGATGGGGAGAGAGGAGTGGGAGAAAGGAGAGAGGGAGAAAGATGGAGAGGCTTAGGAACGTTGTGCTGAGAAAGGGAGGGGCTAGCAGGGTTAGGGTGTGGTGCTGAGGGAGGGAGGGGCTAGCAGGGTTAGGGTGTGGTGCTGAGGGAGGGGCTAGCAGGGTTAGGGTGTGGTGCTGAGGGAGGGGCTAGCAGGGTTAGGGTGTGGTGCTGAGGGAGGGAGGGCCTAAGTCAGGGTTAGGGTGTGTGGCTGAAGGGAGGGAGGGCTAGCAGGGTTTTTAGGGTGTGGTGCTGAGGGAGAGAAGGGCTAGCAGGGTTAGGGTGTGGTGCTGAGGGAGAGAGGGGCTAGCAGGGTTAGGGTGTGGTGCTGAGGGAGAGAGGGGCTAGCAGGGTTAGGGTGTGGTGCTGAGGGAGAGAAGGGCTAGCAGGGTTAGGGTGTGGTGCTGAGGGAGGGGCTAGCAGGGTTAGGGTGTGGTGCTGAGGGAGGGGCTAGCAGGGTTAGGGTGTGGTGCTGAGGGAGAGAGGGGCTAGCAGGGTTAGGGTGTGGTGCTGAGGGAGGGGCTAGCAGGGTTAGGGCGTGGTGCTGAGGGAGGGGCTAGCAGGGTTAGGGTGTGGTGCTGAGGGAGGGGCTAGCAGGGTTAGGGTTAGGGTTTGGTTAGGGTTAGGGTTAGCTAACCCTAACCCTGCTAGCCCCTCTCTCCCTCAGTACCACACCCTAACCCTGCTAGCAGGGTTAGGGTGTGGTGCTGAGGGAGAGAAGGGCTAGCAGGGTTAGGGTGTGGTGCTGAGGGAGAGAAGGGCTAGCAGGGTTAGGGTGTGGTGCTGAGGGAGAGAAGGGCTAGCAGGGTTAGGGTGTGGTGCTGAGGGAGGGGCTAGCAGGGTTAGGGTGTGGTGCTGAGGGAGGGGCTAGCAGGGTTAGGGCGTGGTGCTGAGGAAGGGGCTAGGGATAAGGTTTAAGGAGGTCCAGGCAAATCCAGATGGGTTAGTGCTAGGGTTAGGATTAGGGTGAGGACTAGGGTGAGGGCTAGGATTAAGGTGAGGGTTAGGGTGAGGGCTAGGATTAAGGTAAGGGTTAGGGTTAGGGTGAGGGCTAGGATTAAGGTAAGGGTTAGGGTGAGGGCGAGGGCTAGGGTTAAGGTGAGGGTTAGGGCTAGGATTAGGATGAGGGTGAGGGTTGAAAGAGATTCAGGCAGATCCAAATGAAACCTCAGAAGACCCAAAGGTCTCCCCAGCTGCCAGTGAGACACATGTGGCTTCGATAAGCATGAAGCTGCCCTGGCCAAGTTGGCCTAGAGGCCTGGGGTTAGGGAGAAGGAAGGTGGGGGATGGAGAAGGGCAAGTCTGGGAGGAGAGGGAGGGAGAGAGGTATGGGAGGGGATGGGCAAGGCAAGAGGATGTCTGTAATGGTGGGGGGGTTACAGAATGGACCTTTATCATCTACTGGCTGGGACTGGCAGCATCTGTGTCAGTCAGCGGAGAAGTCTTCACAGGACAAACCTGCAGACATCACTGCAGAATCACAGCATTCACCCCCCTGCCCCCTGCATGGTCAGCTCCAGGTCCTCTATAATCAGAGGCAGACTGTCTCTAATTGGGGTCAACCAAGCGCCAGAGCAGGGGGCGGGAGAGGCTGAGATCCAGGGCTTGCTCTGAGAAGAGCACTTGCAGCTCCACCAGGGCTAACCCTGTGGATCTGAACTACCCACGACCAGACTGGTACACTCAGGGTGAGCAGAAGATGGAGGGAGACTCCATTCCATGTTGATAAGCAGTAAGGCCAGTGAGAGCAGTTGTCAGTGTGGCTGTTGGACTGGCAAAGTGGGAGTGGTTGTTGGGACTCCACATTACTGAGCAAAATGATTCATGAGCATGGCGTCGGGGGTCAGACACCCTCTCAGTGGCCCGATCAGAGCAAAACATTCAGACACCTACACCCCTCTAAACTCAGCATGCGGAAATCACTCAGCCTTTCACAGATCTATTTAACAGTCTACACCCAGACAGGCCTGAGGAGATGGGGGGGGTTAGGGGGTCAGGGGTTAACCCATGGGTTAGGGGAGATCCCTGGCTGGTTGGGGGGACTGGGACAGGACACATTGAAGCTCCAGCTGTATCTGTAGATGGCCCTGGGAGTATCATTATAAATATACCAGACTAAAAACCTGTTTGACAGTCCAGGCTTGGGGTCTCAGGTATCCTCCTCCTTCCCTGCTGCTGTTTGTTTGTCTCTGAGCACAGCTTGGATGGATATCTGCACTTTGTCCCTGTTTTCCTCTCTCAGAGTCTCTCTCAGAGTCTCTCTCTCTCTCTCAGTCTCTCAGTCTCTCAGTCTCTCAGTCTCTCAGTCTCTCTCTCTCTCAGTCTCTCAGTCTCTCAGTCTCTCAGTCTCTCAGTCTCTCAGTCTCTCAGTCTCTCTCTCTCTCAGTCTCTCTCTCTCAGTCTCTCTCTCAGTCTCTCTCTCTCAGTCTCTCTCTCTCAGTCTCTCTCTCTCAGTCTCTCTCTCTCAGTCTCTCTCTCTCTCTCTCTCTCTCTCTCTCAGTCTCTCTCTTACTCCCTCTCTCACGGTTTGTCTGTCTCTCTTCCCCAAACTAAATGATCCTTTCATTTCCTCTGAGACTCTTCTGGCCCCAGGAGGGTTCTGGGGCCTGTGGTCTGCATTGCATGTGAACTTCACAGCTCATCCTCCAATCTACAGATCCTCACAGTACAGCCAGGCCAGGCACTTCCTGTCTGGACCAGCCTTGCGTGAGATGCTTCTGGGCTGGATGTGGACCTGCCTCCAGACCCTCACACACACCCCCATCACACCCCTTGCCATCCATATCTCCCCTTACCACTTCCCAACTCCTCCCACAACTACTTCCAAGCATCTCCCTCTTGGCCAATCCTTTTCTCGCTCCCCCCAATCTGTCCTCAGAGGGTTGACTCCGGAACTGACTGAGGAAGTCTCTTAATGGTTCCCAAACTTTTGGGAACTGCTGGCGCTTTATGGGACTAAACATGTGTTTAGAGGAGACAACATCAGCAATCACCACTTGACCCCTCGACAGACCTTGGGTCGAATGCTCATGTTCTCTCTTCGTGGGAGAAAGAGAACTCCGACCAGATATTAGAATCAAGCGCACACACATCAGCCTGAAGAGAGCAGGACAGTCTCCAAATGATTGAAGCGGGAATGCTGGATGTCAGTGGTCAATATCCGTTGGATACTGAATATCCACTAACCTCTGGATGGTTGAGGTCTGAAGGAGGAAAAGATCACTTCCATACAGGACACACACACACACACAACATTTCCATACAGGACACACACACAACATTTACATACACACACACACACACACACACACACAACATTTCTATACAGGACAAACACATAACAGTTCCATACAGGACACACACATACACACACACACACACACATTTCCATACAGTACAAACACATAACATTTCTATACAGGACACACACACACACAACATTTCCATACAGGACACACACATAACATTTTCATACAGGACATACACAATCAGACATCTGTTCTTTGCTGAGCCATGCGTACACTTGTTGAGAGACAATTGTAAACATAAGATTTTGTCTGAGATCTGAAAGCCATTACGATCATTATGAGCAACACTCACAGATGTTGCCCTGTTACGAAAATAACTTCTGTTTGAGGGCAGAGGAAACTAATAGTTGTGTTGGTAAGAACATGTGTTTGAGCTGGATGGAAACATCCTCACACCCTGGGTGTTCATCATGCCTCTCTGACTCTTTGCCTATGTGCCTCTGGAATCATTATTCATACCTAGTGAATCATTCATGTGAGAAAGCCAGCCTCCTCAACCACAGCTAGGAGCCTTTCATCAGTTCCAAGGTCATTCCTCTTCCTGCAGTGAAAACAGTTATATGAATATAGGAACAAACTTGTAAAGCTCTGCACACGGTAACAGGCCAAAACAAAGAAAAAAAACAAGGATCAACAGGGATGAATGAATCTTGTGTGTAATGATCATGGGAGAGTAGTTATTCATCCCAAACCATTACTCACCTCCAGCTGTGAGCTCCAACACCCTCTTACTGAGTGTTGCTATCCATCATCCTCTGCTAAACTGACTGTCATCAACTGATGTCCAAACACGCAGTCCTAACTGTGTACTAAATCTGACCGTCACAAGTAAAATAAACAACATGTTGTTTTCAGATGTTCTCCCATGAAATTTCTTAATATACTTTACACAAATGATGTTTGAAAAGGTAAAGATCCAGCAAATGGAGACAGTGTGTGGTACCAGACCCTCTGAGACCATCTTGTTGCTCATCCATAGTCTTATTACAACCCAAACCCTACAGTACCAGAGCAGCAGAGCAATGGGGTTAGTGTGTTCAGTGTGTGTTAAAGGTCAGGAGAAGAATCATTCATTTAAGAGAGAAAAAAACAAACACTAGATAAACATTTTTCCGGATGCAATTTTCAGTCAGAGGGTAGATTTCCCAGCAGAAATCAGCAGCTAGAAGGAAATCATTTAGCCTCTGTAAGTGCCAGATTGCATCCTGCTCTGGGTTCAGATCTGGTATTACTCACCCTGCATCCTTTCAGCCCATGACTGCGTAAACACCTCTTTAGCTGAGGACAGCTAATCCCGATGGTTTGGGGACGGCTTTAGGATCCATGTTTCAGGATTCTCCGAGAAAGATCTTAGGAGTGAAGGGAGAAGGGCCTGGGAGACAACTGGACCTCTTGTTTGTGTTGAAGAACCTAACAGTAGGTCACAGATCATGTCTGGTGGCCCAGTAGGGTTAGACCAAGGACACAGGAGCGTCTGGGAGTTAGAAGTGTGTATGTGTAGGGGTGTGTGTGTATAGGTGTGAGTGCATAGGTGTGAGTGTATATACTGTAGGTGTGTATAGGTCAGAGAAGGCTGTATAGTAGTGGTCAAACAGGGATTTGGAGCAGCGGCTGTCACTCGTTACATTTTCTTTTTCTTACCTTCATCTCCCTCTCTCACCTCTCCCTCTCTCACCTCCTCTCCTTCCTCTCCCACCTTCTCTCCTTCCTCTCCCACCTTCTCTCCTTCCTCTCCCTCTTCCACCTCTTTTCCTTCCTCTCCCTCTCCCACCTTCTCTCCTTCCTCTCCCTCTCCCACCTCCTCTCCTTCCTCTCCCTCTCTCACCTCCTCTCCCTCTCTCACCTCCTCTCCTTCCTCTCCCTCTCTCACCTCTCCCTCTCTCACCTCCTCTCCTTCCTCTCCCACCTTCTCTCCTTCCTCTCCCTCTTCCACCTCTTTTCCTTCCTCTCCCTTCTCCCATATCTCTCCCGCCTCTTCCTCTCCCACCATCTCTCCTTCCTCTCCCACCTTCTCTCCTTCCTCTCCCACCTTCTCTGCTTCCTCTCCCTCTCCCACCTTCTCTCCCTTCTCCCATCTCTCCCAACTCATCTCCTTCCTCTCCCACCTCCTCTCCATCCTCTCCCTCTCCCACCTCCTCTCCTTCCTCTCCCTCTCTCACCTCCTCTCCCTCCTCTCCCTCTCCCACTTTCTCTCCTTCCTCTCCCACCTTCTCTCCTTCCTCTCCCTCTCCCACCTTCTCTCCCTTCTCCCACCTTCTCTCCCTTCTTTCACATTCTCTCCCTTCTCCCATATCTCTCCCTCCTCTCCCACCTCTTCCTCTCCCATCATCTCTCCCACCTCCTCCTGTCCCATCATCTCTCCCACCTTCTCTCCCTCCTCTCCCTCTCTGACAGTGGCTGTGAGCGAGGCTGTGACTGTGAGCGAGGCTGTGACTGTGAGCGAGGCTGTGAGCGAGGCTGTGAGCGAGGCTGTGAGCGAGGGTGTGACTGTGAGCGAGGGTGTGAGACGCATTGCAGGAGAGATGTCAGTCCTTCAGCATCACTGATCACTCTCAGCACCTTGGTTCTGTGGGTTCCTCATACTGTTGCACCACATGGTGGTTCTTCTGGATCTACACCATGCCCATGATGACGGTGAAACCCTAGCAGAGCTGTGATTTGGACCAGTCTCTCCCCGCAGCACAGATCATGTTTGGATCCCAAAGGGTTCCCCCTACAATTGTCCGCTGTTGAAGGATGTATAGCACTCTTTTCTTTAGAATGACTAAATATAACAGGCATGCTGCTCTTGCTCTCTTTACCTTCCCTGGAATCCACTTCAGTTCCCCCACTTCATTTCCCCTCTCCCCCCTTACAGTGAACACAGAAACAAGACCATGACTGCATGTTCAGCTGAATGAATTAGCTGCAACCAAGGGCTGCTGCCTTCACACAGTGAACATGCTTTATCAGAAACACATGTTCTCCCACAGCCCTCTCTCCCCAAGACTTTACATAACGCCAACTCACTCCAAGTACCACTTCCCTTTGTAAACAGTGCTGGAAGAATAACGAAGCGCTGGCAGGCTAGCCATAGCATACACTGAGAGGCATTTTAAAGCATTCCTTAGAAACATGAAAATGTGTAAGGATCTGAGCTTCCATCAACAAGACATTAGTCTTTCAGCATTCCTACATGTGTGCATCCTGTTACTTTATTATAAACACATTTCCTAGCCCAGCCTATTTTGGGTTATGTACACAGTGTTTTGAGAATTATGTAGCAATTGGCTGTCGTCTACTTTGCCTGGTGACGCTTCCAGGCTTGGCATCAGTTTACAGTAGTGGAGGACACTCAACAACTATAAAACATCCCATTATCATACAATGTTTCATATTCTACGTGGGTGTGTAAAAGTCTCACCTAGTTAAAATCAGGGCTTTACAATGTCGTCTATGGTGAGATGTTGATTGTAATGTCCTGTCTAGAGAACACAGGGAAGGCAGCCAGTGAGAAGAAAGGAGGATACGCATCATGGGCTGGTTGGTTCATATATCTGGTAGGTTTCCCTGCCATGCCCATACAGACATCTGACAAGGAGGACTGAAATGGAGGCTAAGGGGCTAGTGTGGCTAGGGGGGAGGCAGGAAGAGGGTTGGGGAGACTTGACGAGGGTGGGGGAGACTGGAAGAAGGTTTGGGAGGGTGGGGAAAGTAAGGAGTCAGGGAGGCAGGGAAAGAATGGGGGCTGAGGATAATGGGGTATATGTAGGTGAATGGAGCAGGTTAGGGGGGCCTCCTAACCCCTAGGGCTTCTCCTCCTCACCTCCCCATTGTGTTGCAGGCCAGGGGCAGGTTGGCTCTCCTGCAAACGTTAGGGTCAATCTGCCTATTGAATGAATAAACAATGGCCTGCTCTGTCCCCCTCACAGCCAGGTGAGGTGATATCGTCTTCCCAACCCGAAACCCATCTGCGCAAATAAACGCACACAGGAAATGACCTGTGAGGGCCTCCAGCCTGCTGTGTGATAGGGCTATGGCTCGGAGCAGAGACGAGCTGCTGCTCCAGCTCACATCTGGGAGACACGGAATAAGGGGTGTCACTGACGACTCCTGCAGCCCTCTGTGTGTGAGCATGTGTGTGTGTGTGTGTGTGTGAGTATGTGCATGTGTACATGTGTGTGTATGTGTGTCAAGCATGTGTGTGTGTGTATGTGCATGTGTGTGTGTATTTGCGTGTGTGTGTGAGTATGTGTGTGTCTGTGTATGTGCATGTCTGTGTGTGTCAAGCAGGTGTGTGTATTTGCGTGTGTGTGTGTGTGTGTGTATGCATATGTGTTTGTGATCTTGTGCATGAATGGAGAGGCCGGGAAGAGCTGGATCCACTAATGACATTGTGACTTCCTGTCTGTTCCACAGGTCCATCATGACACATCATGTTCAGCTGCCTGAAACAAGCTGCATATTAATACTAATGACAAGTACAGTTAGCAGACGTTGTACAGGGGTGGATTTATACCTGTGACCTCTGACCTTCAGTCAAATTGTTTGACTAATAACAGCAACTGAAGGAACAGACAAAAAGTCAGAAACGTGTCTCTACTAATGGCATTTCATACAGCCTCTCTGCTGCCAGTGGCTAGATCAATAATGGCTGCAGGACACTAACAAGCAATCATATCTTAGAACATCTTTCAGACCATCATGACAGAGTTGTCCAGACCAGTAAAAAGTCACCATGGGTAAGGGTTATGCTAACCCTTCTGATCATGTGATCCTCTGGGTCGTTTCTGTGCGTGCTGTGGTCTCCATGAATCATTCCATGTGTTCAAGCCATTTAGACTCTTCCTCCCAACGGCGCTGTGAAAACATGAAGACCTGAGAGATACAATAAATCTACCCTGCTGCCAAGGCGTGCTGAACACATTGACAGCCATCTGAAGAGCTGAGACACTGGAGATGGTGAGTAGAAGATAGGAAAGCCAGGGCTCTGCCCCTCACCGCCACGCAACTACAACAATAGAGGCTTTCATGCCAGTATCAGGGAAGATGCACAGGAGCGGAAAGCACGACAGGAATCTCCAAATGAGCACCTGCATCACACCTTGTCATTTCAGGTGGAGCCCCAGGCAACCAGGGGAAGAAAGGGACAGTGTTGGTGAATGAGGCAGGGGGGAGTCTATGGGGGTCGCTGGAGGTGGTCAAATTGGGGTCTAGGATGGCTGTAGGTGGAGGTTAGAGGGGTTGGGGTCTTGGGTGGCTGGTATATGGGTCACAAGATTAGGCTCATATCAACATTGATAAAAGTCCCTTTCTCAGGAATGGGGGTCTTGTGGGTTTGAATATGGTTACTATCTGCATCAACAAGTCACCTTTATGTGAGCCCAGGTCATTAAATAGATCAGACAGCTTTGGCTGTATACCTTACTGCTGGCTCTGCCAGGCCCCAGTCTTCAGCCTCCGGGCCCCAGCCTCCAGGCCCCAGCCTCAGGCTCCAGCCTCCGGGCCCCAGCCTCTGGGAATTGGGCCCCAGCCTCTGGGAATTGGGCCCCAGCCTCCAGGCCCCAGGCTCCAGCCTCAGTGCCCCAGCCTCTGACCTCCTGGACCCAGCATACAGTCTCCAGACCCCAGCATACAGCCTCTGGGCTCCAGCCTCTGGGCTCCATCCTCCAGACCCCATGTGGAGAAGGAATAGGAGGCAGATCAGCCCTGGTAAGAGGAAGTCAGCTACCTAACAGGATGAGCCACACACACCTATACACCTAACAACTCACACAGACTGCTTTTGTCCCTCCACCTCCCAACGGCTACCTCTCAACCAGTCATTTGAGCCAAACACACTCTTTGATCAGTGGTTGACTACCCCTGGATAAAGGGGCTAGGGAATCCATGATGATGGTCATGCCTGTGGGCTAATATGTATCCCTGGTATGTGTAAAGGACAGCCACCTACTTATGGGGTGGATGAATCATCCATTGTCCCATGGTATCAGCCGCCAGTAAGCAGGGGAGCTCTTAGAGAAATTCTAAACAATTTAGTCGTTGCTCAGGTGTGTTTAAATTCCTCAATGGATTTTAAAAAAATGTTTCAGATAAACTTATGTTGCCGTTTATGACTCCCTACTCATTAATCACATCTTTCACTCAACAGTATACAGTAATGTTGTGAAAACAAAGTCAGAATAGCTTGAACTGGTGCAGCCCAGCATAGTTTACCTAGAGGTGGATAGAATGGCTTTGTTCTTCAAGGCCAGTATGAAAAATAAAGCTAATCTGCTGTGTTCAGTACTGTGCACACTGCTGTGCACACTGCTGTGCACACTAAAGTTTATCTGCTGTGTTTAGTACACTCCACACTGCTGTGTTCAACAGATGATGCATTCAGGCTGACCCCATAGCTCAAGAGACAATCAATCCACAGCAAAGTGACTTCACTTTCCACAATGATATCAGGCTTAATCTGTAATCTCAACTAGTCTGTCCTAGGTCCACTCCAGCAGCGTTGCCTGTCCTGGTTGCCACGACAGCTGCCCTGACAGGAAGTGGGCCATAAAAGTGAGAGGTTAGAGCCACTGTTTAGATCCTCCCGGACGAGGGTTTGTCTTGAGGCAAGACAGCCAGAGCGATCCTGTGATAGCAGGCCCGTGGCGCCATGCTGCTCTGGCCTCTGAGAGACACCCAGACTGATAAGAACAATAAAGACAGAAGCCCTGTATGATCTGGTGCAGCTCTTCGTCTGCAGGTAACAGAAAACCTGAAGGGACAGAGGGGGCCTGAGGGGGTCTGAGGGGCAGGGGTCCTGAGGGGGTCTGTGGGCAGGGGGCCTGAGGAGGTCTGTGGGGGTCTGTGGGGCAGGGGGCCCGAGGGGGTCTGTGGGTAGGGGGCCTGAGGTTGCCTGAGGGGGCCTGAGGTTGCCCGAGGTTGCCTGAGGGGGCCTGAGGTTGCCCGAGGTTGTCTGAGGGGGCCTGAGGTGGCCTGAGGTTGCCTGAGGGGCAGGGGGTCCGAGGGGGTCTGAGAGCAGGGGGCCTGAGGACATGAGTGGGCTGCATCTTTTAAGACAGGTAATAAATGTTTACGGCTACTATGAACACAGGAGTGATGACTGCACGTGTCATGGCCTCTGTCCATGGTCTGACTGTTGGCTGAAAACTAACACTTCTGTGGAGGATGTTAGTGGATAAGGCTCACACTGCATTATTTACGGAGCACATGCATGTCTTTACACGTTAGCACGTTGCAGGCTTCTCTGGAGACGTGTCACATGATTAGATGACTCACATGCTTTGGAGAATGTCATGTTTAGCTCTAGCAGGGAAAGGTTAAATTGCAAAACACCCCAAAAACACCCCAATGTAAAGCAATGTTTTGTTTGATAACTTGATGTTCACACCCTTTTGTTTATGTAAGGTTTGTATCTATGATTTAACACAATACACAGTTGGATGCTCAATGTAAGTCATTTAAATTGGTGTAGATATTAATACTTTGGCCCAAAGATAATCGATTCGTCACTTGATGCAACACAGTGATATGGTTTCAACAGAGGATTATATGATAACATTTTCACACAACACACATACCACACAATCAACTGTAGCAAACTGCAAACACTGCCCAAACACTGCAAACACTCTAGCAGGGAAAGGGTAAATTGCAAAACACCCCAAAAACACCCCAATGTAAAGCAATGTTTTGTTTGATAACTTGATGTTCACACCCTTTTGTTTATGTAAGGTTTGTATCTATGATTTAACACAATACACAGTTGGATGCTCAATGTAAGTCATTTAAATTGGTGTAGATATTAATACTTTGGCCCAAAGATAATCGATTCGTCACTTGATGCAACACAGTGATATGGTTTCAACAGAGGATTATATGATAACATTTTCACACAACACACATACCACACAATCAACTGTAGCAAACTGCAAACACTGCCCAACAATTCAACACAAGTAGGTCACTCATCCAAGTTCAGATGTAAAACTGAGATATGAGATTATTGCTGGCGCTTAGCTCTGTAAAAAAGACATCCTGTGATGTGTGATGATGTGGATTTAGACTGTGAAACAGAGCCTACATTAGGCCCGGGGTAACAGCCTAGAAAATGTGTGCATTAAACACAAATACACAAAAACAGACACACAACATACACATGAACTCTATAGAGTGCATTGTAAATTGTCAGTAAAAATCTAATAATTAGCCTGTGTTAATCTCCCTCTCTTCCACAGTCTGTGCAACGATTAGATCAGACATCAGGACTGCAGTTTAAACTCTCAGGAGGTAAATCTTTTAGGATTCGTCCTCAACAGATGTACAAATTAGGCCAGAGAGAGAGAAAAAGGGAGGGGGGAGCTAGAGAGAACGGGAGAGAGAAAGAGAGAGCGAGAGTGAGAGAGGAGAGGGAGGTAGCTAGAGAAAGAGAGAGGGAGGTAGAGAGAGAGAGAAAGAGAGCAGAGGGAAAGAGCTAGAGAGAGAGAGATTGAGTGAGCGAGAGAGAGAGTGAGCGAGAGAGAGAGTGAGCGAGAGAGAGAGAGAGCGAGAGAGAGAGTGAGCGAGAGAGAGAGAACGAGGAGAGGGAAGGAGCTAGAGAGAGAGAGAGAGAACGAGGAGAGAGAGAGAGCAAGAGATCGAGTGAGAGAGAAAGAGGAGAGAGCGAGAGAGCGAGAGAGCGCGCGAGCGAGGGGAGAGAGCAAGAGAGAGGGTTTAACAGAGTGAGGGAAGAGGAAAAAGGGATTTCTGTGTCTTTTGTTGATGTTAACACCATCAGTGTCACATTGCCCTGCAGATAAACAGATGTCGCTGTCGTTTTTGTCACAGTGGCTCTGGGGCCAGCTGTTGTCCCCTCAGTAGCTGTCTAAAACAGTACAGTGACATATTGCACCATCCAGTCTGCCTACAGAAGCCTGCACATGATGTCATTGTGGGCTTTCAAACTGCAACACAGAACTACATTGCAAACAGAACAAACGCCACGTATACCAAGCTGGATCAAAAACGAGTCCCCAATCTTTCTGTCGCTGATGATGTATGTTCAGTCGTCACCAGATCAGCTTTGCCAGAGGATCAGTAACACAGGAAGAGGCCAGGGAGCCGTCTGTGTGGTGTTAATCCTATACTGTCCCACCAAAGACAGGGCAGTACTGGATGGAAATAGGTCATACTGCTGTGTGCAGACTCTTACAGTTCTGGATATTGATTCAACACTGCAAACTGTATTGATAACCAAACGCAACCAAAATAATTTAGATAGAGAAACGTTGACTGTGGATCAAGAGATCACTTGTCTGTTGCTTTGGATAAAAGAGCAAAATAAAATAATTTATTATCTAACAGTAAAAGAAACTAGCAACATGCCCAACCACACTGTTCACTGGTATCGAGTTAGCTCTCGGATCAGTCCTCAAGATTCTGCAGAAGGTGAAAACCACTCCTGGTCCAAGGGTCGGAGGGGTCAAGCCACCTGCTCATCTGATGGGCCTCTGCAGTGTGGTCCATACAGATGCCTCCCCTGACCAGCAGACACTCCCACATCTGACACACAGAGGTGCCATCGTCCCAAATGTACTAGAGTCCTCAAGCTGCTAGGTCTCTCAGCAACTGGGTCCTGGGTGGAGGGTAAACGAGGGGAGGTGTTTAAACATCAGGCTCCTACAAGAGGAAGATAAGGCTTCCTGGTGGACCCAACCAGACCTGGTCATGTGAGAGCTTCTTGCCTGCAAGTCACCCTACCCCTCCAGCCATGATGGGTACAGCCCTCACATGAAGCCTGACTCAAGTTCACTTTGTCAGCTGAGCTGATCCAACTACACTGTGCCAGGTGGAGGGTGTGGATCTCATCATTGCTATTGTTACCATAACAACAGCCTGAACTAAGAGCAGGGCAAGGAGGAGTCAAGGTTCTGCAGGGGGTACAATGTTGTTCAAAGACTTCCAGTGCCAATAAGACTAAGGGAGAATTGAGTTGACTTCAGTACTCAGAACATTCTGCCATTCCATCCATGTCTGAAAGGTCGATCTTCTATGATTTGGTCTCTTTCACTTTCTATGAAGCAAGAATTGCACTGTGATATTACGCATATGATCACCCCTTGTGAAACCAGATATGGAAATGATTCTGTGCTGTGATAGGACACCATATGGAACTGATCATTGAACAGTAGTCTCATGGAGTTTACACCTATGGAGAACAAGTTCTACCATGAAGCATACATTTCATAATGTGTTATGACTCATCGATGTTCTACAGGGAGTCTGGTTTGGTTTTTAGACAAATGTCACAATCGGAGACTAAAACAATAACACATATGGGTTATGGTTTGGTGAAAACATGATCACCCAATCCAGAAACAGTTGCCATGTTGACGGTGTGGATGTACACTGCTCTGACACACTCAGTATGTCACGCTGACCTGCCAGGTCACTAAATAACACCTATACAAACGTGCCCAGGCATTAGGACACACACAGAAATACAGACTGCAACATTACAATCTGGTGCAGAACTTGGCAGCGGAAAGAGAGCAAGAGAGAGATCAACGTGTGTGTGAGTAACTCAGTGACGAGGGAGAGAATGGCAAGCAATTCTCCTTGTGTCCAACGTGAGCACTATCATGGCAAGCTAGCTCCCTCCAGTCAGCCTTCCAACTGCAGATACTGATCAAACACTCTCTGGCCCTGTAACAGGATGTGAAGAGTTCACAAAGAACACAACGCCGTTTCCTCCTTGCTTCCAATTTCCTAAAATGACATTCTCATATCAAAGCAGTGGAGATATAGAGCAGATTGGGGGTCCTGACCATGCTTGATGTGAGGAAATCACCCTCTTGAATAATAAACTCCCCCACCCGCCCGCAGGAGAGAAAAGACAAAGTCTGGTGACTCAAGCTGGTCTATAAAACTCTTCTCCCTGCACAAGGCAGAGGCTTCAGGGAAATTGAATGAGATTACCAGCTCTGCTCACGATGGGTCAAGCAGGGGCCATTTTGAAGGGGTTTGATTCAATCTTTAAATTACTGATGGAAAGCAGCTATATGATATTTACCCACAAATTGCTTAAAGCAGGCTGTTTTTAATAATACAGAGAAATGATTATAGCAGAATGGCTCAACATCAGTCCACTCTCAGAAGTACTCACAGTGCTGTGAAAGGTCCCAGCCACCTTGGCCTGTTGTTCTTGGATTTTGCCTCTTGGGGAATAAAACCGGCTGAAATGCATCCTTAACAGTCCTATTTTATGGGAAACATAAACTAAGTCCCACTACAAACTAGTATTTAGAACCATTCGTGTTGAAACAAGACCCACTGAACCACTCTGAGCAGAGCAAACTCCAGGAGCTGAGAGGGTTGATCAGAAACCGTGTGTGTTCCTCATAGCAACTACAGGCTAACTGGAACTTATGATAAGTTCAACACTGCTTGGTTCTGACCAGTTCAACACTACCTGGTTCTGATAAGTTCAATAACATCATTGCCTGGTTCTCAAACAGACTGAAACCCATTTAGTACACACCGTTAGTGAATGACAGTGAATGCATTGGCCTGTGTCATTATGTCATTACAACATCTAGCAGACACAACAGCTCCTTAAACAGAGGTTTCAGGAACATTGGGGCAAAGAGAGTGCAGCCTGTCCCAGCCCCAATAAGAACAGTGGAGTATGAGCCTCAGTCCAGATGTGCTGGACAAATCCCCACGCACCGGGGGGCAAATATAGCCCTGGGATGAGCCTGGCCACAACTGAGGGTGTGGCCTGGGGGTGGTGGCACAGGGCAGAGGATGGAGGCAGGGGGATGGAAGCAGGTGGCTGGGAGTGGAGGCAGGGGACAGAGGACGGAGGCAGGGGGTGGAGGCAGGGAGTTGGAGGTGGAGGCAGGGGGATGGAGGTGGAGGCAGGGGGTGGAGGCAGGGAGTTGGAGGTGGAGGCAGGGGGTGAAATCAGAAACCAGATCAGAAAGAATGTATCAGAGTGATGTCATGTTGAGGCCAGGATTCCTGCTGGGTATTACATCAAATGTAGACTTAGTAGAAAGAAACAAGAAAATTAATATAATCTTTTTTTCTGTTTCTGCTAATTATTTTGTAATAATATGATTAGGGTTTGGTCAGCTGTTCTGACCCACAGTGTCCAACTTTCCTGCTCTCAGGCACTTGGTTCATGAGTGATAGTTGACCAGTGTCTTAGGCTGTTAAGGACTTAGTTGAATGAAAATGACGCTCACATTTCTTTTGTCAAATTGCATCCTGATACCAATGGGGGGGGGGGGTGGCAGAGAAAACATTCAGCAGAGCTTTAAAACAGTTAATTGTCCCAGCATCTCAAGATGCTGAGCTGTACAATGCGGAGGCTCCCATCTGTCAATCATTGCTCCAATAGATCGACTGACTCTCACCCTTCACTGCCACTGTTGAATGAAATATAGAGAGTCAAACCAATGTTTACAAAGCCATAATCTCATCACTCAGTTTACAGGGTGTGGGGAACAGGCTGGCATGGACACAGGAGCACCTGGGTGCTTCTCATTCTGGTGGCCTAACAAGCGCTAACAGCCAAGCATGAGAACAGCATCTAATAGCAATGCCAAACCAACTGGCAGTCTGGGAAAAGCAGGACAGCTGATCCAATGGGCTCCTCTCAACCAGAGCCTTGTGTCTGTAGCATTGTGTTCCCACTTAAATGATTAGGATGATTCTCTGGGAAAGAGCTGTCAAGACCAGTTACCATGACTCTCTCCAAGAAAAACATCCAGAGAGGTTAAATATGAGTCCAGTACAGGGTATAGGTGCCTGTAGTACCTGGGTCAGGACAGAGACATTGGGCTCCCCTGGGGAGAACTTACAGTGTGTTAGACAGTAAACTCTCCCTGTCTGGCTTAGAGAAGGTTGCAGCACAGTGATCAGGCCCTGATGGAGTTTGCACCCCTACAATGGCTTTATATTCATGTTGAGGATATATAGAGAGCTTTGCCATCTTATTGCTTGTGTTTACGTGTGTGTCTCAATCACTACAGCTCAGAAAAGGTACTAAAGCAAGCTGGCCTGAGGCACTTGCCTAAAACACAAGTCCACAAACACTATGTATTCAAAGGGGTCCTACAAGAGCTCTGCATCCAGCATCACTGCAGCTGAGATGCCTTGTATATGGATGAGGACCAGAAATTCTGAACAGGAAGCAGACTGAAAAGCCATAAAGGTGCCTGAGATGGACAGAAGGTAAGAGGGGCAGGAAGGAAAAAGCATAATGATTCTAGCATCCTCTCTAAGAAGAGCCTTCAGTCTCCTGTCAGAGAAAGGCCTTGGTCTTAACCCATTATCACCCAGAGGACTGGTGATAGGCTAGGGCGCACGCGCGTGCATAGCTGTTTGCTGTTGAATTCAACAGCAAACAGCTATGCCATGCCAACTGAAATAACATGTTTATTTTCCCTTCACATGGCATTACTGTAATAGCTGCACTTCACATTCAAAACTTCCAACACAGAACAAAGCTTTATTAATCACGTGAAGCCCATCGAGAGTGTGAAAGTTACTCAACAGTGAAAGAGTTTCAAATCAGAAACACTAAGGACCTCTGGCATTGTGGTGGAATGAATGTGCGTGTCATGCAGGTTTCCAGCTGATACTGTCACCTGGACAACTGGCTGGTCACCCTTTCAGCTGACACCCACATTGTCATTATCTGGACAAGTAGGCCTTCCCTCTCCCTGCATCCAATACCTTGGCAGGGGACAATCAAACTGAACAAAAACAGAACAAGGCTTTTAAGAGATTCCAAAGTGCCTTTGGAAGTCATGTACTAGGAAATGTGAGAAGCAAAGAAACAGCCCATTGCATTAGTAAACGTGAGGGGCTTCATAGAAGGGGGGAAGGGTTCCATAATGGGAGGGGTCTATAGGGGAGGGATTTAGTCCTCTTGTGGGAGGGGCTTAGTCCTCTAGGTGGGGCTGCATGCTGCAGGGGATAAGCCTTGAGGTGAAAGAACAATTGGTCGATGGTGTTGCCATTGAGAAGTCCCCATGGTTTCAGGAAGACCTGTTACCACACTCACTTTTGATATTAAACCAGATATGATAGGAAGTGATCAGTAAGAAAACAAACTCTCATTCACAAAATAATCAAAATGATCAAAAGCAAACTATACAAAGTACATACAAAGAAGACGATAAGCTTTTACAAAACGTCACATTTTGGACAAACCAGTAGTGGAAACGCAGGAATAAGGATGCAACTGTGACACTAAAGCAGACGTTTTGTTGCTTCTTGTCACAGGCTTTGAACAGGGGTCTCTCCAGGGTTAATCAAACCAGAGTAAATCAAGCCAGGGTTAATCAAACCAATGTGAAAGTTGGTGCTGTCTCGTTCCTTAATCACATGGATGTTATGTTGCAGGCCAGACTACCCCCCCAAAGGCCGAGTCAAATATCTACTGAACACACCCAGAAACACAAATGCGCACAGACACATAATCAATAGGAACAGCATGTGGCTCTGATCAAGAGACAGTAATCTGATCATGTCAACTTAGGCAAACGTGGTCACCCTTCTGATTACCAAAGTCATGAAGCTTTTCAGCCTCCAAAAACTGTGGAGAAAAAAAAACCCTGGTTTGGTGTAGACCTCTACACATGCCTAATGTGATTAGCATGGGAGCTCTAATTACAACGCTGGTCTACTGTTGAGCTGCAGATGTGCAGATAGACTTGGCTCCTCCACTGCCTCTTACACTCCTCCACTGCCTCTCACACTCCTCCACTGCCTCTCACACTCCTCCACTGCCTCTTACACTCCTCTTACACTCCTCTAACACACAGACTGGGCTAAGGCAGACTGGGCAGGACTGGGACAGACTGGACAGGATGGGACAGGCTGGGCTAGGACCGGCTGGGCTGGGACAGGACCTTGAAAACCTTTAAAACATAATCGTTTAAACAATCTCTTAATCTATTAATGCAATGTATTTAAGATGTAATCTCCTACTCTGATACCAGAAGAAGTATTCCAGAAGAATGAGCCAATATGAGTAGAACTATAGTGCATCCCTTATGAAGACAAGCAGCTGTTTAAACAGCTCTGCAACACCAACATTGGTTCAATTTTTAGAACGTGGACTTCAAAAGGCAAGAATGAGCAGACAGTATTTATATAACTTGCAGTATAATGTTTCTCCGCTCAAAGGCCACAGAACACATTGATGAGGAGCAATAAAAGAAAGCCATTTCCACATCCGTTGATTTTGTCTAATGGTCTGCTGATGGTGGGGCCAGCAGTGAATTGGGAAAACAATAATAAATACATAGGTTACATAAATACATGTAGGCTAATTATTGATAACAGAATCCACAAAAATGCTACACACCATTTTGGGAGTAGGTTTAAAAGCACAAAGGAACAACCAAGCAGATTTATCTACCTTCCTACAATTGGAGATCTTTCTATTTTACTTCCTGCTTGCTCCCTCCTGGTGAAGCAAACTAAACCTCTGTAATAGTGAACACTGTCACTGGGTTAATGTACAGCACCCCACTGAGGTCAGATCAAGTACTTCATGACATTGTCATGGTCCAACAATAGATTTGAGACATCAATTTTTACATTTTTATGCAAACCTTTAGCAAAGTTAATTTGATATAAAATATATTTTCACTATCTTCAGAGATAGATTGACACTATTATCTTTAGCCTGTCCCAATGACTGCGCCATCATAAAAATGTAACTTTCTGTGGGCCTCGGTGTACATTTTGTGGTGGTAATCTTAACCTCTGGACTGTTAAACTATTTAGAATTGATTTTTCTGGGTTTCTTAGTGTCCTGACAGTATTCAAACGTGTGGTCTTAAACATTGCATTCCTAGCTTTCGTTGGACTTGAAACTTTATGAAACTTGAAATGTCCTTGTTTTCTATTACAAAGCTCAAATACACCAAATCTCAATTCAATTCTCATTAGTGCTTGGTATTTTATACCCAAAATATGTCATGCTGACGAAAGTAAGAACACATTTAACTATATTGCATGCATAGTTATTCATCATTTCTAAGGATTTCGAAGCTGCTCTGGAGTCTGACAGGCAGGGCTGAGGTGAATGTCAAGGCTTTTCTTTTTGACAATTCTTTGAAAAGGAGTCTGGTTCGCAGGATTGAGCAACTGCTGCTAGGAGACTAGCCAGTGTCCCATTGTTGTGATGTCACACACCTTGGTCACTATGTGTATCCAGTCATCAAATGTTATTGCTTGGCACTATGGAACCCAAAAGATAGTTTTTCATATGTCTTCCGGTTAATCCATACACTGAAAAACATGACAGTGTATAGGTATTAACTGTGTCATGTTCTGTGTCAACCGCATAAACTGTTATTATATTTACAGGAACATGCAGTCTTCAGTCAAGGAAATCCACTAAATAAAATCTCTCTAAATATTCAAGACATGCAACTAAGACAAAGAGAGTGGTTTTACACTTTAATACTTAGATGAGGGTTATGTTGAGACAGGGGGCCAACAGGTCATTATGCTAACCCTCCCCCAAGTTAGGCTCCTGTGTACTATATACAAAATTATAATTTAGATTTCCACACATATACATATACATATATATATATATATATGTATATGTATATATATAAAATTTGTATGACGGTGATGATATGACATATCATATGATGATATGACTTCTCATATATCATTGGAAAGCTACGATTCTTGTTTATATTGTTGTAAACCATTTCAACATCAAGTAGCAACAGGAGATACAATCAACACCTTTATCCAAAGACAATTCTTTTTTATAAGAACAACTTTCAACTTACCAATTAAGGCTTAGAGTTGTCCAGTTAGGCTAAATATCCCAAGAAAAATAGTTTAGTTACATTCTCAAAGGTACAAACTATCCAACCATTTAAAATATTTAGTCACAAAAAAAAAGTATTTCACCCTCAAACAGATATGCTCTCTTGTTGAATAGTTCTGGCTTGTCCAACTCAAGAGATAAGTCATTCCCACTCAATCATTCATAGCTTGGTTGTCCTTCATAATATTTTAGATTTCATACACTCAACATGGCCAATGCACTCTGACATTTCGATTGACATCTTATTTGACCCAACTGGAGTGTCTATGACCTGTCCACAGCCTTCTAAATCCAACCAGGTGGCTTTCTCATTCTTCGGAATGAAACTCAAACTGGCTTCAATTGGTTCACTAATGAGCTTGTTAGTCTTATAGCCAATGCAAATATGTAGGCGCTGATACCCATGGAGGTCCATTGGAACCTTCAAAATAAAGGTCCAGGTGCAAAAATGGCCGGCAGAAGCAGTTTCAATCCTGGTGAATCAGATAACGAACTCCAATGTGTTCATACTTCGGTTTTTGTGCTTCAGCACTACTAATGTGGTATTTATTTATGAAATATGATAGTCCAAGTACCACCTTTTATTAGAGACAACAATTATGAAAAGTAATACATTTTCATCCTAGGTTTTTGACCATTTAAAAAAAAAACAAGGTTCCTGTTGGAGTCTCAGAAAGAAAACACCTGGATGTACTCTTAGAAAAATGTGTTGGATATGAATATATTGTGTTATTGTATAACTTCTTCTTTAATTAGGTACCAGAAGGACATACAGGGGCCCTGACACCCAGTAAAAGAACTTCTCCATGTCTTAACAGAGACCCAGACAGACAACAGAGAAGAACTGTTGGACTGCTTGATTAAAACTGGCTTGCACTAAGGCTTTCAGGGTTGAGGCAGCATGTCAGACCGGCCTCCATCTTAGCCAGCACACAGAGCCACACAGAAACACATATTACTCATGCACAATTACAGTGCATGAGGAGGATGTGGTTTAATGCCCTGGGTGACCTTTGATACAATTCACCATCTATCATATTTATTTTGAACGTCAAAAGTATTATCATTAGATATATTGGTTTGAACATCTTTGAAACCTTCCGCATGAAAGGCCTGGGATGATTCCAAACGCAAGGACTGAGAACCTTTGCAGGATCTTAGATAGGGGGTGTATCTGTGAGAAGGGAACTCAGAGGTGGGTTCCATTGGGAGTGTAAAATATTGCAAACAAGGTAGCGTGAAACCTATAGCCATCCCCTGTCTCCACAGATGACCCCTGACCCTACCCTCCCTACTGAAAGCGCTCTCTGAGACAGAACAAGTGGAGTCAGGCCCCTTGCCCGGCACCCAGCCAGCACTATCAGCTAGATGGAGATGGCACTGCTTTTAGGATACTTTGTCCCTCCAGTGTGTGTTCTGCCTGTGTGTGTTCTGGCTGTTTACTGGGGCCTAGGATCAAAGCCTGATGCATGAATTGCCTGTGTTTAGTCATTGACAAATTAACCTGCACTCATCTGGAGGGAGATCTCCAGTGGCCCCTTCCTCTCTCTCGTACAACATGCATTGTGCCCAAACTGCCCAAGGTGTTTTGCACAGTAATTACTCCTGGCTAATGACAACCTGCTCCACACCCAGCAATAAACTCCAGGAGGGTCATAAAGTAGTAGGGACCAGCAGAGGTGCGAGCGTTGTGGCATGAGCCTGCAGCCTTGTGGACAGCCCACCCACAGACTCTTCCCTTGCCTTCAACTTCTCAGCATCAAGCACTAGAAACCAGAAAAGAAACCATCTCCCTCCTTGAGTTCACTCCTCTCTCACTGCTCTGATCAACTCTGACATGGACAAATCTCAATAAGGAAGGCCTGACAGTCCCTGACTACAGTGGATGTGTGCAACATACTTTACAAAGGTCTATGGCCCTGAGGGAGTAAATAATACAATCCTACTTTAAACATAATCTTTGTATTTGTACATTGTAATATCTGAAATATTTGCATGTTGTTTGGATAAAAACGCTTGCTCAAAGAGTACATGTAAAAGTAGTGTCATTGAAACTTTTGTGAACTCAAGGGATCAAAATGGAAGCACTTAGGACTGGGTTACTCAGGCTTTCATTCACCCTAACTGCAAATTTAAGGACACAAGGCCCAAACATCTTAAGTAACAAGCTGAACTGGTTTTATGAGAAATCTTGTATGATACAGTAAATCCTATGTAATGTGTTCCCATGAAGCAGTGTGGGTCCAGAGAGCTGAGGCTAGATAGGCAGGAGTCCTGATCTCAGAGCAGGTCAACTCTGGCTGCCCCAGGCTTCTCATTACCCATCCCTCCATCACCAGGGAAATGTTCCCTCTTAGCCTGTTTGTCTTTGCTCTGACCTCAGACCTGAGCTGCCTCAGCAGTACCAAGGCAGGTGCCACATGCACAGCTTTAACGCAGCTCAGTGCACTGTACAGGTGCCACATGCACAGCTTTAACGCAGCTCAGTGCACTGTACAGGTGCCACATGCACAGCTTTCACACAGCTAAGTGGAATGAGCAGGGGGGTCAGGTGGCATTGCGGTACAGACCCCTCTACAGCGCCATCTATGTTCCACTAGGTGCTTGTAAAGTAAACATTCATTTACCATTTGCTTTAATCCAAATCAAAGTACAGGATGAGGTACACTTGAACCTGTTATCTCCACTGTTGAGCCATACCCTCTACACACACACACACACACCACACACATATACCACACACACACCACACACACATACCACACACACCACACACATATACCACACACACCACACACACACTTCTATTTATGCAGTATTCTATACATGCCTTGTGTCGACACAAGGAGAGTATGAGAGAGGACACTCAACCATATCCTATACCATGCCTTGAGGAGCAGTTTTGTCAAGCCTATGGCTGCCATGAACAAGTGGGTAGACCAGAGTGACGATAATTGGACGTGAGAGAAGAGATAACCCTTGCCATTGTCTCCAAAGGCAGCTAAATGTCAACTTCAAATTTGATTTGTTAATTGAGTTGACGGCACTGTTACCGCAAAGTACCTCACCAATTTACAACAGAAAGAGAGAGGATCTCTCCAAGGGCTTCAAGTCAAACAAATCACAACCTTGTATTTCTAATCTCAATCCAGAACATTACAGAACATCTTATTTCTGGCTTTGAAATATGTTCATTTTGGATGAGAATGACTTGACTCAGTAAAACAGCACAATTGCACAGTTGCAAGACATTTGGTCCCTAATTAAATGAGCGCTCTTAGTTCCAGTGTAACTTGCAAATAAATATCTTTTCACACTAGGAACATACACTCACACACACACATACAAACACACATACACACACACATACAAACACACGAGGAAGATACCTTCTCAGTCTTCCTAAAATCAATTAACTGTTGAAAGTATGTAAAACATGCCACTGTAAGTGTATGTCCTGTTCTATGCAAGGAACTGATTGTGTGTGTGTATGTATGTGTGTGTGAGTGTGTGCGTGTGTGTGTGTGTGTGTGAGTGAATGAGTGAAGTGAGTGGGACTGTTTGTGTGCATGTGTCTGTGCATGTGCGTGCATGCCTGAGCGTGCATGCCTGAGGGTGCATGCATGTGCGTGCATGCCTGAGCATGCATGCCTGAGGGTGCATGCATGTACGTGCATGCCTGAGCGTACATGCCTGAGCGTGCATGGGAGAGAATGTTTCTGCTCTCCGGACATAGAGATGCTCCATGTGTGTCTGTGTGTCTGGTCTCCTGATAGTATTTAGACTACATGGGAAGAGGAGGTGCTGGGGAGGATGAAAGGCTTGTGTGACTGGTGATTTCCAGTTATCTAAGGCTGGAGTGACTGGTGATTTCCAGTTATCTAAGGCTGGAGTGACTGGTGATTTCCAGTTATCTAAGGCTGGAGTAACTGGTGATTTCCAGTTATGTAAGGCTGCGGTGACTGGTGATTTCTAGTTATCTTGGACACATGGAGCCCCAGTATGGCATCATAAGGCCAAATAATAAAAGGGGCCATGCAGCAAGGAACACTTCCCTGCACCCTAAAGCGATGTTCCTGAACTAACCATGAGAGAGGAGATAGGGAGCAGAGTTACATGTGTCCTATAATCCTACATCCAGACCCCTGAGACCAGCACACAGCTGCTGATGAATAGAAACTTTGGATGCTAGCTCGATGCGTTATGGTCTGATTTGTCTAGCTTCCACGATCCAGTTTGACAGACAGATGCTGGTTTGAATAGGGTTTATAAAGATCATTGATTCATGTCATCAGCAGTAAAGAGATTCAGACAACTAGACATGGATATGGAAGTCTGCATGAATGTGACCTATTAAGGGAACAGACTCACATCTCAGCGTGACGATCAGCTTTCATTATCTTGGTTTCTTTGTCGCACAGTCTGCCTTTCACATGGTTCTAATATTCTAAACATAAAACATTTGTAGAATCCTATAAATACTTGCAGGATGTTTCATATTCAGGAGTGAATTGCCACAGGCTCTCTCTGTGGAAATGATTAAAACCAGCAACTCCATCAACAACCTCAAGTCAGCAACAGCCTCTGTTTATTACGCATGGGAGCCTCATTCAGACGGGTCCTCTACTGACTCCCCCAAGCCTTATCACCACTCATCTCCTGCCCCAAACGGGCTGGCCCTGCAACCCTGGCTCAGTTGTTTGTTATCTCTTACTAAAATGAAAGTCATTTTTTGGGGCAAGGGACATAATTTCCGAAATAAGAATCCCCTTGATAATCTGTTTACTTGACCGTCTTTCAGCAAAGGTTTCCTAAGAAATCCGGTTCAGATGGGCACACACCAGTCAGTGACTCAGAGAAATCCAGCAGACCGGTGATGCTTCACATGCTACCATGTCCAGACCCTGAGAGCAGAGAGGTGGACCAGTAGGTGATTTCTAATCGGTCAACCAAATAGAACCCCAACACGGACACCCTCCCTGGGTTCCTCTAACAGTCAGGTTCTGATGGAGGACTCATCCCACAAAACCATGAAAAGATGTCACCATCGTGTATCTTTGGCACGACTAGCTTCTCACCAGGGGTGGTGGAACCTCCTTCCAGCTGGGTTGAAGTTCCTTCTAGACCACATCCTGAGGTAAAGTCTCTTTGAGGATGGAAACATGGAAAATCATTCCAATTGTTTGAAGATTGCTGAAAGTAGCGTTGCATTTTCCACTATTAAACAAGCTGTCCGATGTGTTGCTCAAGCCAACAAGGACAAGACAGAAGAGTGTGTTTACTTCTAGTCCCAGAAACTCACCGTGAGAAACCGGTTGGCTTCCCACTGAGACACTAACAGAACGGAAACGCAAAACAAAAACAAGGTTTGAAGTGCAACGTTTTTTATTCAACCAGCCAATAAGATGTTAGCTTATGCTAACCTCCCCAGACAAGATGAAAATGTACGAAAGGGTTGATCCTTGTCCTTACAATCGGGCAGTCTTAAGTAATCTCTTCACATTTAAACTTGCTTTTGTACAAGTGTGTTACTTTTACTAATTAATCCTCAGAGGCATGTCTGACACAGTGGGAGCGTTTCACAGCCATAAGCGCTCCCGTGCCAGTTTAATTGGATTTGGTCAGGATTAGAATGAAAGAAGTAAGCTCTTATTTTTGCAACACTCCATTGTTTCTGCTGTACCTCCCTTGTTTAGATGTCTGAATAATGTGCAACCACTCTGGCAAATACTAATGACAAGGGGACAAAGCCAGGGTAACAACTCCGGGTGGAGAGAAAAACTGTCGCCAAGGATGCAACCACAGACAAAACACTCCTCTCCTCTTATAAACAACATAAAACAAGCAACATGGTCAGCTGTTTATGAGAAAGTTCAAAGGTGGAAATGTCTTGTCTTCACTGTGGATCCACTGAATGGGATAAATCCATGTAAACATATATTCTCACCATCTTAATGGAGACATAAAAAACTTTTCACATCGAGGATGAATCACAGTTGAGAGGGGACTTTGTGGGCTACGTTGGTGAAGCTGCAAGAAAAAGTCATTTGAAAAGCTCAATAAGATGTAAAGAGCCAATGGCCAAACAGGCACGGAGCAAACGGGCCGGGCGCTCTCAGAGTGGTCGACTGTGGAGCAGCACATTCCTTGATGCTTATCAGGAGGGTAATTGGGGGGAATTATGATGCCAAAGCCTCCTAGGCAGTGACGGTCTGTCCAATCCACTGCCCCAGCTCCATCACTACCTACTCCTACATCACCTACCCTCTCCATCTCATCCATCTCACCTTTTCTACCATCACTGCCCCACTTTCAGCAGTCACTGCTACCACTGAACCACCACCTCTTCCACCGCTCATAGACTGCATGGACTACTAGCTAATTCAAGTCAGCCTTCAACCATTTTGATCACAATCTAACCATTGACAATGAGTAGAGCTAAACCCCCACCCCTCCCTGTACTTTAACCAACTGGCTTCCTAGTTAGGGGTGTAGGCCACAGGTTAGCCCAACTCCTGTCTGGTCTCTTGCTCATTCCTTTGTTCGTCTGGTGCCAAACTATTCCATAACTCCAAACAATTACCAAGAGGGTTTTTAGATTTACGCCGAAGCAAATGAGGTGATAACAGACGTGTCTCATTATTTCTAATCAGAGCTGACAGTAGAGGCCAGGAGCGTTTGAAGTGCTCCGCGTCCTGCTGTTATCTGAAACTAGCCGCCTGCAGACCGCTCACCATGGGGCCTGTGGGATGGCGGCGCCCGGCTTACCACTCCACTCCCCAGGACCTTTCATGGAGATTAACGAAGTTGAGAAAGGTAAGTTAGGAAAGCATTTGCCGCTTTAAAGAAAACTGCTGCCAAGGAATAACAAACTTTAAACTGTAGTTTTTCCTTTGTTCATTAGTGAAACAGTTTTATATTAATTTTTCAATAGAATGTTTTTAGATCCCATAGATTTGTGCAAAATTGCCTATGCATTTACACAGGCAAAATCATATGCATTCTACAATAAGTTGTTTGTCTTGAGATTGTGGTGTGTATCTCAAAGATAGCAATAGGGCATCAATGAACATTGCAGGCATAGATTAACAGCTTTTAGAAAGTAGCCTTTTGGAACAGCCAAAAGATTGACAAATAGCGCCCCCTAGAGATGCTGCCCTGACTACCTCAGTGATCTCTGTCAAGCAGACCTTGTCTCCTAGTCTGGTCTGTCTTACCCGGCACTATCAGCTAGATTCAAACTGCACCTAAGTAACTAAGCAAACTATTCTATCTACAATTCCCCTCAGCCAAATAGCAATGCAGACTTGGACTGGCTCATGACTCATTTACCTGGAGGCAGGAGGCCAGTCTGAACATGGCCTAAAAATGACAGCTCACTCTGTTTAGTCAGACAGGAAATCGCACCAGAGACCTTTTCTGGAGTAGTCAAACATCTCCAGAGGCTGTATTACTACAGCTGCCAGTGCTTTGCTCTTCTAAAGCCTTGTATTTCCCAGGTGACACAGACGCTCCCTGCCCCCATAACCCTCCATCCATTCCTCCTTCCGTGACTACATCCCTACTGACACTGAACATGTCCACCACGTCAACCTCACACCTGCAGATGCCTGTCCGCCACGTCAAACCTCACTCTGCCATCTTCTCACCCTTTACAAATCAGATCGCTGTCTTGGCTGGGCCGCCACGAGGCAGACACCTCTAGCACTGCGCGCGCGTGTGTGCACCAGGCGTCAGATCCATCGGAGCGTGGCAGCCCCTGCCCCCAGACACGGCGGAGAGGGTCACACTCAGAGAGAGATAACCTCCCTCTGACAGCACAGAAGAGCTGGCTCAGTCTGCCCTTAATGGATACCCCTTGTCTCAGGACCAAGGACTCAGAACAGACACAGGTCCACTTAAAGAGCCTGTGCTGATGTGTGGGGAACCATACTTAGCCCTAAGTGCATCGCAGAGCCTCTTTAAGACTGAAACCCATAGAGTAGAGGTGTGGATGAGATTAAATGTCTAGGCTACATTGTAGCCTCTGTGTCTGCCAACTCACTACTTATGGAAAACCCTTCAGATTGTTATTTGAAGTTAATTTTACTTCATTTTTATTTCTAGTGTTCTTCATTCAATAAGATCTTTAAACAATCTCTGGTCTGAGAGATAGAGGCTGAAATGTCCACTGAAGGAAGCGGAAACAAATCCATATGAGATAAGTAACCACAGGAGTTATGTTGTTGACAAAGTGACCAGGTGATAGACCTGTATATCTTCCAAGACTCAAGCAACATCAAATGAATCCTGGTGAAATCACAGCCAACATGCCAACACCAAAACGTTCAGAGATATTTGATCACGGATGGTGAGGCAATGTAGCATGTCAGGAATCCTTTGAAAGGGAATTAGTGGCTGCCCAGATCTGTGGAGTAATCTTATTATCCAGGAGACTGACTCACTGGGCCCCATGAGGAGTATGTCCTCCACCCACCAGCGGCCCAGTGGGGATGAGGGACAAGGTAGGGGGGTGAGGAGCAGGGTTGGGGGGTGAAGAGGAGTGTTAAGGGGTGAGGAGGAGGGTTAGGGGGTGAGGAGGAGGGTTAGGGGTGGGGAGGAGGGTTAAGGGGTGAGGAGGAGGGTTAAGGGGTGAGGAGGAGGGATAGGGGGTGAGGAGGAGGGATAGGGGGTGAGGAGGATGGATAGGGGGTGAGAATGAGGTTTAAAGGGTGGAAGTGGCAGGGTTAGGGGGTGGCAGCTGTGATTTAGCTTTGGGGGTGTAGCACAGTTCTAGAAATCACCTCAAACATTTCTACAACAATTGGTACACCATGCTATCTGGATATGTCTTGATCAAGCTAGCAATGATTTTAACCTTAAAAAGGGTCTGTTACTGGATGTTGCCATTGTGAAGATCCATGGATTACTATTCATTTTTACCCTAAATAGTTGTTGGGTTTCTTTCATTAAGTTCCAAAGTTCAGTGAACCAAATGCAGAAAGCTTGTACAAATTGTGTTTAGTACGTCATGGTTACAAATAATACAATGCGAGAAACTAAAATTAATGTAGATCATTTCTGTTGTTTACAATGTAACGTTCAAATATTGATATATAAACTATAATACTACATAGTTTAATTTCAGTCTCTCCAAAAATTTGACCGACTTTCTTTAGTGGCTTGTTTTTATCATGTGTCATAAATCCTGTATTATGAACCTTGGTATGTCTAAATTACACAACAGATTGTTTCTTCAACTCTGTCCTGAATTACCTCATCACAGTGACCTAGTGAAGAATATTCATGATTTAGAATATATGGGTGTGGTCAGTTAAAAGCTCTGTTTCTACTAGAACTACACGTTCCAAGTGTTTGGAGTTGCCTGAGCTCCTGTTTTGAGTGAAGTTTTTTTTTAGTTTGTCTTGCCCTCTTTCATGACCGAGGTGTGGAGTGGAGAAATAGCCAAAGTAAAAAGACAGGTTTTGCATATGAGTGAGAGAGAGTGAGTTTGTGTGACAGTGAGAGCCAGGGAGAGATATTGCCCTCAGGGGCATTGTTATGACTTAATGTGCTGTGCTGCAGACGCCAGTCTGCATGTTAGTCCAACTAAGTTCATTTGCTGCATTCACCTCCATCTCAGCACGTCCCGTTTGATCCAGGCCGCCATTAAGGTTAATGGCCCTTGTCTCGCACAAGCTGTTGGGGGCTTGTTAGGGGGCCATGGGTGGCAGGGGAGTGCAGACACAGCACTAATAAATCATTGATAATGCCTCAGAGGCTGAGAGAAGACTGGATCCACATGGGATATGTCAATATGCTGATTCATCAGAAGGAGGTGCATCTTCAGTTGTGGACGGGGGTAATATTGATGCGGGTTTGGAGAGAGGAACATTACCTGAGAAACACACAGCCTTTTCTACACCAGCATACCCTACCCTCCACCTCACCACTCTGCCCTCTGCTACACTACTCTACCATACCGTACACTATACCACTCTGCACTTTACTACAGTAAACTACACTACACTGTAAATTGTACTCCACCATGTATTTTTTCATTGGGACGTTTTTAAGCCCTGCAAAGTGAACTTGCCCCAGTCTTCCAGGGCCATATTCTGTCAGTGGTGAGTGTTGACAGGACTCAAGTCCATTTTAAATGGTTTAAACACCAAACCTTGATTTTATTTGGTTCCTGTCATTCTCACCTTATCAATTTCATCTGTCTCATTTGATTTTATTGATCTGATGGCCCACAATTTCTTTTCACCTTTGACACAGAAGAGCCGGCAAGAAGGCTGAAGACAGGATTAAACATGGAACAAATACAATGAATAAGGTGTTTAGTTTGTCTCCTGTCACTTAATTAATCTAATGGCCCACAATTACTTCTCACTTTTTGGATGGAAATGTGGATGGGTGGTGGGTTTGGACAGGGGACAAATCAAATGAATAAAATAAGGTTGCAATCATCTGTCCATTACATCTAATCTAAGACATGATTAGACAAAACGTTTTTTATGAAAGATATATGTGATCATGATAGTTGTAGCAGGCTCAGGCTTATTTTTATAATAGCAACATATAGAGATTATAGAGGAAGGAGGGGCACCAGTCAAATTCAAATGATAATAATCGATATGCTCTCTTTATTTATTCGAATCGGCTTCTGTCACGCTCCGCCCCCACTTGGCCACAATCGTGACCGTCACAGTGTTTGTGGGCTGTAGGAGCATGTTATCTAGACGCAGACTATGCCTTTAATAAACATTAAGCAAACAAAAGATGTGGGAATTAACGTGTACAAGAAAATGTGCAATGTGCAAATAAATAGCAGATGTATTTGACATGATATGCATGAGCATTTGAAGTAGCATTATTATTTACTGACTTTTATTAAATAAACAGTTAAAAAGGCGGGAAAACCGGAAATGCTTGAAAAGTTCAGCAAGCTATACCCACTTCTCAAACACTGGGATAGCAGCATATGGTTTGCAGAGGTGGAGGGACACCAGACCAATCAAAATGATAAGAATCCTGTCATGCCCCGCCCCCATCTGGCCACAATCGTGACCGTCCCAGTGTTTGTGGGCTCTAGGAGCATG
>BROE01000020.1:0-67500 GCA_036571765.1 Plecoglossus altivelis
ATGAACTGAATGACCATTCTCTGGTGGAGGAGATCCAACAGTACCTGAGCTCAGGAAGTCTCTCCAGTGAGAAGCTCTTATCTACACAGAGGTCAGCTCTGTTCTTTGTGTTGCTGACTTCAGAAGAGAAGATGGATGTGTTTGACCTGAAGATGTACTGCAGATCAGAGGAAAGTCTTCTGAGGCTGCTGCCAGTGGTCCAAGACTCCAAAACTGCTCTGTATGTATAAGGCATTTTGTTTGTATATAATTACATTAAAACTGCATATTTTGTGAAACTGTTTGATCATCATGTGATCCTATATTTCACTACTAATACAAACTTGACTCTGATGATGTCACATGTTCTCCTTATGTCATGTAGGCTGAATGACTGTAACCTCTCAGCACGGTGCTGTGAAGCACTGGCCTCAGCTCTCCCCTCCTCAGATATAACAGAGCTGGACTTGAGTAACAACTACCTGGGGGATTCAGGCATGAAGCTGCTCTCTGCTGGACTGGGAAATCCACTCTGCAAACTGGAGACACTGAGGTCTGTACTTCTGTTGAATATGACACAAACATGTTATAATCTCACAACACGCAGTGAATCACCCATCACACAATGGTTGTAAATTTGTGGACTATCAAAGGTATAAGTGGTCAAGCCAATTTATTTTTAAGGTAGTCGAGTAATATATCGATATAATACAACTTTTACACACATGATAGAAGAAATCCAATACGTTCGCTCAATGTTGCATGACTTTATATACCGTATCATGGTTCTGTCTCATTTTTAGCAACGAGTGAAAGATTAGAGAACATGTTACACCAAAAACCCCTATGACGCCTCCTTACGTCACCCGGAGTGGCGTTACCGGGGCCCCACCCTGGAGCCAGGCCTGGAGTGGGTGCTCGCAGGCGAGCGCCTGGTGGCCGGGTCTTTGCCCATGGGACCCAGCCGGGTATAGCCCGAAAAGGCGATGTGGGATCACCTTCCTGCTGGCCCACCACCCACAGGAAGGACCGTAGGGGGCCGGTGCAGTGTGTTTTGGGCGGCGGTCAGGGGCAGGTGCCTGGACGACCGAGGCCATGCACACGGTCTCTAGCGCTGGGGACATGGAATGTCACCTCGCTGGCAGGAAAGGAGCCCGAGCTTGTGCGGGAGGTAGAGCGTTACCGGCTAGATATAGTCGTGACGGTTCTATAGTGATAATTGCATTCCAGAGCAAGGCATTATATACCAGAGGGTAAGAACTGGGTTTTAATACAACTGGTTCTGGGGTCTGTTTTTATTGAATTAGTATTTATCAGTATATAATTTCCCAATTGCTTATTGACCTGTGAATTCTCTAATATGAACATTGACTGAACTATTTTTGTTATAATTGTTAATCCTTGTTTTTTGGCCCAGGATAAGCAACAGAGGCCAGCCTCACCTGTACCAAGTTGTGTGTCCATGAAGAGTGACGGGTCTATGGAGCCACCTCTCTACTTCAGTGATGGAGGAGGACCTTCTTATAAGGAAGGGTATGTAGTGACCTCCGCTGATATTTACTGTTGTATTTGTCATAAGGAAGGGTGAGTACTGGTATTTAAGTTGACAAATAATCTTAAATTCAAAGCAACCATTAATTGAAGATCATCATGCGACATTTTTTACATCTTCTAAACAAAGGTTAGAACTCATAGTAATTTGTTCAGTCGTAGTGGTTTCTTGTTGTCTATCCCTATTGAATCTACGTTCCGCATTAAAGCCCCTTTTGTGAATTCTGCCTGCAAAGCGTTAGACAGTGGTTCCAACCACAGTGGTCTGTGGTCCAACTCTTCTCAATAAGATCAACACACAGATCCACCGTGGTCTGTAGTTGGAACACAACACACTTGTTTACCTGGAGGTGATTGTGTCCCTTGTAGTGGTATAGAAGATGATTTACTTGTAGTGATGGTATTACTCTTAGACAGTGTGTCTGTGTGTAATGTATGAGTGCATACAGTTTAGTTTAACACTCATGTTTAAGTATGATTTACTCTTGAATAGATTATCAGTCCTTGTACATGTAGTTCATGTAGTCAAATTAAGAAGACAAGAATCTTGGCAGCAGTGGGGAGGTGGGGGGACGTGCATGTGATAGCATGGAGAAACTAAACAGGGAGAGAATTGTATTTAAAGACACAAGATCATAGTGATAGGCTGACAGCATATTGTTCCAATGAATCTGTTGTCTGTGAATGTTTATGTTTGTACAACACTTTGTTGTGTTTGTTGACAGGATCAGACAGCAGAGACCAGCCTCACCTGTACCCAACTCAGTGTCCATGAAGAGCGACAGGTCTATGAATCCACCTATTGTGTTCAGTGATGGAAGAGGACCTTCTAATGAGGAAGGGTGTGTAGTGACCTCTGCTGGTATTTACTGTTATGTTTCTCATAAGGAGTGGTAAGTAATAATCACAAATAATCATCAGTTTATAGTAGCCAATAAATAGCCTGACTGATGGTCAGACCATCTGTTATGTTTCTCATAAGGAAGGGTAAGTGCTGGTATTTAGGTGACAAATAAGTTTAGTAGTAACCAATAAATGCAGGATCATCATTTGATATTGATCAAATCTTCTAAATGAAGGTTAGAACTCATAGCCTGGCTGATGGTCAGACCTTGTGGTAGACGTACACAGTGAGTGGGAGCGGTTATTTAATATTATTTCATTAACATGTGGTGTTGGTCTTCTCTTTATGTATCTATAGTTTAACCACCAGACCACCATCAGATACATCAACACCTTTGACCTCCTTGTTGTGTTTGATGAATGAGAGATGGGACCACAACCCACCACCACTGTGCTGCTTTAATGTTAGACTGACATTAACAGAGACACAATATGACAAGAAAGAAAACTGCACTGTACTGTAACTTCCCAAGACAAAATGCTATTATGAGTCAAGTTATGAGGTAACTTGACAAGTCAAGTTAAATAGTTACAACTTCTCCACCTTAGAACACTTGACATATGATGTCTGTAGAGACTTCTTTAGTGGTGTAGCCATTGGCCAAGCTGGAGATGAGTTTCGAACACACACAGTTCAACTTTCCAATACACTGTTTTCGTGACATAAGCATTCTCAGATACAGTGGTTTAAAATTCTGTGTGTGTGTTTACAATGGTAGATTCTGCCTAGGCTAACTATAAGGCTCCATGAAGTTAAGGGTCTTCCTGTGTACTTAAACCTGGTGTTCATCTAGAACCCTTTTGGGGGTTCTTCTTCTACATGCAAGGAATGTTAAACACAGAAACCTTGCATGCAGAATAAAGGTTACATCCTTACTTTATTTGACAATGTCAATACTGAGTTTTTAGGTAATGGCATACAATGAAAGAGAGATCGGTAACTGTTTGACAAACATATCCTCCCCTTTCACACAAATACACACACACAAACACATACATACAAACACACACATACACACACAAACACACACACACACACACACACACAGTCGGCGTCCAGCCCTGCAGGTACCAGGCCTGGTATAAGCACAGACCTATACTGGGCTGAGACCACTTTGACTCTATATTTGATGAATGTATTAAAGAAATAGTGCCTCTATGTTTGATGAATGTATTAAAGGAATAGTGCCTTGGAGTGGTATAGAAGATGATTTGCTTGGTAGGGATGGTATCGCTCTTAGACAGTGTGTCTGTGTGTATTAATGAGTGGATACAGTTAGGTTTACCACTCATGTTTATGTATGATAAACTCTTCAGAAAATTATTAGTCCTTCTACAAATAATTCATCATAGTTATGTTTTAATGTAATCTCTTGTCCTCAGAGATCAACAGGAGAAGTCTGAGTCAGACCAGAATCACCATGAGGAATTGTTCTCCATATTCACAGTGAGATTTGTTTTGAAAGTACAGTACAAATAAGACAACCATTTTAAACATGTTGATCTATTGTTTAGATAGTTCCTGGTTCATCTGATATCTTCTCTCTGTTGCAGGTGCTTGAGGAGACTGTCATCAGGTTTGTGAAGAAAGAGCTGGAGAGGATGAAGAGGATTCTGAGTTCAGGTTTCCCAGAAGGCTTAAATAGTCACAGGGAGGACCCTGAATATCAGAAGCAGGAGAGCAGTGCCAGAGAGGGAGCTCTGATAATCACACTGCACTTCCTGAGGAACATGAACCAGAAGGAGCTGGCTGACACTCTGGTGGAGAAAAGTAAGAGACTCCATATTTAGTCTTAGTTGACAATTTATAGATTACAAAGACATTCCACATTTTTCCTTAACTCTTTAAAGTAAGATAAAGATAAAGATAGATAAATTTCTTGTTTTTACCTTATTCAGGAGAACGTCCCCATCATGCAGCCTCACACAACCTCAAATCTAAATTGAGGAAGAAGTTTGAAACTGTGTTTGAGGGCATAGCTAAACAAGGAAATCCAACTCTTCTCAGTAACATCTACACAGATCTCTACATCACAGAGGGTGAGAGTGGAGAGGTCAATCAAGAACATGAGGTGAGGCAGATTGAGACAGCATCCAGGAAATCAGCAAGAACAGAAACAGCCATCAAATGCAACAACATCTTTAAACCCTCAGTTGGACGAGCTACACCTATCAGAATTGTTCTGACAAAAGGAGTTGCTGGCATTGGAAAAACTGTCTCTGTGCAGAAGTTCATCACAGACTGGGCTGAGGGACTAGCCAATCAGGAAATCCAATTCATCTTTCCTCTCCCGTTTCGAGAGCTGAATTTGTTGGATGGAAAAGAGTTCAGTCTAATGGAACTTGTCCATCACTTCTTCTCAGAAACAAGAGAATCAAGAATCTCCAACTACGACAAGTGCAAAGTGCTGTTTGTCTTTGACGGTCTGGATGAGTGTCGACTGCCCTTAGCCTTCGAAAAGAACAAGAGCTGGTGTGATGTCACAAAGTCCACCTCAGTGGATGTGCTGCTGACCAACCTGATCAAAGGAAACCTGCTTCCCTCTGCTCTCATCTGGATCACCACTCGACCTGCAGCAGCCCATCAGATGCCTTCAGAGTGTGTTGACCTGGTGACAGAGGTACGAGGGTTCAATGACCCACAGAAGGATGCGTACATCATGAAGAGATGCAGTGATGAGATCCTGGCCAGGAGAATCATCTCACACATCAAGACATCAAGGATGCTCTACATCATGTGCCACATACCAGTCTTCTCTTGGATTACTGTCACAGTCCTTGAACACATGCTGAGAACAGAGAAGAAGGAGAAGGTGCCCAAGACCCTGACTGAGATGTACACAACTTTTCTGGTGTTACATACCAAACAGAGGAAAGTAAAGTATGCTGGGAAAACTGAGACAGATCCACATTGGGATGAAGATAGCATTCAGAGTGTTTTGTCACTGGGAAAACTGGCCTTCCACCAGATGGACAAAGGCAACCTGATTTTCTATGAGAAAGACCTGACAGAGTGTGGCATCGATGTCCGCGATGCCGCAGTGTACTCAGGAGTGTTCACACAGATTTTCAGGGAGGATGGTAAAGTCTTCCAGGAGAAGGTGTTCTGCTTTGTCCATCTGAGCTTTCAGGAGTTTCTGGCTGCTGTGTTTGTGTTTGTCTCATTCATCAATAACAACAAGAATCTGATGTTTCAGTCCAGCTCAGACACATCTGACGGCCATCTCTACAAGAGTGCTATGGACAAGGCCTTGCAGAGTAAGAATGGACACCTGGACCTCTTCCTCCGCTTCCTCCTGGGCCTCTCAATGGAGTCCAATCAGACTGACTTACAAGGTCTACTGACTCAGACAAGTAACAAGACAGAGAGCCATGAGGAAACAGTCAAGTACATCAAGGAGAAGATCAGAGAGAATCCCGCTGCAGAGAGATGCATGAATCTGTTCCACTGTCTGATTGAACTGAATGACCATTCTCTGGTGGAGGAGATCCAACAGTACCTGAGCTCAGAAAGTCTCTCCAGTGAGAAGCTCTCATCCACACAGTGGTCAGCCCTGGTATTTGTGTTGCTGACTTCAGAAGAGAAGATGGAGGCGTTTGACCTGAAGATGTACTGCAAATCAGAGGAAGGTCTTCAGAGGCTGCTGCCAGTGGTCAAAGACTCCAAAACGGCTCTGTATGTATAAGGAATTTTATTTTTATATAATGACATTAGAACTGCACATTTTGTGAAACTGTTTGGTCATCATATGATCCTATATTAGCACTAATTACCACTATTACCACTAATACAAACATGACCCTGATGTCACATGTTCTCCTTATGTCATGTAGGCTGAATGACTGTAACCTCTCAGGACGGTGCTGTGAAGTACTGGCCTCAGCTCTCCCCTCCTCAGATATTACAGAGCTGGACTTGAGTAACAACAACCTGGAGGATTCAGGAATGAAGCTGCTCTCTGCTGGACTGGGGAATCCACTCTGCAAACTGAAGACATTGAGGTCTGTATTTCTAATCAATATGACACATTCATGTTGTAATATCACAACACGCAGTGTATTTGTACGATTGGTTTAGATTTCCAGATTATATTCTCAAATTGGGTATATGCCAAGAATATGATCAACCTTTTAATCATAGGTTAGAAGTATATGTGCATGATGACTGGCTCATATTTTTAAATAGTTTATGTTTATGCAAGTGTTCCTGAACATGGTAACTATTGATTTGTTTGACAGTGTCTATACCCCAGTACCTCTTAATGCACATTGCTTGCATATACATTTTTTTTTTACATTAATAGGATTTACTATACTGTGATTATCATATTATCCTATTATATGTACTATGACTCTAATGCATTGTTCTCCTTCCATCATTTAGACTGCATGACTGTAACCTCTCAGCACGGTGTTGTGAAGCGCTGGCCTCAGCTCTCCCCTCCTCAGATATTACAAAGCTGGATTTGAGTAACAACAACCTGGGGGATTCAGGCATGAAGCTGCTCTCTGCTGGACTGGGGAATCCACTTTGTAAACTGAACACACTGAGGTCTGTATGCCTGCTCAAGGAATAACAATAATTATATTAACAACACATATTGTATTTCTGTGGTTGATTTAGACAACAGGATATATTCTCAAATTGGGTATAAACAAGCATGAGATCAGATATTTAGTCATTGGTGAATGGTGTGGTAATAAACTGGCAGCTTTGCTGTGTCTTAAACGTTGCAAAACTACCAAAAGCTTGTGCATAATGACTGTCTTCTTTTTCATTCAATTCAATTCAATTTATTTTTGTAACGCCCAAAATCACAACAACAGTTGCCTCGAAGGGCGACAAGCATTCCATCATTGGTCAATAAACAGAAAACCACATTATAAAAATGTACATATGATTTTAGCAAATGGACGCCTGTCCCGGAACATCCCCTGTCCTTAGACCCTCCTTCTCGGCAAGGAAAAACTACAAAAAACCCCGTGGGAAAAAGTAGAAACCTCGGGGAGAACCACAGTGAAGGAGAGATCCTGCTCCCACGGACGGACAGGCTGTAGATGTTCCATATGCAGATGGACTGTAAAGAAAGAACCTTTCAGGCGGAAGGAAGGGTTCATCTAGATCATCAAGTGCGAGGAGAGTTCGGCTATTCAGCGAAGTGGGTCTGAGGAAAGCAGTTCGTCTGTTGTACGAAGCACCTCCGACAGTTGAGGAGCACCCGGGTCCACAGATCAGGTCGCTAGGCGGGGCGAGGCATGTAGGGTGAAGTCATCGCCATGGCAGCATCCAGGACAGAGCCCACCTCGGAGGGATCGAAACTTGTGTACAGCGATGAACAGACTATAGTGAACTACGATATTAACTAATGCCCTGCCCATAAGCTATTTCGAAGAGAAATGCTTTAAGCCTGGTCTTAAATAAAGAGACTGTGTCGGCCTCTTTAACAAGAACAGGGAGCTGATTCCATAACACAGGAGTTTGGTAGCTAAATGCTCGACCTCCTACTGTGCTTTTGGAGACTCGAGGGACCATCAATAGTCCAGCGCTTTTGGAGCGAAGTGCTCTGGCTGTATGATATGGTACTACAACATCTTTGAGGAAGTGAGGGGCCATGCCATTTATGGACTTTTATGTGAGGAGTAGGACTTTAAATATGATTCTAAATTCAACAGGGAGACAGTGAAGAGACTCTGACACCGGTGTGATGTGGTCTATTCTTTTGGTTCCTGTTAGGAGTCGTGCTGCTGCGTTCTGAACCAACTGAAACCTCTTTATCGAGCTTTTAGTACACGCTGTGAGCAGGGCGTTACAGTAGTCAAGTCTAGATGTAACGAATGCATGAATGAGTTTTTCAGCATTACTTCTAGTCAAGATCTTTCTAATTCTGGCTATATTACGCAGATGAAAGTAGGCAGTTTTGCATGCCTGGTTCATATGTGCTGTAAAGGATAGTTCTTGGTCCAGTGGGACGCCAAGGTTTCTTACAGTCAAACTGGGGGCTACATTGATAGTGTCCAGTGACACCATCGGGCCGGATAAAGAGTCTCGCAGACGTTACCGGCCTAGTACAATGACCTCGGTTTTATCTGGGTTAAGAAGTAGGTAGTTAAGTGTCATCCAGGTTTTTATATCCTTCACGCAAGCACTAAGTATGTGTAACCGATCGGCCTGATCAGGTATCATTGATAAGTACAGCTGTGTGTCATCCGCGTAGCAGTGGAAGTTAATGCCCTGCGTTCTGATAATGTTACCTAATGGCAGCATATAGAGCGTAAACAGTATAGGACCGAGTACAGAACCTTGCGGGACACCGTAGGTTACTTTAGAGTAAGGGGAACAGCCTCGGTTTACATTAACAAACTGGTACCTATCCGATAAATAGGATTTAAACCAGCTGAGGACTGTCCCTCTGACACCTACGTCACATTCCAATCTCTGAAGCAAGATTGTGTGGTCGATGGTGTCAAACGCAGCGCTGAGGTCCAGCAGAACCAGGATAGAAACCATTCCACTGTCAGCGGCTACTAGTAAGTCGTTTGTGACTTTAACTAGTGCAGTTTCCGTGCTGTGATGGGCTCTAAACCCATCACAGCACGAAACCATCAAACCCATCAACCTTTTTATATACTGTAGATATTCATGCAAATATTCTTTTGCACAATCATTTGTAATAATTTGTTTCACAAGTTTGATGGACATCTGAGAATGAAATCTTTAGAAACAGATGAATCTATTTCAAATATGCATGTATTAAACAAGCACAGCTATTGCACAAACATCAGACGACACATTGAACCTTCCAGTCTAGGAATCAAATGGTGAACAGAAAAAGCGCAAGCCCAAACAGTGTGTCATAGCTTCTGATGAAGAAGTCACACAAACCAACTGCTTTTAAAGGCACACTGAGTGATTAGTTATCTTTCTTCCTCGGTCAACTATTGATTACTCAGACAGCTGTGAAGGAAAGGGTACCATGTCATCCTAACTTCCTTGTATCATGAAGTCCTACAGCCATAAATTCTTTAGACTTCTTTAGACTTTAGATATTACTTTCCTCTCATGCCATCAACTCAAAAGCTTGGCTAGAACAAATTTACACAAAAGCACAACCAATACGTAACAATCAAGCAAATGTCACAAATAAAATCTTCCATCACACAACGTAAAAAAACTGGTTCATGTATTTTGTGTCTTCCATCACACAGCATCTAAAAACTGATTCATGTATTTTGTGTCTTTGACTATGAAGTAGCATATTTTAACATGAATCATAACAATTGTCATAATATTATTATATATTGTGATTTCATATTTGAAAATCGTATGATCCTATCATACATACTATGACTCTGATGATGTCACATGTTCTCCTTATGCCAAGTAGGCTGAATGACTGTAACCTCTCAGCACGGTGCTGTGAAGCGCTGGCCTCGGCTCTCCCCTCCTCAGATATTACAGAGCTGGACTTGAGTAGCAACAACCTGGGGGATTCAGGCATGAAGCTGCTCTTTGCTGGACTGGGGAATTCACTCTGTAAACTAGAGACATTGAGGTATGTAATAACAACATTTAGGGCAATATATGTATTATAATGCTAGAAACCTCTGACAGGGATAGGAACAATAATATGTGTCAATGTGATACACAAAATACTGGAATATTTTACCGCATTGCTATAATCAGAACAAACTAAGGGGGATCCACATGCTGTGCAGTTGTTTAATCACAGAGCAGTGGATGTACAAGCAGATATTACTAACAGGTTCTGTAACAGACAAGCAGCAGAAAGACAGCCAGATGAGACAAGTTTTCCTCAAGGACCAATAACAGGGATTTGATTTTAATTGTTTTCAGCATCATCATATGAGGACTTTGCTTCAGTAGTAGATCTGGACCTAATGTACCCGCGTAGGTTTTCTCCGCTCAGATATCTGAAGGCCCAATCAGCATACAGAGGAAGTGGCAGATTAATGGCACCGGGAAAAGATGCAAGCGAAGCCGTTTGTTCCATTGTGGCATAGCTACTGAATATCCAGAACTTCAATCCGGAGCAAAAACAGTCTTTACAAAGACCACTGGGCCATTACAAATCAGGCAAATAACTGATTAAATTGCGACAGCCCTTCAGTCTTTCGGAATGAATCCATTGCCATAATTGCTTTTAAATTAGCTGTTGCAGAATATTTCTGTCAAAATTAGGTACTTTGTGTAGGACCTGTGGATAGCATATAAGGTGTGGGGTCTCTGTCTCTCTTGTCAGTGGAATGGTCCCCTGTCTCCGTCGTTTCCTCATTCTTCCACATCTGAAAAATATCCTTATGGCACAGTTGTGTGGTAGCCACTGCACTGCATGGGTGGCAGACTGGAAACGACTGAAGCGGCATTTTGCGAATTATTAGATCTAGCCTCGACAGTTGACGATATACTTTATCACTAGTCTTAGTGTCAGATACAGATGTACAATTTACAATAGTTCCTTTAATTCTTAAATTCAACATCTTCAAACACTCCTCTGCTGATTCCAACTTGTTGTTTACAACCTAAGAGACTACCCTCCGGGGAAAGACGTACATCACAACCAAACGTTAGTGATTGGTTATGACAGACCCAGAGTGGCTCTGGGCAGATCCAACAGTTGTAAACTTCAGTAGAATATCTGCCTTAATAGAAACAACTTTTGTCAATGGATAAGTCCCGGACTATGTTGGAAATTATATGTACGAGAGTCTGATAAGGATCAGGGTAGGACTATGGTATCTTGTGTACATAATTGTTATACCTCAGGGTTCCTGGATATAATTATTTGGACTGATTGGTATTTTAGTAAAAATGACGGTGGTACTTTTTATTATGATTATTATGACCATGATTATTATGACCAATAGAAGGTAGTAGTGATTGTAATCTTGTATGTTAACCTTCCTCCAGGATGGTAGATTGCCACATCACAGAAGGTGCTTGTGCTTCTCTGGGCTCAGTGCTAAAGTCAACCTCCTTCCTGAGACAACTGGATCTAACTAATAATGATCTGAAGAATGCTGGTATGAATCTGCTCTCTGTTGGACTGGGGAATCCACTCTGCAAACTGGAGAGACTGAGGTCTGTATTCCTGTTCAACATGCCACAACTATAGCTATAATCTCAGAACACGCACTGAATCACACACCACACACTGTTTGTAAACTTGTCCCTACAAGGGACTGTAATGGTTATAATCACACACTCATTTTCATTGTTAAATTGGAAAGATGTGATTATAATGTTAAATTATAAACCTCATGGGAAGAATGAGAAATGGCCTTAATGGCCACAAAAAGGCAGCTCTTTTATGTCTGAACCAGTCTAAAACACACAAAGGTCTGTATATGATGATCAACTTTTGCATTTGGCAAGGCCCCACTCTCCTTTACTATATAGTATATTTTGATATATTATATTCTATAATTATTATTAATTATATTCTAAGTTGGCTTGCTATGTGATGTATCCGCACGATCGGTTTATGGATAACTTACATTTTTGTGGACAAAAGTGAAGCTAATGGTGACTTACTTGCAAGTTAGTCACATTGTCACAAACCAAAGCATGATAACCAATAGCCAAACATGATTAGCTTGTCAACTTTTGGAAGATAGCTAGCTTCCTAAAACTGCAAGACAGAGGCAGAAACACACTAACAAAGGGAAGGGTGATAAGGTAGTTAGCCATTTTTCCAGGCTGTGATATCAACATCTTGTATTTATGCCCTTTGATTGGTTAGCCCAGTAGTCTAGTTGTTAGCTTAGCTGTTCAACTTGCTTACCAGTCCAGGAGTCAGGCCTGAATTTATGACTAGAATGGAGTACTGACAGCTTTTCCAGATGAGGAAAATGGTACATTGTGTCTTCTAGGATGTGCTATTCTCTAGCAGATAATACAGTTTGCCAGAGTACAGAACGAATTAGCTGTGTTAGCCAGCTACAGTACTGGCAACCAACCAATTAGCTAATATGGCATCAGCTTAGTTTTTCCTCAATTTGAACTGTTGAGCTAGTGTAGTTGTGGGACCGATAGATTATTAAAGCAATTAACCATGGTAGGGGTACGAAGTCATGTAGAGAAATCAATGTCAAATTCAAATAGTTGGAGTGGATAAGCATAAGGAGGTTTTCCCTACTTGAAGAGAAAGATATCCAGTCACATGACCCCTAAGTCTTAGACAGGGATCCTGTTACTGACACATAATGATCACTTTTAGAAGACTTGCTGTATTGCAAGTTGCAACTGCACTGCAAACTGCAAACTAACCTCTGCTGTGCTGGCTCACAGTGGAAGCCCACATGGATTCTGTCACAATACTGATCCTCTTTCTCCAGGCTGTCGGGCTGTCAGGTCACAGAGGAAGGCTGTGCTTCTCTGGCCTCAGCTCTGAAGTCCAACTCCTTCCACCTGAGGGAACTGGACCTGAGCTACAATCATCCAGGAGAAAAAGGATTGAAGATGCTCTCTCCACACTGCAGACTGGAGAAACTCAAGTTAGGAAACGCTTGTGTTTTACTTTGTTAACGCATTACTACTTCAGTGTATCAACACTAACCCTTGGGTGGAAGTACAGAAAAATAACAATTAGATGTGGTCCAGTTTCTTTTGAAAATGTATGTAACCCTCACATAACATAAACTAAACTAAATGTCGGATTTAAGATATCCTAGACCGTTTTCTGGCTAAATTAATTTGTCAATTTTGAGCATGATGTTGATACTGTTTCTCATGCTAAACTGCTGAAAGGTACTAGAACCAATGGCACCTTTTATCAGAATCAGAATCGGTTTTATTCGTCATGCAAGATATACAAGTACATAATTTACCATTCTGTGCTAAGGCCACTGCATCATAAATATTTACTTTGTTTTACTTCTGATTTATAACTATCAAGACTGAATGCCAGTTTGGTATAAATCAGTGGCAGTTGCTGGTCTTTCAAAGAGGGGAAGCTCATTTTTGGCCTGGATCATAATATTTGCTATGCAAGCACCAGTTTACAGTTTGCAACAATTTGTCTTTCAACTACACTTCCAAAATCTGCGATAGGACTGAGCTCGAACAATTTTGGTGACTTCTTACCGTAAAAAAATTGATGTAAATTAATAGGAGATGTAGCCTTTCGACAGCCCCTCCAATCATCACGCAGAAGTCTGGAGTCCAGGCCAGTCCACTCCTCCTTTCACCCCCAGATACGCCGAGGATCTGTGGGTGGGACGTAATCCCACTATTTATCAAATTACCGTATAGTTTCAAAGTACTGAACCCCCCATTCAAAGCAGCCTTTTTGAGTGCCTATGAAATCCATGGATTAAATGGGTTTAAACGGGGAATTGATGAGAAAGAAATCGAGTCATTCAACCGGCTCTATGTAGCTGAAACTGAACTCGTTTTCGAGATGAACGTGTCTAATCGCATTTAAAAGGTTAACACAATATCAAATATTTGCCCATCTTTTTTTCTTTCTTTTTTTAGGGCAAGCCGAGCTTCCCTTGCAGTTTTAAAGACATCGCCTCCGATAGATACTACTTTAGCAGCTTTGATAGCAATGTTGGCTAAATAGATACCCAGTCACCCAGTCCGGTACAGCTAGTTACGGTCATCTAGCGCAGGCCAACTGAAACAGTCTGTTGAGCAGGTTGTGTGTTGGCGCTATATAGGAAAGAGCGTCGAACTACTGGATTTGTGTGGTATTGATGTACATAAGTCCTTAACTTTAGAAAAGACTATCTATGGGTCTATAAAAAGCAAGCAGTTAGTTCAGTAAGATGTTTATGATAAATAATATGATTCCTTTATTCGTTTTTTTTTCTTCTTCTCTTCTTCCGCTTTATCGCGGGGTAATAACTGCTCACTTTTAAATGACATGCAACTGTTATTATACTCTTACTAACACACCAACAGGCAGTTTACCTCAAAGATATATAGTTTACCATTAACGGTATAGAATAGTCTTGTGGAGAGCTGAGCTCAATTCACATATGACAGGGATTTCACATATTAGGTAAATGAATTAATCCTTTACTAAATCTATGCATGTCACGTGAAAAATGATCTGATGGCTCGTACCTGAAGACACGGGTGGGTGGTGATTCTTTTTTGTTTAAGTTTGTCATGTGACCTGCATAGGCTCTCTACTGGTAGAGGTAACCGAAACCAAGAGAATCCAAGACCTGCTACAGCTGCTTATCATTGTGCCACTATGTATCACAATGTTTTAGTGTTAATAGTTTCCCAAATAACACACTTCTCCAACACAAGTCTCTGGTCAGGGCCTTGGCCTATCCTCAACAGCAGGTTACATTTGACCACTTTTAAAATAGAGTGTTGTTAAAGTTTAAAATATTCTGTGAGAAGTTTCAAACTAGATGTGCACATTGTACAGTAGTACACAAGTATGTGGAGGATTGTAGAAGTATTATGAATGTGCTGTATTTTAATATTCAAACTGACTACTATTTTATTATTGACACCATGCATTCTCTTACCCGTTCTTGGAGTTGACTGAACTAAGATCAGCTGTTCTGGAACCGATAACCCATCTCAGGGTTCATCAAGTCAGAGTTCAGGTTTAGTTTGTAAAACTTACTTTCCGGGATACACCTCCGTCCGATGATGAAGATTAGAAACAACATGTTGATGTAAAAAGTCAGTTGCTCAGTCACTTAACAACAGGTAATGTCTGATTTCCTAATCCTTATCGTCTGCTTATCCCTACAGTGTGGATCATGGTGGTGAGTGCAGGATCAAAACTGGCCTTAGGAAATGTGAGTACTGACTGCTACTTGGTTCTAGTACACAATGTCATACAAGGACCAATATCATCAGTTAACTCTGAACAGTTTTCACGGTTAACATTTAACTGGAGTTTTGAGCAGGAGGGCGGGACAGTCACAAAGTAGAGAAGAACCAAACCTACCAGCTCCTCTGTTGTGGAAAAATACAGAATTCCTCATTCAAATATAAGATGTCTTTATTTCATATTATTGCAATAATCATGACACAGTCAAGTGAAAAGCGGTCTCTTCTCAGCATTCTGTATTGTCTGCAAGAAGCATGATAGGATCACTAAATACTAAATAATTTGTTCTCGTTTAGCCAAGTTTCCAGTTGTGTTGTGGATGCATCATGCATGACATGATGTGAACTTCAGAAATAGTTACACACATGGCCATAAACTCACATCTATTTTACATCCTGCAAGCAGCACAGTTGATACAGGATTTTCTTAGCAATGAACACAGAAGCCTTACACATCAAATTATACGTAAACACATATATTTCACAGCATTTAACGTAATTTAACGTATTTAACGTAACATTACATACTCTCTGTCCTTCCATCTCCTCTGTTCCTCCCCTCTCCCCCCCTCACCTCTCCCCCTCACCTCTCCTCTGCTCTCTCCCCCACACCTCTCTCTCCCCCTCACCTCAAGAGGGCAGTTAGAGAGAGAAAGGGAAAGGAGAAAAGAGTGAGAGTGAAAGAGAAGGATGGGAGGTAGAGCACATAGATTGGAATGATGGAGAGAGAGAGTGGTACTCACATGCCATCAGCGAGAATGAAAGGGGGAGCACAGGAGGAAGGAGACATTAATATATTGTGTCTTGGTCTTCCCCATCAGATGCCTGTGAGCTCACGTTGGACCCAAACACAGCACACAGAAACCTCACTCTGTCTGAGGGGAACAGAAAGGTGACATGGATGAGAGACCAGCAGCTGTATCCTGATCACCCAGAGAGATTTGACTACCATCCACAGGTGTTGTGTAGAGAGGGTCTGTCTGGACGCTGTTACTGGGAGACAGATTGGAGTGGAGGAGGAGTTTCTATTGCAGTGACATATAAAGGAATCAGCCGGAGAGGACAGGGTGATAACTGTCTGCTTGGAAACAAGAACAAGTCCTGGAGTCTGGTCTCTAATGAAAACAGTTACACTGCCAGGCACAATAAGAACAGCACTGTCATACCTGTCCCCCCCTCCAGCTCCCACAGAGTAGGAGTGTATCTGGACTGGCCGGCCGGCACGCTGTCCTTCTACATAGTCTCCTCTGACCCACTGACCCATCTGCACACATTCCACAGCACATTCACTGAGCCCCTCTATCCTGGGTTCTGGGTTTATTATGACTCCTCAGTGTCCCTGTGTCAGGTAGAATAACCTCCTGTGTTTTGGAGGAACACCTAAGTCTTCAGGGACGTCACACACACACACACACACGCTCACACACCGTCATCCCGTAAATGTTTGACTGTATAAAAACAATCCCATTGTGCTGAATATTGGTGCATGTTTAATTGCATCATGTGAACACCGGCGTTTTGGCTATCCAATTGTGGTCAGAGCACCGAATCACATTTAAAAACCGAGTATACATTTTTGTCCACATGGAACACTCCTTTCTGCACTGCATGGTTCTGTAATCTCATGTGGTTTGTATTATTAACAGCGCAAACAAAACCTTTTCAATTATTTTCATTAAAACAATGTTGTTATAAAAAAATTTTTTATTATATTATGTAACAATTTCAAATAGTTTTTTGTGATTTAAGTGTATTGTTTAGCTTTCAACCATATGTTTGGTGTAACATGCATATATTCTCACCTGAAGAAAGGTCTGCCTGCATAAAATTATTAATAACATATGAATACAAATAACAATGTGTGGTGACTCCTTATTTAATTACACAGCACAAATGTATTGTGTTTTTATAATACATAACCTGCACACATATATACACTGGTTAATACTGTACACTACTGTACCTGCACACACACACACACACACTGGTTAATAATGTACACTACTGTACCTGCACACACACACTCACACTGGTTAATACTGTACACTACTGTACCTGCAAACACATACACTGGTTAATACTGTACACTACTGTACCTGCACACACATACACTGGTTAATACTGTACACTACTGTACCTGCACACACACACAGGTTAATACTGTACACTACTGTACCTGCACACATATACACTGGTTAATACAGTACCTGCACAAATATACACTATTAATACTGTATAGTTTACTGGAATTTTGTTGTTTGCATGTTTATTTATATTTTTTTGAAACTATAACATAAATGTATAGTGCCCACAGCTATAATCTAAGCTAAAGTCATTACCGTGTGTCTTCTCCAGTCTCTTCAGCTGGTGTGGTGAAGCGGGGAACTGGATAAACCGGCACAGAGCTCCAGCCAGGGGCTTGCCAGTAGGCGGCGTACCATTCTAAAAACCGACCTCCAGACAGACCGTCAGACAACCGCCAGACTGAAATTCTTGGAACTGTAAGAAAGATCAAGCGGTAGGCTGTGGTCGAGGAGAGTAGGAGGGAAAGGTTTGGTGACCTGCTCGTCGGGACCCTGACTCTAGTCAGTAGGCTACGCCACCTATTAAAAATATAAATTTCCTTTGATCGTGTCTGTCTATGATTATTAAACGGTGGACCAAAGTATTAACTTAAGACCAATAGTTTTAAGTGCCAAAGATGGTAATCCATCCTCATGACAGCGTTTTACAATACAGCTGATCTTTGCGGTGGATGAATGACGGCGTTCTTCATAATGTTGCTATGTTGCGAATACTAGCCTACTGCGTAATGGCAAAAAAGTGTTTTAATGTTCCCATCATCATCACCATTGTTTCAAGCTTTAAACAGATCCCTATCCAGCCTAGGAGAACTTGAAATTTCTGCGGGGAGGGGCACTTCACTTCCCGTACTTTTCGAATGGATACCAGACCTGACCAGACCGGAGGGAGAAATGACACAGGGCAGTTATTGCCTTAACTGAAGAGAGGGAATTGTGATTAAAATTGCCATCTGGTAAGGAACGAAACTTGTTGGAGAAGATAATAAGGATACATTTATCCTCCATAAGAATGATAGATTAATCGGGATTGTGGAGTAGGATACGACGTTGACGCCAGGCAGATGTGTTCTAAACAAAGTAAACTATTTACTCACTCGTCGTAAACTCTTTTCGTCGAGCCATATCGATATCTTAGGTTCAGTTTCATATATATCTTTCCCTCGTCTCTATATGTGTTTTTTAAGAGAGATTTCGAGTCATCCTTACTCTTAAAAGTGCGAATACCTCCGTGAGAGTAACAAAGACTATTTTAGGCAATTTTATAGTGGTCCCTGGAATTGTCGGACGACGTATCCCTTCAATAGCATACTCTCTTTGAACAAAAGTCGGACGTAATCCCATAAGTAAACATTTAAAACACAACACGTGTATTAAACGAATGGTTATCTATAAGGTATATGTACTTCCTGTTCTGCATATTTTATGGATTGGTAATAACACTCAACTACTCCACTGGTCGACTGCTACCTGTGTATGATCGATGATTCGCCGGTGTTTTTGTTTCCTCACATAACCGGAATTGTAAAGAAGTTTTGTTTTCGAAAACACTTCTCTCTTTTTTTTTTAAGAAGGAGAGGGTTAACTTTGGGGTAGACAGTCAGTCAGAGTGTAAGGTCCGTTAAACAACTGTTTCTTTTACATGTCTTTGCCTTCATCACACACTACAGATACACTTTGAATCATTCTACTGTGGCGCTGGTTCTCTTCATTTCACAGACTTCAGCTCATTCCCTCCAGCCTCTGATGTGCTCTAAACTTAGGCATAATTGAAGGGACACGAGCTAACATTACTCACCACAAATCATGAGTTCAGTTCTCTGGGAGAAAGTCCCAGAAAGTGTGGGTGCAATTTTTCTACGTGTTACCACTAAAGAATGGTGGGAAATAGTGAGACGTTTTATGCTGCGATCTTTTCTCTGCTTTGTAGCGAAAAGCGTCAACATTCTTCACTGTCAGCTACCGTTTGCATGTATCACACACTCTGATGCATGGCCTCTTTCGCCAAGGTAATTCATTTGAAGAATTTTATACACACATTTGCAAAGTTGTTTTCCAATAGTTTCATTAAGTATTCACAAATAACAGACAGATTGGGCTAGCAGTTATAGCCAGAAAAAGAGTGACGATTACGTAGCTATTAAGTTTATTCAGGTTATATACCATAGGCGTAACCCATGTGTAGTCCACGCAGAGAAAACACTCCCAGACTGTAGACTCAAACACCCACAATTAGGTGTTCCAAGACTCCCTCAAAATGAGAATGGTGCGTGTTTGGGTGTGAGGAGAGGGGGGAGGATGGGATACATATGGGAAGGAACCTTTATTGGGTGTGTGTATGTGTGTGTTTAGGTCAGGTAACCATGGCAACGAGGGGCCATTCCTCCTGCTCGTCCATGAGTAACCACACCAAGGAGAGGGTGACTATGGCTAAGGTGACCCTGGAGAACTTCTACAGCAACCTGATCGCCCAGCACCAAGAGAGGGAGATGAGGTTGGCATGCATACACTCCTCACCCCTCATCCCCTGCTACACACACACACACACACACACTTTTCAGAATTGGTTTTATTCGCCATGCAAGATATACAAGCACAGAATTTACTGTGGCAGGGAAGAGCAAACATAGAACATATATGAAACATAATGCAGGTAGACCCCCCCCATGTACCCCCCTCAAACACATACACACTGTTCAGACCCCCCATGCACCCCCCTCAAACACACACACACTGTTCAGACCCCCTTGTACACCCTTCAAACACACACAGACGCACAGTCACATACTGGTCAGTTTATGTCGTCTGTGTTAGTTCATGTGATCAACTCCTTCCAGGTTGGAGGGAGGCCTGCTGATGTTTTCATATGACAACAGAAGCTGGCACATGAGGTCCATAAAGGATGTTAGTGCCTTGATAGGAAACAAGCATTCAATGCTTCAACTGACTCCGTAAAATGAAGTCCACACACATAACTGTGTGTATGCTCTCCCTGCTTGTGCAGAAAGGACAGATATGCACCAGATGTGAACCTTTGTTAAGAGATGTATGTGATAGACCTACACAAGGCTTAAAAAATGTACGTCTCGTTGAAGAAATATAATCTTATGGTTGTGACCACCAAGAATCCCAAACTAAAGTTAGATTCAAATGTTACTGAACATAGAGTTAGTTAAAAAAGGTAAACTAAAAGGCCTTTGAAAAGTTTCATTTGAGAGCTGCTGTTTTATTAACCTGAATGACTACAATCACATGAACAGGACAGTCGACCCGGGTGCTGTCATTGTTGTATGATCTATTTTCAAACTAAAAACATGTTTTAAAATGCCCAACCCTCCATCCACACACTATCAAAGGCATCACTGTTCACCTGATTCCTGTACTGTATTTCCTGCAATGTCCTGTCATTACAAGAATACTAGGATAACATCAATTAGAATGGCAGCTGTTGGTTATTCTTATATTATCTTCACTTTTTACAATTGATTACAATGTTGTCGTATTAAATGATGCATTTTTGCTGTAAACCTTCTCAATATAGTGACAAAGAAAAATATTTACTTTTTGTAACAACACTTAATCCTCGAATTGCCTGTCTAGAAGAGACCCAAGATTTCTCCGTGCATTCCTGATAAAAAGACATCTGAGGAAACTCTCTTCACAATTCCAAGTTAGTCGGAGAGGATTTGTGTCGCGGTCTGGGAAAGCCTGGCTCCGGCCTCCTTTGCACTTCCTCTCAATTCGATTTTTGCTTCTGTACCCAGCTTGGGTTTTTGGTGTCGCTGTGAACGCTAGTTATGGCAGATCCAGAATGGCACTGGGTAGGTCCAGTTGTTCAACAGTTCAACAATTACAGTACTCGTCTTCAAAGAGGTTAATGCTTGTCAGTGAAGAGCGCCCAGGCTGTCAGTACGAATGAAATGCATGACAGTCGTGTAGGACCAGGCATGGTCCAGAACAAAAATTGTCCATGTGTTGGATCTAACCCAAACCTCCAAGCCAACAGCACCCCCACGCTAAAGCAGGAGGGGGTAGCAGGCATGCTGTGGGGGAGACTGGTCACAACTGAGACCTTGGAGAAAGTAAAGGGCTCTGGGCTTTCTAGACAGGCTGTAACTGGCTGAACTGCTGTATTTTTTGCCTTAACCTTTGACCCCTTGTTGCCAGGCAGCAGAAGTTGGAGAGGGTGATGGATGAAGAAGGACTGCCAGACGAAGAGGTATGCTAATGGGTCACACACATGCGCGCACACACACACTGCTCAGGAACACACACACATATGGGCACACACACTGCTCAGGAACACACACACTTCCTCCCTGTCTGTGTTGTAAAAGCGTATGAGGAGGTCTCACACACGCTTCCTCCCTGTCTGTGTTGCAGAAGCGTATGAGGAGGTCTCAGCATGCTCGTAAAGAAACAGAGTTCCTCCGACTGAAGAGAACCAGGCTGGGCCTGGATGACTTTGAATCCCTAAAGGTGATTGGTCGAGGAGCATTCGGAGAGGTAAGACCTGCTACACTCCTATTGGTCATGACCTGGCGAAGCCCAGCTTTATGTACAATAGTTCAGTCCAAGTTGACCCCTGCCCTTTGACCTGTAGGTGCGTCTCGTCCAGAAGAAAGACACTGGTCACATTTATGCGATGAAGATCCTGCGCAAGGCTGACATGTTGGAGAAAGAGCAGGTGTGACATTATCTCTCATTTCTTCCTTCATTCCTCCTTCATTGGTCACACTTTACATTCCTGCAAGGCTTTTCACAACATGAGGAAACTGATCCAGTGATATTGTTTGTGTTTGCAGTCTGATACATCCCGTCTCTCTATTTGGCAACTCTTCAAGGGATATTTCTGAATTGTTTGTCTTCCTTAAACTACACTCCCTACCCCAGGTTCCTCTAAAGTACACAATGTTGTTGCATGAAATACTAACACCATAAACAGACAATCTTCATTGTTTCAATGTTCTACTAATCTCCTAACTAATCTAGCACAATCATCTTGACTTTTTGACAGCACTTAACCCTGAAATTCCCAGGGAAAGTAAGTCTGACTCTGATACAGTGTGTGTGTTGTTGTTTCTGACTCTGATACAGTGTGTGTTGTTGTTTCTGACTCTGATACAGTGTGTGTTGTTGTTTCTGACTCTGATACAGTGTGTGTTGTTGTTTCTGACTCTGATACAGTGTGTGTGTTGTTTCTGACTCTGATACAGTGTGTGTTGTTGTTTCTGACTCTGATACAGTTGTGTTTGTTGTTTCTGAGCCTGATACAGTGTGTGTTGTTGTTTCTGACTCTGATACAGTGTGTGTGTTGTTGCTTCTGACTCTGATACAGTGTGTGTTGTTGTTTCTGACTCTGATACAGTGTGTGTGTTGTTTCTGACTCTGATACAGTGTGTGTGTTGTTTCTGACTCTGATACAGTGTGTGTTGTTGTTTCTGACTCTGATACAGTGTGTGTGTTTGTGTGCAGGTGGGCCACATCAAGGCTGAGAGAGACATCCTGGTTCAGGCAGATACCCTGTGGGTTGTGAAGATGTTTTACAGCTTCCAAGACAAGCTTAACCTGTATTTACTCATGGAGTTCCTCCCTGGAGGTGTGTGCGTGTGTGTTTTCCAGCGTATTTGAGTGTGTATATACATGTGTACGTGTGTGTGTGTCTATGTGTGTGCATGTGCGTATGCATCTACGTGTGTGTATGTACATGTGTGTGACTGTGTGTGTGTACATGAGCGTGTGGTGTTGATACTGTGTGGCACCCCGTGCAGGTGACATGATGACATTGCTGATGAAGAAAGACACCCTGACAGAGGAAGAGACTCAGTTCTACATAGCAGAGACTGTCCTGGCCATCGATTCCATCCACCAGATGGGCTTCATCCACAGGGACATCAAACCTGACAACGTTCTGCTGGACTCCAAGGTCTGCAATCACACATGTAGACACACGCACAGTTATTTCTCTACACAAAGGTCCGACACCTATATCTCCAAAACTGTCACAAACAGCCAGTGAAGACCTAAACACAGTGGTACCTTTCCCACTTGAGTTTGGATATGAGGCAGTTACCGGGAATTTCTCGGGTACCAGAAACATTCAGAGGGCCACAGATAACAGAAACACAACTTGTAAAATGTGTTTCAGTTGTTGCTATCCTACCGACAGAAGCACCACTGGTTACTGTTAGCTAAATTCAAGAAAACTGTCATTAAATGAACATTTAGAACAAGTTCAGAGAGTCAGCATTTTAAAATGATTCTTTCTTCGCTGCTTTTAATTTTTACATTGAATTGTAATGTATTCAGCTCATGATTCAGTTTTATTTGGTGCCGGTTTTGCAACCTGTTCATTTGTTTGGGTTTGTAATTGACGTCCAACTGTCTTTGTGTGGGCGTGGTAGGGCCATGTGAAGCTGTCAGACTTCGGCTTGTGCACAGGACTGAAGAAGGCCCACCGAACTGAGTTCTACAGGAACCTCAACCACAGTCTGTCCAACGACCTCAGTGAGTTCATTGTGGTGTACATGTTTATGAAACACACAAACCCTCATTCGGCTGTGTGTCATAACAGTGTGTTTCCTGTTCAGACTCTCAGAACATGAACTCAAAGAGGAAAGCAGAGACCTGGAAGAGGAACAGACGACAGCTGGTGGGTCCTGGATGTCTGGATATTGTAGTCTTTGGTCAATATTTACATTAGGAACTTGATGATGACCTGTATATTAGGATTAGAATTCTAGATTTTTTTATGATGACAAACTCCTGATATCCAGATGTCCCTGGATGGAACAAATGTTCTTTTCAGTAAAAGTGCAACGTCATATTTTACATTTGGACGAGATTCACAACTGCACTGGCATCTCTCCTCAGGCTTTCTCCACAGTCGGAACACCAGACTACATTGCACCTGAAGTATTCATGCAGACAGGATACAACAAGCTTTGTGATTGGTGGAGCCTGGGGGTCATCATGTACGAGATGCTGATCGGTGTGTTGGTTGTACAAGAACGTTGCTTTGAGAATTTGCTTATTTTTTTGAACAAATGTCTAAATTGTCAACATAAGCTTTAGACTGTTTTTACAATGTTCTCTCCTCAGGCTATCCTCCATTTTGTTCGGAGACACCCCAGGAGACGTATAAGAAGGTGATGAACTGGAAGGAGACTCTGGTTTTTCCGCCTGAGGTTCCCATTTCAGAGAGCGCTAAAGACCTCATCCTCAGGTCTGAATATACTGTATTATAACTAACCACAGCTTCAGATAGACACACTTACAGAATTACATATTCTAAAGTAGAAGATATTATGTGGGGAGTTGCTCTAAGTGGCATTTAATGAATATTACCTCCCATATGTAGTTTCCATGTAGAGGGCTGGTGGTTCAGATGTCTCCTGTGCAGATGTTCAAATGGAGAGTGTTTCCCCTGCCAGGTTCTGCTGTGAGGGTGACCATCGGATAGGTGCGTCAGGAGTGGAGGAGATCAAGAGGAACAACTTCTTCGAGGGAGTGGATTATGACCACATCAGGTAACAGCTACTGTCAAATGTCATGACTTGAATCAAGGCCTGTCTACAAATCATTTCGTGAGAGAACGTTCTTGCACACTAGCAGGTGTAACAGGAACAGGTGTAGTCACACTGCTAGTCAGTATTCAGATCTTCCCCTTTCTGGAATTCAAACTCAGGTCCTCTGACTCACAAACATGACCCCCACTTTTAGAAACACCACAGCCATGCCAGCGAAAAGCTAGTTCTTCAATGACACAGGTGGGCGGTAAATATATTGAGAAATTAGTTGCACAGGGGACAACAAAATATGAGGGTTATAACTATTTTTCGCTTGCCCTACAGGAGATCTGTAAAAAAAAAAGGTATTGATGTCATGCATTTATGTCTGTCGTCTTCCAAACAGGGAGAGACCTGCAGCAATCCCCATAGAGATCAAAAGCATCGACGACACGTCAAACTTTGACGAGTTCCCCGAGTCAGACATTCTCCAACCCTCCGGTAAGAAAACAAAGCTGCTGAACATTGCTCGCAGTCCAGCACAAAGAACTGCTTACATGCTTGTTGGCAGCATTCTAATGCAAAACAAGTTTAATTACATCAAAATCAGTAAAGATAATAACATTGTTTTACCCGATATTAACATAACACTTTTGGTATTGTGCTTACTGCAAAAATTGAGTTCGACCTGAATTTTCTGGTCTGTCTTCCTTGTTCCCCAGCACCAACAGCAGCCAGCAGCCATGTAGAGGTGGACTACAATAACAAGGACTGGGTCTTCATCAACTACACCTACAAGCGCTTTGAGGGTCTCACGGCCAGAGGAGCCATTCCTTCCTACATGAAAGGAGGCAAGAGATGAGCTCTGAATTCCCACACCCTGCAGCTCTGCTCTAGGACAAAACCCACACCTTTGCTCTAGTACAGACCCACAGCTTTTCTCTAGGACAGACCCACAGTTCTGACCTAGTACACATCCTAGTACAGACACTAAATTCTTCCCTGGTTCAGATCCTAGTACAGATCCTAATACAGACACCAAGTTCTTCCCTTGTTCAGATCCTAGTACAGACCCTAGTACAGACACACTGTTCTTCCCTAGTTTGGATCCTAGCACAGACCGCTAGAACTCATGGAGATTAAGCTTTCTGAAAAGCTGGACATGGAGTTCTGGGCTCTTGATTCAATATCGATGAAGCTTCAGAAAAAGGTGTAATAATGTTTTTGAAAGCGCTAAATAGTCAGTTCCAATCCATTTTTATTCAAAAACTGCATACCACTGTGTGTTGAAAAACTATATTTATATGTCACCTATATTTCCATATGGAAACACTTCCTGCTTTGGGATATTATCTGAACTTAAAAAGGGGCCTTACTTCATCATATTCTACTTTTCCACACAGTGTTTGACTGGGCTGTCTTTTTTTCCATTCAATGTTTCGTTGTTTTTAAGCCTAGATGAGTTATGGGTCGAAGCTACCGTGGCCAAACCTCTGTAATGAACATATAGTTGACTCTACCGTGTTGACAATCAATATGGGGCTTCTTGATTTTAAAGTGTATTTATTCTTCCGTCTTTGTATTATTATTACACCTGTTGACAAGCTGCAGCAAACAACCCAATAGTTCTGTGTGACAACTGACTGAATGACGTTGGATTCCTTTGAACTGGAAACATCTGTTGATTTTTTTTCCGTTGGTCTTCACTTTAGTGGTTTCACAGTTCAAGTTGAGAGTGGGGACAAGGGCTCTGTGTCTTTCCCATCTGTGACCAAACTAAGGCTTCTGTCAGTTTTCTGCCTTAATCTCTTGTTTGTTGAATGTTATAAGAACAGGGAATCAAAACGTTACAGACTGTTCCTTAGTGGGCTCCCTGTTGCTGCAGTGCTTCTTCTTCTGTCTGCGACATATTTCATGTTATGCTTCAGTTAGAATAGTGTTCTTCTAAAAGGTACAAAGGTCAGAAATAAGAATAGGCGGTACGTATTTTGTTATTATGCTGATATAATATGATGTTCCTTTTATGGAAAATGTTGAATGTTGAACTAGAAATATTATAAAATATTTTCAGTGCTGAATACTACTCCCTTGTAAAAAAACAAACAAATCAAAGCACATACATTTACTCAGACATTGTGTATAAAAGCTCAGAGTTGTAAATGAACAGGAGGTCTAATAAATATCTGGTAACCCATTTTGTAGACCCCTCACCTCGCTATTGTGAACACAAGGGGGCGCTGGTGAGTGGATCCAGCGCTCAGTGGATTGTCGTCTGATTTACTGAGTCAAATCCTATGCATGTCTTTAGTTCCTTCTAAAGGCTTTATGTAACGTCAGAGTACAAATAATAATAATAATTTTAAAAGTCCTTCCCCTCAGCTGTGGTCAGGGGGAGGGACCAGAGGTTGGGGGCAGGGCTCTGGACTTAGCAGCCTATCCAGTTCATCCACCTGTGGGGTGGGTGGGGCCAGGGGTCGGGACAGCCCTCCTCCCACGGAGGTCATCAGGTTGGGGACACTCTTGCTGCGGACGCACTGGAAATCAACATGGCGGCTCTTGCCCTCCTCCTTCTCCCAGGAGAGCTGGATGAAGGGCCGCTGGACATAGTTGTAGATCACCTCAGACTTCCCCCCTGGACGCCTCTTCACCTTCTCCTTACAAGTGGGGTAACCTGGTTACAGGACGCAGCATTTACATAGAGTACCCTGGTTACAGGACGCAGCATACATGTAGGGTACGCTAGAGTCAGGTCACAGCATGCATATAAGGTACCCTAGTTACAGGACGCAGCATATATATATAGAGAGTACCCTAGTTACAGGGCACAGCAAACATGTAGGGTACGCTGGTTACAGGACGCAGCATACATGTAGGGTACATCCAGGTACACCCTATCCAGATGTTCTTCAGAGGAAGCAGAGGAGGGGAAGTTGCTGTTTGGGTTTGGCTACTCACCTTCAATCCCTATCCTAATGTTCTTCAGGCCCCGCTCCTTCAGCAAGGCTTTAGCCACATCCCGGTTCTCAATGTACTTGAAGAAGCGGTACAGCTTGGTGCTGTAGACAACTGCAGAACAGGCAAAAGACCCAAACTTCAGCTAATGACACACAAGTAATTTAGTTGATCCAGTAACTTGGATTTGACAGCAATTGAGGTGCAGGCATTTTGATTTAATTCAACATCATTCATTTGTTTTTATTGCATGATTTGAGTGTCTTTAGTGTGTAATGTAATGTAGGTTCTTGGTTTTGCATTTGCCATGGGAGGGTTGTTGGAGTGCAACACAGTGAGATGTGAAGTGAAGTGACGTATTGTCAAGTATGGTGACCCATACTCGAAATTAACCCTCTGCATTTAACCCATCCAAGTGCACACACAACAGTGAGTAGTGGGCAACCGCACGCACACACAGTGAACATACACATGTGCTCCCTCTCCCTCACTTTGAGAGCACTCCTCTCCCAGGGGAGGCGGGTGGTCGTGGTCCCAGTCCACCAGGTCGTCGTCCGTTAGGACCACGATGTGACACTCCCTCTCCCCTTCCTGTGCACTGGCCACCATCACCGGGACAACCAGCTCCTCCAGGAAGTTCTCAAACTGGCGTCGTGCCCCATCATTGGACAGCTCGTGCAACAAAGCACCTGGAAAACCACACAAGGACGCTCAGGGTTACAACCAGCAGCTTCTAGAACGACCCTGGTCCTCAGGGACCCACTGCCTTGCAGCTTCTAGAACGACCCTGGTCCTCAGGGACCCACTGCCTCGCAGCTTCAAGAACGACCCTGGTCCTCAGGGACCCACTGCCTCGCAGCTTCTAGAACGACCCTGGTCCTCAGGGACCCACTGCCTCGCAGCTTCTAGAACGACCCTGGTCCTCAAGGACCCACTGCCTCGCAGCTTCTAGAACGACCCTGGTCCTCAGGGACACACTGCCTTGCAGGCTCTAGAAGTTCCCCTCCTTCGACACACCTGAATAAATGGGGCGTTATCAGTCTCAGCGGAAGCATCGGAAACATCTCAAACATGCAGGACAGGGTGTCTCTGAGGGCCAAGGTTACGAACCACTGTTCAAGCTCATCTGCGGGACTGTGAAAATCATTACCTTACCTCTGAATGAAGTGTGCTGTATATTTTGGTGTGCTACGTTACAAAATGATACTTAATGCTCTGAAACATTAAGACCCAATAGGCCCGATTTATTGTTTTACAGATTCACAATAAATGTCAGTTCTTGTGAGGTTTGTGTAATGGAACAAGAACTGTATCAGCAGAAGTGTTGAATGGCCCCATGGACACGGACGAGTGGGACTTACTGAGGTCTCTGCACCTCACAGTGCTGTAGTCAAAGTTGATGCAGAGGTAATCACAGGCCTCTCTGAGCTCCGACACCGACACCCCATCTGGACACTGCAGGATGCCCCCTCGGTAGTAGTCCTGATGTACAGAGGACAAACAGCACAGCAAGGAAGAGACGTGTAGAGGAAAGGAAAGCGACTAGAGACAAGCGATTGTCAAATTAACATTTAATCTTAGAAATTAAAAATGAATGATGATTTTCAGGAGCTAAACCAGGGGCGTAGTTAGACATACAACTCTACACGGGCACAGGCCCTTATTCATTATTCATATTCCTTTTTTTACTTCCAAGCTTGTTGCTTTTGCAACAATGCCCAACCCACTCGACCATAGAAACTCCCCTTGCTTAACCCACTAAACAACAGTACAGGGATGCAAGTTTAATAACAGCTTTTGCATGAACCACTAGAGTTGACTCAAGCATTTTATTTTTATTTATTTGAGAGCAAATACAGTTTTTTGAGCTTCATGTAATACTGTTTTAGTCTAAAACATCAGTAGACTTATCATTAAAAAACTTTCTTCAGTTTTCACAATCTCAATTCTGACTTGTGTGCCGAGTATAACTTCTGGATATGTAAGAAATGGGGATTTCCTGTGTGCTTACACTAACCACTAACCAATAGAACTAGTCATCGGATACTAGTTAGTATGTTTCTCATGTTAGCTTGCTATTATTGAGAAGAAGATTGTGTGTATGTGTCAGGGTTAATGAAGGCTTGGGGAAAGGAGAAAGAGAGCTCCAACTGTGATCTCTAGTCAGAGAGAGGTCATGAGATGAGAGCTGTGAATCTCTTTCTCTGTGACTGTTGTAACGTCATTACTGCCTGACTGTCGCTGTCTATGTTTACATTCTTGTGCCCCGTAAATGATGGTCCTTCAGCCTTCAGAGCGGGGAGAGAGAGGGGATCGAGACCTAAACCTGGAGTTGTTGTACGTATTGATAAATACGTATTAAACTCCAGAACTCAGCTGAGATCCAAATCCAGAACTCAGCTGAGACAGCAGAACACTTTCTTCAACAACGTTTGTGTGCAAACTCAGAAGATTGCTTTGATCCTGCTTTGACGTTACAAGCGTTCATTGAGACACTGTGTTTATTTTTTCTCGGATTATGAACCTAAATTAATGCACTAATTTCATGACTAATAAAGTAAATTGTTGCAACTCAAGTTTTAAGATTTTACTGGGCAACAAAGCAGATTTACACTAAAGCACATGGGCCAGTGTCTAACAACACCCCTGAGATCAACATTTTGATGAACTCCTTAATGACGGAAAATCCTTTACCAGCACAACTCTGAAGATGTTAGCCCCAATTCCCTCCACAATCTCGTACTCTCCTTTTCCACTGGGACGTGTGAAGTTGCGATGCCAAGCAGGACCAAACATCCTGAAATTGAGCGGTGAATAAATATACTAGTGTCAGAGTATATCCATCTGAAAATCTTTGACTCATTCTTCATTCTTCTTGTTGATAACTTGGATATGCCAATGCAATTGTGAGCCTGTGCACCTCTCTACATGGTGTCATGTGATGTTAAACAGGGAGAAGACAGTCTCACCTTCCTATCATGGTGTCATTTGATGTTAAACAGGGAGAAGACACTCTCACCTTCCTAACATGGTGTCAGGGTGTGTCGTAAAGAGGGCAGGGTCCACCACGAAGTGTGTTCCGTCCACCACTAGGGTGACTCTCCCAGAGGCGGATAGAGAGGGAGGGCGAGGCAGGTCAGAGGGCTGAGAGGCAGGGCGAGGCAGGTCAGAGGGCTGAGAGGCAGGGCGAGGCAGGTCACCCCTGCCCTCCATGCTAGAGCTTGGCTCAAGGACCGCACTCACAGATCACTGTAGGGACCAGAAAAACAACTTTAAAGAAACCCTGTGTGATCTCCTCCCCAGACAGGTTTAAACAACAGAGAAAACAAGCAACTGTGAGTCAATAATAGAACCAAGAGCCATCCCACTCACTTTTAATATTTGTAAATTAATAAACAATAAACTTACCTTGCCAGCAAACATTCCCTGATCATGATCTAAAATAAAATACCACCTACCATCACTGCCATTGGAAATGTACTTCATTTATTTAAGTTATTTTTTTATTGCTCTCCAGGGTCGGTGGACATTGTGTAAACGCAAAAAAAGAATCATCTCTTTTCTATCTCATATCAGAATCAGAATTGGTTTTATTTGCCACACAAGATATACAAGCACAGAATTTACTGTGGCATGGCGGAGGAGGGGGGGGGGGTAAACACAGTAGTGCAAAATCACAATGGTAGTTTTAAGTTGTCATGTCATGTGCTAAAGTGGCTTGTACAGAGTGCAGTAGGAGGATCCCGGAGCGGGGGTGTTGGGGTGTTGGTAGTTTGTGGCTATGTATACTGAGTCCTTGGCCCTGTTGAAGAGGGCAATAGCAGAGGGGTAGAAGCTGTTCCTGTGGCGAGAGGTTTCGGTCCTGATGGACCGCAGCCTCCTGTCAGAGGGGAGCAGCTGAAGCAAAGAGTGTCCAGGGTAGGAGGAGTCGGCCACAATCTTCCTCACTCGCCTCAAGGACCTCGAGGTGTGCAGGTTGCAGCCTTCTCGGCGGCACGGATGATGCAGTGCAGTCAGCTCCTGTCCTTGGCAGTGGCAGCAGTGTACCAGACGGTGATGGAGGAGGTGAAAATGGGCTCAATATTAGCTGTATAGAATTGCACCATCATTGTCTTTGGCAGGTTGAATTTCTTCAGCTGCCGCAGGAAATACATCCTCTGCTGGGCTTTCTTAACCAGTGAGGCGATGTTCAGCTCCCACTTGAGGTCCTGGGAGAGTGTGCCCAGGAAACGGAGGGACTCAACAGTGTTGACCTGGTAGTCGCACAGAGTGATGGGGGAGAGTGGGGCTGGGTCCTTTCTGAAGTCTACAACCATCTCCACTGTCTTCAGAGCATTTAGCTCGAGGTTGTTCTGGCTACACCAGGTCACCAGGTTGTCAGCTTCCCTCCGGTAGTCAGACTCATCCCCACCGGAGATGAGCCCGATCAGGGTGGTGTCGTCTGCTAACTTCAGGAGCTTGACAGACGGGTGACTGGAGGTGCAGCTGTTGGTGTACAGGGAGAAGAGCAGAGGGGAAATGCACTGCTTCTTGTCAGACACGAAGTCTGTGACCCACCTGCAGGTGGGGTCAGGCACGTTCAGCTGGGAGAGCTTGTCCTGAAGCAGAGCAGGGATGATGGTATTGGAGGCAGAGCTGAAGTCCACAAACAGGATCCTGAAGTAGGTGCTTGGGGAGTCCAGATACTGATGGGTGAAGTGTATGGCTATATTAACTGCGCCATCCACAGACCTGTTGGCTCTGTAGGCGAACTGCAGGGGGTCCAGGAGGGGGTCCGTGATGTTTTTGAGGTGTGCCAGCATCAAGAGCTCAAAGGACTTCATTACCACAGATGTCAGTGCGACGGGTCTGTAGTCGTTCAGTCCTGTTGGTCTGGACTTCTTGGGCACAGGTATGATGGTGGAGGATTTGTGGCAGGCTGGCACATGGCATGTCTCCAGGGAGGTGTTGAAGATGTTGGTGAACACTGGGGACAGCTGGTCCGCACAGTGCTTTAGCGTGGCAGGGGAGACGGTGTCCGGTCCAGCCGCTTTGCAGGGGTTCTGTTTCTTGAACACTGTTGACTTCCCTCTCTTGAATGGAGAGTCAGCATTGTGTAGGTGTTGATGGTTGATGTGGTGGGGAAGGTGTCTGCGGTAGCATGGGGGTGTTAAAGGATTTTCTTTCAAATCTGCAGTAGAACTCATTCAGGTCGTCGGCCAGGCGGGAGTCATAGTGGTGGGTGTGGCTCTGGGCTTGTAGTTTGTAATCTGCCTGAGCCTCCTCCAGACAGAAGTAGAGTCGTTCGTAGAGAATTGGTCTTTCACTTTCTCTGAGTACCGTCATTTAGCATCCCTTACCGCCCTGCTAACTAACTTTTTAGACTCCTTGAATCTGTACTTGTCCCCACTTTTAAATACCTCCTCTTTCTTGGACCTTAGACTTCTGAGTTTAGCTGTAAACCAGGGTTTGCCATTGTTGAAGCTCACCCTGGTTTGTGTTGGTATGCAGGAGTCCTCACAGAAGCTGATGTACGACGTTACAGCCTCAGTGAGCTCATCCAGGCAATTTGTGGCAGCAGCAAACACTTCCCAGTCAGTGCAGTCCAAGTTATCCCTGAGATCCTCCACAGCCTCACTGGACCACTGTTTACAGAGTTTAAGTTTCTGCCTGTATGCAGAAATCAGGTGGATCATGGCGTGATCAGAGTGTCCCAGTGCTACACGAGAGACAGCATGATAAGCTTTGCTGGCTGTGGTGTAGCAGTGATCTAGGGTATTTCCCTCTCTGGTGGGGCAGTTGATGAATTGTCTGTATGCGGGGAGTTCCTGACTGTTCCTTTGTTGAAGTCCCCGAGGACAATGATTAGCGAATCCGGGTGAGTTCGCTCTACTTTCAGAATCTGGTCTGCGAGTGCACGCTGCGCCTCTTTCACATGCAGGCCCTGTGTCAGGTAAACTCCGACCAGAATAAAGGATGCGAACTTCCAGGGTGAGTAAAAGGGTTTGCAGTTTATAAAAAATGATTCCAGGTCGGGGGGCGGGGGGGGGGGGAACAATGCCTCATAATCTTTGACACATCCACACACCAGCAGCAGTTGATATAGAAAACAAATGCCTCCACCCTTCTTTTTTCCAGATAGGGCTGTGTCTTGGTCCGCTCTTAGCAGCTGAAAATTCGGACAGGTCAAGCATAGTGTCCATGATCTTGTCGCACAGCCGTGTTTCGGTGAAGCACATGGCCGAGGAAAGTCCTTGTTTTTTGCCATGGTTAGCTGGAGTTCGCCCATTTTATTGTGGAGTGAGCACACATTAGAGAGAAAGAGACTCGGAAGCGCAGGCCAGTTACCTCGTCTCCTAAGTCGGACAAGCGAGCCTGCGCGTTTTCCCTCTCCTTTGGCGCCGGTGTAACTGTTTCAGGGCGCAGACAATACCGAGTGTAGCGTTGAACAATATATCCACAAGTTCTGCCTCCGGGAGCAGAAAAGTGGGGATCAAGTTAGCAGGAGTAGTTCCCCTGATGTTTAGGAGTTCTTCTCTTGTTAGAGAAATCCGTGGATCTTGGCTCAATACAGAATTTATAAACAAAACTAGACAAACAATCACGCTTGATCCTGCTGAGACGGCCATTCGCGGCGCCATCTTGGATCTCATCGCAGCGCCATCTTGGTATCATGTTCAGAGGGCTCACAAGTCTCATGAATTCACTGTGAGACCAGGGTTGCTGTTTTGTTTTTGCCAAACTAGGATACTTTGAAAACCATGCTGCTGGAGAAAATGTAGACAGTTGTTTTTTTGTGGCTACTGCTAAACCTGACTGCGGCATTTCATTTCTGCCCCGTTTTGGTGTGCTTCATTCAAGTCACTGTTGCTCTATCTCTGCATGATTAAACTGAAGGATTAGTTGTAATGAACTGAAACGTGAATATAGCTGAAAACAAGAAAAATATTGATCCTCCAGTCATTTTTACGTTTTGACTATGGAGGCATCTGTGGGATAAACGTACTAACTCTGTCAATCTACTCCCAAAAGGTACTGGGCTACTTTTCAGGCATTTTGGGCAGATTGTAAACACTTGTCATGCTGGATTTGTTTGTACTGTACCTGGCAACCATTCGTTAGACTCACGTCAGCGAATTTTCCGTTTTACGAAATCAGGTATTTGAATCTTGTTACTCATAAAGAAAAAATCCTTTTCAAGTCACTGATTCACTTTAACAGGTGGGCGGCAGGTTTTCGTGTTTTCTGCGCCAATATTCATGCGTAGCTTTTACGCCTTCGTAGGCCTCGTTGGCCTCGTTGGCCCCAGGAGACAAAACTGTCTTCCCAGTAGCTGTTCTACTCATTTCCCTGAGTGATCTTATTAGACTGGTCCCATCTGCCCAAGGGCACCATAAGACCTGCAGGAGGATTAGCACTGGGAGTCATCCATCTCATCATCTGCTCTCCCAGACCGGGAAGTCCCCAAACCCCTCTGGGTGAGCGACCATCCCGGGGGAAAACAGTGAGATCTTATCTAGCTACTCTGGGCTGTGATTGTTGTGGTAAACAGCATGGACTGTAGAAAGTGACACACTTGTTGAAATGTGACCCTTTCATTTATAAATATAAATTGTATGAAGTTACTGGATGTAAATGATTATGCAGACAATTGCATCATTGTCACTATATTGAGATGAGATTGAGATATAGATATCTATAGATCTATATAGATATATAACAAGTGGCTGTGTAGTGAATTAATGACCAAACTAGGTTGTTTAGGAGAGCTGAGGTAAACCAGTAATCGGAGTGCAGAGAACAGTCTCACCACACCAGGAGCTACGCAAACTCGTCTCCTCGTCCAAGCCCGCACAACAACATCTAAACACGGCGCCTACGGTCTTTGTTAACACATGTACAGTATTTGTCCAGACTGGATTGGTGGGCATGTAGTTAGTAGTACAGTCGATACGTATACACAAATAAAAGTTGATGACTACATGAGTTTGGCGTTACGCTCCCGACGCCTTTTTATGGCCACATGCAAGAGAGACAAACGGGGTTGTCATGTGTCGGGTACTCAATTCAGCACACAATGCAAAACATTGTAAGGCAACGATATGAATATCAAAATGATTTACCAGAGCTTCAGGTTGATGGTAGTGTTTCGTTTGTAATGTGCGGTTGGAGGAGTTTCTGCGTCAGGAAAGTAAAAAAAAAAAACTGGGACAATCTTGAGGCAACATGCAGTGCGTAGCCTAAAGGATTAGCACCCATCACATACGGTGGTGACAATGGATCAGTGGATATCAATCCAATTAGGTTTGCGTAGAACCAGACAGACTCGCGTAAGAGACCTATGAGCCGCAGGGACAACACATTCTGGTTCTGCTAAATTCACAAACTTGAAGTGGGTCTTCTTGGTATCTTTCTTTATTTTGGGGGATGATCTGCATATCTGTAGAACAATTGCAAATCATCTCAATATAGTGACAATGATGCAATTGTCTGCATAATCATTTACACCCAGTAACTTCATACTAATACAATTTATCACCCGGTAGCATTACATGCTACTGGTGTTTAAAATTAATTTAAACACGTAGTTTGTTAGACAGATCAGTCACTTTTAATCTGAATATTTGTATGACTAAAAAAAGTATCGTTTCCATAGACAAGTGGCAAAGATGCCTGTGGTAGATCTATAAAAGGTTTCTTTACGTTAGACTTGTCATAAAGGTCTCAATTTGTAGTTCTAACCCTCTTAACATTTTCATTACAAACATAGAAACAGTCTCTCAACAACATCTAGCTTCTCAAAGGTGCACTTCACAAGCACTTGTACATTCTTGTTGCCCTTGTTGGCTTGATCTCAACACAAATGTGAATGGCACATTCAATAAATGGTCTTAAACTTGAACAAAAACGCAAATTAAATATATTTTCATTTCAAGAAAAGCAGTGCAGAGATGTTAACAAGGGTTTGCAAAGTTATGAAAAAGCATGAAAATATATTTTAAGAATAAAGCCCTGGACCATGCTGCCCTGAATGTGTAAAAAAAAAAAAAAAATCATTTTTTACAGTCAACCACAACCTCAACAAGAGCAACTGATCCAGAGAGACTTTCAGTCTTTAAAGTCAACATTAGCTTCGGTTGTGTGCTGCTATGATGTCATTATAAGGGTATCCAAGCATGACTCGCTGGCACAGTAATGGACATGAGTAATTTCTTTAACTTTGAATATGCACAACAGTCCTTAAGCACAAAGGTATTTTCCAATTAAGCCTGACTCACAATTCACTATACATATACATTCCAGGGATGTCAATTGTGGCCAACATGTCATGCCAGCAAAACATCAACAGGTCAAAGGTCAACATCATGTTCAGGTGGGACAATAAGATGTTTACCTGAACGTTGCACATTATTTATACAGTTATCTTTACTGTGAATAAAATTGTATAAATAAAAAAATGCAATCTCTCTGTTTACTTTCTCTACCACTGTCTCTTTTTCTCTCTCAACAACGTGTCACTGTAACAAACCATGTAAGGTTCTTTCTAATAAAATCATTCAGTAATCATCCAATAGTATAGTAACATGGGTGTCTCAACATCAGCTCAACCAATCAGACATCATCTCATGTCTCAGGGAACCCCATCAGGACTGTCCAATTTGTAAAAGATTCAGCAGCTGTCAGTAGCTGTGGCATTTTGGTTTACACTAGCTCGTTTGGTGTAGCTGATTGGTTGAGCTGGCTCTGTGCTGATGTGGGAAGAGGAGGGATAGGCCGCCTCTTCCGTTTGGCCTTTCCTCCGCTCAGAAGCTGTGAGGCCGAGGTCTCCATGTCCTCAGGGTCAAAGTTCATAGCTTCGGCCATTTCCTTCTTTGTGACGGACAGGAAACCAGGATCGTCAGCCAAGATTGCCAGACCTCTGTGCATCAGTGCCTGAAACATAAAGGAGGCTGCATGACTCTACCACCACACTCCTGTCAACTTCAGACAATTAACTCATCGAATTTGGACTCGATTTTCTTTGACGGTGCTGTGGTGTTGAGTCATATAAGTATTATTTAACAAACATCTGAATATATCACAGAGTAGCGTTTTTAGTCAGTGGTATTTCTGGCTGTTCTGCTTTACTTGTCGAAATCTTACATTTAAAAGAAATAGTGAGGAGGTTGAAACAATGTTTTAATTACAGTGTTTTTTGGGGGGGGGGCAGGTGGGGATCATCCTATCTCAGGGGTGGGCAATTAATTTTCCTGAAGGGCCGTGAGAGAAATTGGAACTATTGTGGTGGGATGAACCAACAGTTCAATAGAAAACTCAGAGTCTCTTTCGGTGAGCCTGATTGTGTGATGAACGCCCAATTACTGTAGTCCTACACCCGTACAATGCCTAGGTCTGACGTAGCCTGTCTGTAACTACATACATCCATGGTACTGCCTGGATCTTGCTATACAGATGAACAAACTGAATGCTAGACTAATCCTGTACTCTCACCTCCTGGATCACCTGGTCTACAGCGCTGTGAGGGCCTGGTCCCTGGGCCAGCAGGGCCCCAGGGCCCACCGGCTGCTGCGAGGGGCTGGTCTGGAGCTGGAGCTCAGACACAGAGGAACACCTGCCGGCTCCTGAGATCACAAACACCTGAACAGGGCGTTCTCCCTCGTAGACGAGGCTGCAGAGTAAAGGAAACGTTCACATCCTCATCCACCTGCCTGAGCATTCAGGCAGAGCTGGCACACAATATACTGGTGCACACGCACACAAACACTTGCTAACGCAAAACTCCCATACCTTTGCCTGGCGTTGTTGTTGTTGATGTTGTTAAGGACCGGCTCTCCGTCGGCAAACTGCAGAGGGCGCTGGCTGGTCACCTGGGCATTCTGGTTTCCATGCTCAGAGAAGGGGTCAACATGGTTCCCAAATAGACCGCCTGCCCTCTAAAAGTTCAACGCAGACAGTGTAAGAGAGAGTGACAGAGAGAGGAAGGGATAGAAAAATACAGAGAGGATGAGAGAGTTTCCTCATCAGTGTGTCATGTCCTGCCTTTTGCACCTGATCCTGATCCGCTCAAGTACATTTCCCTCTTGGCGCTCTGATCAGTTATGTTGCTCTCTGTCTTTCTGTTCAGTTCTGTTGCTCTCTCTGTCTTTCTCAAGGGCTCTGTTGCTCCCTTCTCTCTCACCCTTACCCTGAAGATGCCTTCCTCTGCCGCCTCATCCATGGCTCTGTCCATCTCCTCATCGTTCATCAGGTCTCCTGAGATGGCCCTCTGGAGCTCAGGGGCCACCTCCTCTTCTATGCTCCTCAGACCGGCCTAGGGGGAGGGGGGAGGGAGGGGAGGAACGTCGGTGAGAAGTGGGAGGAGCATTTAAATTCATGTCAGAAGTTCATGACAAGTGTCTCCCCCCCCCTCTCCGCCCCATGTGCCTTGAGCCTCAAAATCTTAATAATACTTCTAAACTTTGGACAGAATAACCATAATCTTTGAACATCATTTTCACTCCAATATCCACGATAATGATATAATCAAAAATTATAGTTTAGATTTTGACATATTACTTTATAGATTGTATTTTACTGTAGTTTTGTAGGTCTGTTTACATTTTACACATTATGTATTCTATCAGGACTCAAAGTGGAAGGCAAGTGTAAATCAAAATTATATTTATACTTGCATGAGATCTCATTGGTTACAAAACTACAGGTCTTTCTCTGTATAGGTGTATGCTATTGAGAGAAGAGCCCACCTGGATTTCCGTGGTGTTTTTCTTGTTGGGCCGGAAGCCATAGTACTCTTCCTGTCTCTTCTTCAGCTTCCTGAAGTAATCTTGAATAAGGAACGTGGCGTAGAACTTCCCCACGGTCACCTCGTCATCTGTCGCACCAAGACTCACCGTTACGCAATCAAACAAATGGCTTTGGAGATTGATTGGTTTCTTTTGGAGAGGGGGGGGGTCATACTGTTCCAGATTGTGATTGTGTGGTGTTTGTGATTGGTACACATATGTTCTCCTCACCCCCTATTGGTGGGATGACCTGGTCCAGCAGCTTCATACTAGTCCTCTTCCAGATCTTCTTGATGATGGCTCTCAGCTCCTCATTTGCTTGTTCAAAATTGCCTGACCAATAGCAGGACCGTAAGGAGTTTTCAATTCTAAATAACTCTCTTCTTTACGCCCTCTCCTCTTTGTCATACACATTCACATGCAGGCAACTGAGACACTAAGACTAAGTGTGTTCACTAGTTACCTTCAGTCTTGATCTTCAGTGCCGTCCTGACCAAAGCAAACAGCGTTGCGTTGAAGGTGACGGTACCATCGCTGTTGAGGGGCATGTTCATAGACACAAGCCTCTACAAACCCAGAAACACAAACTAAATATTACCGCGTGGTCCACGTTGAAATCCAAATGAGAAACAGTTTCATTTGCAATGCTCAGCACTGCTATCATAGCAGGTTTGGTTGTCACCTTGCAGGCCACTCTGTGAGGACAGAACTTGCCGAAACCCAACGGAGGAGGTATCCTACGGAGCAGAGTCACCACGTCCAGATGCTTGATCCGCCCCCTGCACGGCAGGATCATTATTGTCATTACTAGTGTTCATCACTCATCATTACATCACTAGTGTTACTACTGTCATTACTGTCATTACTGTCGCTAATGTCACACCTGTCATACTGCCATTACTGTCACTGGTGTTACTACTGTAACATTTTCATTACTGTTATTATTGTTACTACTGTCACACTGTCACTACTGTTATTACTGTCACTACCATCATTACTGTCACCACCACCAACACTGTCATCATCACAACACTTATTCCTGTCTTTCCTGTCACTGTCACACTGTCACTGTCATTTATAGTTGTGACCGTGTAGCCCATTTTCTTTCACTTCCTGTTGACTGCCCTAATATCAGCCACAACATCAGCCTGTTTTCCGTTCCAAAATCAACTCCTGCATCTTCTCCCTCCACCTTCTCCACCTTCTTACTCCTTCATCTCTGACTGTTGGTGACCTCATGTTCTTTTTTAGAAGAGGAGGTGTCTCCTCCACCACCAGAAGTGAGCACAGCGACCAGCTAGTTTCCTTCTGGACACTAGAAGACTCTGAAGTGGACGGTCTCCTTACAGCCCACAACATGCCCCTTGGATCCCCTCCAGGTCTTTGCGCTCCTCTGGTCCTCTTTGAGTCCACTAGGACCGTCTCAAGTCACCTCTTCTGTTTGTTTTGTGAATGACAAGTTTATATTTGAATAAACACACACTTACGTGGCCTCAGGATCATACTCGGCCCAGATTTTCTTAAACTCGTCCAGGTGATGGGGGCCAAGGATTGACCAATCACGGGTTAGGTAGTCAAAATTGTCCATAATGACAGCCACAAATAGGTTTATAATCTGTGGAGGACAGAAATCAAAAGTGTTTGAAAGTTTTTTTCTAAATAATGGTACAATCCTGTTAAAATAACAAATAAAAACTGATACTATAAGCTTGTAAAGAAACAAGCAGTTCCATACACTTCATTTTATACATCTATTGTTTCCACTCTAACCCTTGAAGACAGGACATTTTAGCTCTCTTAAATGTCTTCCTATTTTAACCTTTATTTTGTGATGCATTGTGGTAAATGTAAAATTTTGTGAATGTAATTAATTGCATGAAAACATTTTGTAACTAATTATTTATTTACTTGTGCCGTGCGTTTTTTTTGTGTGTGTTTTTTTACATTGTGAGGTTGTTCACGTAGATGAGATATGTTGATATATTTAGCATGTGTGTTTACCAGGAAGGCACACAGCATATAGAAGCTCATGAAGTACACTATGGAGAAGCCAGCTCCACAGGTGTACTCCTCTCCGGGCAGGAAGTCAGACTTGGGGTCACACTTCTTCCCATACATGCAGGCCAGCATCACTTCCTGCCACGCCTCCCCCGTAGCACACCTGTACAGGACATGGAAACCCTGTTCCTCGTTCAAAAAAATCTTTCAATGTTTCTCAGAAAAAAGTGGAAAAGAGGTGATTATGTGAAAAACAGCACACAGTACCTAAAGAGTAACAGCACAGCTTGAGGGAATGTCTGAAAGTTGTTATTCCTGTTGATGTACGTGCCGTCCACCAACGCAATTTTACCAAAGATCTACAACGGGAAGACAAAAGGTAAGTGGTTAGAGGAAAGTATGTGTCCAGATTGAATGTCATGGTTTAAACAACAACAATAGCAACATCTTCACAAACTACATGTTTGGATTCCATGGTACCAGTGATCACACGTCATCAATAGCAACAGTACTAAAGCAGCCAAAAGCTAATGGTGGCTAACCTTTAAGCCATAGAAAACACACAATTGGCATTCAATCTTAAAACTGAGTTATTATTCAAACTCAAGCTGGAGGAAAAAATTGAATTGGTGTTTCAAATGTATATATTTGATAATGAAACCTATTGCAGTTTTGATCTAGTTGATGTGAACATGACAACAGTTTATGTAACCGTAATGTCAAGGCCAAATTTGTTTTGTCTTTCGTTGTGATGTCTACAGTTACAAGTCCGTAGCAAGCCTATTGAAAGGGGTGGGGGGGGTCTTTTAAGATAAAAGTAGACTTTTTCGCAGTTTTTCACCTTCTTTTATATTTAATTGTGCTTGTATCATTTTAATTTGAAACAGCAACCCAGATTATTTGTCACAAGCATTGATTAAAACAATGACAATAATCTCAATAAAAAATTACCTGGACCTTTGGTAGTGAGGGGGGGTTTGTTCGAACCACCCAAACCCCCCCCCCCCTGCCTACGGGCATGAGTTAGTCATGTAAAATGTATGAGCACATGTTAGCCCATGTCAAATGTATGAGGAATTCTTCAAAATGGGTAAAGTGTCAGGGGTAATAAATGAATCCTCCCTATGTTGATCCAAGGTTTGTGTGTGTTTGATAACAAACCTGCATCCCAACAACAGCATAGATGAAGAACAGCATGAGGATGAGAAGGGCGACGTAGGGTAGAGCCTGCAAAACAACAATCACAAAAAAAAATCACAATGTCAGACAGACACACTATCTATTCTAACAAACTCAGCTTGACATCTGGCGACCAATCACAGCCGTCATCTAACAAGGACATAGATGATGGACCTGGAAAGACTTGATGAAGGTCCAGAGGAGGTTCCGTATCCCTTCAGATCGATTTAGCAATTTCACCAGACGCATGACACGGAAAAGTCGGAAGAATGTGATCGACACACTCATATTTTCAGATGCCTTTCCAGAAAAACAACAACATAGAAATAAGTATACTTTATGTAAATCACCAATAGCTCTTATGTTTGAATATTGTAGTGTGTGGAGTGTATGCGTAAAAACTGAGTGAATAATAATTTAGTTAGTAAAAATTTATGTGATTTGAATTTTTTTATATAAATTGTCAATTGATTTTAAAAACGTGATCGTTTACAGCAAGCAATTTCTGCTTCCGCCAATGCATCATTTACATCTGCTGCAAACAAGAAATATGAAGTGACCAGAACATTCATGGTTGTATTTTTTCCACCAGCACTTCTCCATCTCAAAACATTTCTGTGAGTTCATCTCTCATATTTCCTTGTTGTAAATAGTTTAACATCTTTGCACAATGTGAAGACGTGGAAATATGGATAACTGCACATACCGCAATGGCCTGCATGGGGTTCACCTCCTGAAAGAGCAAAGGCACCACCGTTATAAAGAGATTACTTTATGTTTTGCTACAGTTATAAAGAGATTATTTTATGTTTTGCTACTGTTATAAAGAGATTATTTTATGTTTTGCTACTGTTATAAAGAGATGACTTCATGTTTTGCCACTGGCCAGCCTAGTTGTCATTCTTGGTAACAGAGTTGGCCACTGGCAATCTCATCCACAGTTATGCAGGCACAATGCACCATATAAACGATAAGCACTTTCTAAACTGTACTATAGCACGGAGTCTTTAACGGGATTCTTTAACATGAAAAGGATCCAGACGTTTAAAGATCATCACCATGTTATGGTGTTAACCCTCCCATGAATAATAATTAACACGCAAAAAATGCTAAATGTTTTATCAACAGATGGCGGTGTGAGTCATCCAAACATTGATTAGTGATGGCTATAGAAAGCTTTCCATTGAACAGCCTTGTGCAATGTTAGGAAAATATCATGCGGTTCTCGTTTCAACAACGTTTCGGCAAGCTTCAAGTGAGGTCAAAGCAACACTGAAAAAGTTGAAGCATGTGAATAATTACAGCGCAGCCGTGGAGACAGTACAGCCCACCAGAGGAGGTCAAAGCTGCCTGAGAGAGGAGAGACAAGAAAATCAGGAGGTAGGAGAGACACCAGCCACAGGAGGCAGAACAAGGAGAGGGAAGCCAGCCATGGAGAAGGACGTGGAGGGCAGAATGAGAGGAAAAAATAGGTAAGAACCAAAAAAGAAAAAAAGAGAGACCCAGACAACAGGATAACAAAACACACGAGGATGGACACGCTGCCCCAAGGGTGCTTTGGAACATGGACTGAAGGATCTTCTGACGCTTTACTGCAATGGCAATTTGAAGGATATTTTGTTATTGTCTCGAACATAACTTAATTTCCTGAAACAAATACTGTACAGTAGACGTTAATAGCTACAGTATCATAGAGCATGGCAGGTGGAAAAAAACATTTTAGCAGTAAAGGATTACTTTCTTTCCTCTATACAGTAGGTCAATTTGATTAGATGGTTTTATTGTTTTTACAAATATATATTTCCATGGGTGGTAACATTTATAAACTCACTTTGAGTTCATTTCTCTTTTTTTGATCCCAAAACCTTTTAATGCACAAAATCAAACCATCTGATTCTCTTTATCATGGAGTGGATCGTCCCTTGAACTGACCTCTACCGCAAGTCTACTACTAAGTGGAGAAATTACAGTAAAAACACAGAAGGATATCACTCACAGTTCCTCGACAAGTGATTGACAGAGAGAGAAACATGATGATGAAGCAAAGTGCCACAAGTTATTTTCTGCCCCCAACAACGTCCTTGATCTAGAACCACATCTCCAATCTCCAGTTCCTTATGGGAGCTACCTGACGCGGCAGGTCTGGGACCAGCTGTAAAGGGCAGAAAGTAAGGGACATCAAGACTGTGGTGTTTTAAGGCATGGCAGGTGTAGCTTCAGGGTGGCATGACACATGGGGCCCTGTTCAAACACCAGACACTTTTCCTCCTTTCCTTTCATCATCTACGTATTTAAAATGGTTCTGAAGAAAAGCAATGTCTGTTTAGTCCGAGATTTATCAATGTAAAATAAAAACAATTTTGGTTAATACCACAAATTACATGTATTTTACTCCCCACATGAGCTGACAGGGTGTTCTTTGTATGTTGGCTAGCTGAACATCAGATCATTTCATTCTAGTTGTTTATTCGTCCACTTTCAATGTTGTTGTCTGTCAACTTTACGTCAGTTGAACGTACACTGAATGCTGTTGCAGCAAGTTTATTTAGAAGGAGAGGAAAGGAGGCTTTAGTTCAGGTATTGGAAGAGGGCCTTGGGCTGGAGAGGGTCGGAAGGTGTGGCTCAGGACGGGTGTGCAGCAGGGGAACAGGTGGCAAGTGGAGGTGAGGGAGTGAGGGGCATCCAGACGGTGAGGAGGTGGAATACTAACCGCATCCTCAGAGCTAAGGCTGCTGTTGAAGACTGGCAGGGGAGTCTGGACAGTATATCTCTAAGTAGGTGAGTAGGTGGAGCGTCAGGATAGACATACAGTCAACAGACAATACCAGAGTTCTGTGAGTACTACTAGTACTAGTATAGTAGTACTGTATAGTAGTACTGGTTCTACTATAATACTGTACTGTAGAGTGATCGTGTTGTTTAATCTCAAACAGTAAAGAGGAAATCTTACCGCTGATCAGGAAAAACAAATCAGAAGTTATACAATGTCAAACATATTTTAAATGTGCCAACATTCGTATTCTACATCAGTAAATACAAGCCGCACAATGTAAATTACAAAGCAAATATATATATATACTGTATGTTTCATCACATATTCTGTAAAAGTGATTAAAAAATTGTATTCCAAAGAATGGTATTGCTAACACTCAAATGAAATATTTTAAAACTTTGATAAATGGTATCACTATTGGTCGTGGTGAACTGTGTGCTTGTGTCCACGAGGTGTTGTTGTTGTGTGGTTTGCACTTACATCTATCTCACTCAACATGACATCAACCACACTGCCGATGACAATGACAAAGTCAAACACATTCCATGGATCTCCAAAATAACCCTGTAGGGCAGAAAGTTTTCATACTCAGTGTGTGTGTGTGTGTGTGTGTGTTTCTGAATTTGTGTTTTTGTCACAAAGGAAGGACAGTTTACTACACAGCACAATGTGCTGATGTGTATGTGCAATAAAAATAAAAATAAAAAATATATATATATATATATATGTACTACTACTTCCATTTATGTTATGTTGTTAAGTTGGTGTCAGTCTTCTGACCTGATTGAGGAAGATCATATCTTCAGAGTGACTGACCTTAGCTTTGAAGGCCATAAGCTTGAGAAGCATTTCCACGGTGAAGAGAACCGTAAAGATGACGTTCAGCATGTCTGACAGGTGGGTCACATGCTCTGACTGGTTGCAGTGCTGGAATAGAGGGCAACAGAACATATCATAGCAGCAGAGCATACAACATGCATTTTAGCGTTCCACCAACAGGTCAGTATAGGTATGTATTTTTACTATGGTAATATATTTACATTCAATCTCTACTGTGTACAAAGTGAATTGTCAGGCAATCTGTAATAAGTATTTATTTATTCTGGGCAATCTCTCTAATGTCATTTTCCCAAAACACAAGAGAGACTAGTATAACTAGTTTTACTAGTCTAACTAGTCTCTTGCTGAGGTCAAGAGGTCGGACAGTGTGGCCCTTTGCAAGGCAGATATAGTCATGTCAAGACTCGACAGAGTCATTCAGTCTGTCTGTCTGTCAAACTGGCTGACTAGTAAAGGAAGAGTTCCTTGCACACTACATTTAACTTGGTCTATACAGTGTATATATTAGAATGTGTTGTTAGCCATGTGTTTCACTCATGTAAACCACTCTGTCGTGGGAGGTCACATGATCCAAGCTCATTCTAATAAACAAAGAAAACTCTTTCCAGTTGTCATGCATCTTCCTGGCCTGATGGATCTCATCTTATCACAGACAAACACTTGGTTTTTGTTCTCAACGCTGAACGTGTTCAGTGCCGGCCACGGGTAGCAGCGTACCTGCATCCCCAGACACATGGTGTTGAGCATGATGAGCAGGAACATGAGGTACTCGAAGTAGCAGGAGGTGACGATGTACCACACCTGGTACTGATACGGGTTCTTGGGGATGTAGCAGCGGAGGGGCCGTGCTTTCAAGGCGTACTGGACACACTGTCGCTGCAGTGATATAAGGGGCAACGACAGGCTTCAGATTCTCTGCAGGTCCACACACACACACATGCCTGCATACTGGCCGCAAACAAACACTGACCCCAACAGACACACTGATCCCACACGCACACTGGCCCTATGCACGCATGCAAACACTGACCCTGTTACACACACACACTAAACCCACACACACACGCTGGCCCTACACACACACACACTAACCCCAACACACACACACTAACCCCAATACACACACACCTGATTCTTGTCCAGCTCACAGTTCTTGTACTCCTGCTCTCCCTGCTCCTGGAAGGTGACAATGACGAAGCCCACGAAGATGTTCATCATGAAGAAGGCGATGAGGATGAGGTAGATGATGAAGAACACAGAGATAGCGATGCGGTTGTTGAACACTGGGCCCACATCCTCCATGTTGGAATCAATGGCTCTGTACAGCAACCTAAACACAAACACACACAGTCGCACATTCACTAAACAGTTCTAGTTATACAGTTAAAGGGATGTTCTGAATGTGTAATGGTAATATTAGCGCCCAGAACAACGCCAGTGCAAAAGGCCATCTCACTTGGGCCAGCCCTCAAAGGTGGAGACAGTGAACAGAGCCAACATGCCGCTGAAGATGTTGTCAAAGTTGAGCTCTGAGTTGATCCACTCTCTTTTGTGGACCTGCATCTCATGAAGCGCCCCCTCCTGGTGCTTTATATAGAAGCCCCTGAGGGAGGGAGGGAGGGAGGGACAGTGATGCACGGAAAGAGGATGAAGGAGGCAGAGAATTCAATGGGAGGTGAGCTTTTGTGAAAAGAAACAAATGTGTTCCTACTTGCACTCTGCCTCGGTCATCTTGTCAGGGTCTGTGCAGGCATAGAATGTGCCCTGGAGAGAGAACACGGAAATAACATGACTAAGTTAGGGTTCTTGGTTGGCCAACATGTTTGTCGTGTGGGAAGGAGAAACTGAGTGTTTGAGAGTGCAGGTCACCTTGAAGAGTTGGACTCCGATGCAGGCGAACATGAAGTCCAGTAGCATGGTGACCAGCACAATGTTTCCAATGGTCTTGATGGCCACAAACACACACTGGACCACGTGCTACACGAACACAAATGACACACACACTCACACTTCACCAAAGGTCAGGTCAGACTTACAAAACAGATCAAGTATGGAGAAGGAATGTACAATCACGTTCACAGAATAAATATACAGTAACAAAAAGAATTATAAATGTACATGGTGGTTAAAAGCAGGTATGAAAGGTAAATGAGATTGCTGATGGTCAGCCTATCCCACCTTGAGACCTTTGGCCCTGTTGATAGCTCTGAGTGGTCTCAGCACCCTCAACACCCTGAGGATCTTCACCACGGAGATGGCACTGGACCTGAACACACATAACATGCAACCCATCACATCCAGAGATAGAGACAATCCAAAGCAGCATGTCTCAGGGTCCATTTTCATGTGACACCATCTGGCTCAAGTCCCAGGGACTACTTACTCCATGCCCATGGAGAGGAGGGATACGCTAACAACCAGCAGGTCTAGGATGTTAAAGGAGTTCCGACAGAAGGAGCCTGTGTGTAGGATAGCTCCATACACAGTCATCTGAATGGGTGGACATCAAGTGTGGTAAATACAGATGTAAAACTATAGCCACATTTATAAGAATAAATAAGACCACACCTTGTACATCTGCTACACTGCCAAACATCCAGACAAAACCATTATACATTTTTTATATCATAAACGCATTTTACACTCACTTTTACTGGACCTATGATGGGACACTCATTTTGACTCATTCTGCATCAACTGCAGTTATTGAATTTATCCCACCAGTAGGTGTCAGCGCTGTTGTTTTGTCAGCTTTAAATGATTCAACTGAATCACTAATGTTGTTGTTCATTCTCGCTCAAATCACGGCACACAACAATACATTGACAAACCGATGGTTTCTAATTACCTTGAGCACGATTTCAGCTGTGAACACGGAAGTGAAGACGATGTCTGCATATGCCAGCACCTTCGGCGAAATAGGAAAAATGTGTTAGACTTCTATATGAGCAGTCCAACACCATTTCTTGTACTGTAAAGATCAGAGCAGTTAAATATACAGAAAAAAAATTCCACACTCTGAATGAAAGAAAATAAAGAATAATATAGAACATGGTCGGTTCCTGAGAGGTTAACTGACACAGGCAGATATCTGGGTACCTTGTTCCTGAAGGACATGGGGTCGATAGGGTCCTCAGCAGCAAGAGAGATACTGGACAAGAGGATGAAGAGGAGGATGATGTTGGTGAAGGTGGTGGCGTTGATGATGCGGTGGCACAGCTTACGGATCCTGGGAGGGGGGACCATCACAAAAACATTTGTCTTTGGAAACCTTTACTATTTAGACTCTTCTCAAGTCATAAATATATTATTACCATCAACAAATGACAAAATATGTATTGTTGAGTGACTTCAAAACATAACGAATCAACACCATAACCATAACGTGGCCAACCATTATCATCATCAGCCTCATCATCTTCATCATCATAATAAACATTATCACCATGATAGTCAACATCATCATCACCCTGATAGTCAACATGATCAACATCAGCACCATGATAGTCAACATGATTAACATCATCACCCTGATAGGTAACATGATCAACATCATCATCATCCTGCTCCTCCTCATCATCATTACTTGTTCTGAGGACCAAAGATGAAGAAGGAGCTGGCTTCTGGCATAGGTACCGCCTCCTCCTTCAGCTGCAGGTCTGCCATTGGCCGAGGCCTTGGGCTCTCAGGGATGTCAGGGTCCTCCTCCTCATCGTCACCTGGGCAACAGAGATGTTCAGTTGTAAGCAAAGGCCTCTGACATGGAAACACAGTTAAGTACAGTACACATTCATCCTCTCCCCTTGAAGGGATATCTGATGTCATCACCATATGCTCCTTTAACACAGATGTTTCTAGTCCAGGTGAGAGATGAGAAAGTCTACCTGGGAAGTCTGCTGGTGGGAAGGGGTCTTTTATCTCGTTGACATTGGATTCAAACTCATCCACTCGAAGCTGTAGGAGCAAACATGCGCAAAAAAAAGCGTTTATAGATGTTCTATTTGTCATGTGTAAAAGGGGTTTGCAACAACAACAAAAACAACAAAAATGTTGAAACGTCTCAAAAATGTTGAGTCCAGTGAACTAAACCTATAAAAAAGGTGGCTGTGTGAGCTATTCCTATTTACAGGTGGCTGTGTGAGCTGTATCTATTTCCAGTCATACCTTAGCTGTAGTGGGGATGCCGTCTATCTTGGCTCTCTGTTCTGCCAGCTTCTTGGCCAGGAGAGCTTTCTCTTCTGCTGCCTTGTCGGGCATGTTGGCCCTGAAGACAAGGAAAGAGAGCAGCTGGTAATACCATACCCAGGTCTCTCCTGCAGACATACACCTTCCAAACCTGACCTGTGATCTTTATTATAAGCCTTCCCTCACCTGAGCAACTTCTTGCGTTTCTTCTCCTCCGCCTTCTCCTTCTGAGCCGATGTCAGACTCTCGGCCTCCGCAAGGTTGTCCACGGCGATGGCCAGGAAGACATTTAGCAAGATATCTGAGGGAAGTCAAAGTTTCCTTCCAAGGACAATAAACCCTACAACTCAAACCCGACATACCCTCATCTCTTCTACCCAAATAGACAATGTCAGAAACGTTAGTCGATACAAACATTCTCATTTTAAAGCTGAAGATCATCAGGCATCAGGACCATGTTCACACAAGGTTCAGGGTTTCTCGTGTTAGGATACAGTTTCCACAGACGAAGAGGATGATGAAGTAGATGCTCACCAGGATCCCAGGCATGACGGGGCCTCCGTACGCCATGATGCCGTCGTACATGACTGTATTCCAGTCCTCACCTGTTAGGATCTGGCAAAAAGAAGAGGAAAAGTTCTTTGAATGCCACTTCAGATTTGAGTGTCAAGGTTGGAGGGGCCAAAGAAGAACATCAAACAATGCATCCACAAGCAGATCTAGCGTGAGACATGGGTAAGGTAAAACCCATTGACACGCAGGACGTGTTAGGTCTATACCGGTGATGCTGCTGCTTCCTGAATTAGTACAGTTTGTCATTTCACTTCACATTGCTCAAGTGACAACCCTTCACCAGTTCTGGATGTGTTCACTCTTGTTAATTCATGTTGTGGACCGACCTGGAACACACTGATGAGGGCTTGAGGGAAGCTGTCGAAGGTGCTTCGAGGTTTGGGCCGGTTGGGAAAGTTAAACTTGCCCCCGAACACCTGCATGCCGAGCAGGGAGAAAATGACGATGAAGAGGAAGAGGAGGAGCAGGAGGCAAGCGATGGAGCGCACTGAGTTGAGAAGGGAGGCCACCAGATTACTGAGGGACGTCCAGTACCTGACACACACAAGAAAGGGATTAGTGAGTATTCTCTGCTACCTGAATATATTGCTACCATATCTACCTGAGCATATATCTCTATCATACTCTCTACCAGAATACATGTCTACCATACTCTCTACTAGGATATATCTCTACCATACTCTCTACCAGGATATATCTCTACCATACTCTCTACCAGGATATATCTCTACCATGCTCTCTACCTGAGTATATCTTTATCACGTCTCTCTTCCTGACCATATCTCCAGCTGAGCATATCTCCATCATATCTCTCTATCTGAGAACATCTCACCATCCCCATACTCTCTTACTTGGTGACCTTCAGCAAGCGCAGTAGGCGGATGCACCGCAGCACGGAGATGCCCATGACAGACATGATGTCCATGTGCACCAGGATGAGCTCCAACACGCCGGTGGTGACCACGAAGCAGTCAAAGCGGTTGAACAGTGACATGAAGTAGGAGGGCAGCCCCAGCGCATACATCTTCATCACCATCTCAATGGCAAACATGGACAGCAGGACCTTGTTGGCAGCATCTGGTGATTGTGGTAGGGATGAAGGGGGGGGGTAATGTAAGCTATTTGGTGGTCCAGTACTGCTTTCAAATATTGTGCAATTTCATATGTACACAATGATGATTTTTGCATTTTTTACCTCTATTCTACTCAGTGTCTATGCCAGTGGTTCTCAACCCTGGTCCTCAGGGACCCCCTGTCCTGCATGTTGTACATGTTTCTCCCTTCCAACACACCTTATGCTAATGAATGGTTATTACTGGGTCAGTAATAACTTTATTATTAATGGGTTATTAATGGGTCAGGATGGCCGAGCGGTCCAAGGCGCTGTGTTAAGGTTGCAGTCTCTTCTGGAGGCGTGGGTTCAAATCCCACTTCTGACATCAACTGGTCTTTCTTTGGGAAGTCGTGGCCTAATGGTTAGGGAGTTGGGTTTGAAACCTTCAAGTTGCTGGTTCAATTCTCGCACTGGCAGGAATTGAAGGTGGGGATTGTGAATAAACAGCACTCTCTCTGCCTTCGATACCATGACTGAGGTGCCCTTGAGCAAGGCACCGAAACCCCAATTGCTCCCCGGGCGCTGGAGCAATAGCTGCCCACTGCTCTGGGTGTATGTTCACTGTGTGTGCGTGCGGTTGCCCACTACTCACTACTGTGTGTGCACTTGGATGGGTTAAATGCAGAGGTAAATTTCGAGTATGGGTAACTATACTTGACAATACGTCACTTCACCTCACTACCAGTTTGGATTAACCCGTTTGTTAGAGTGGTGGTCAGTTTTGGAGCAGTGAAACATCTAAAACATAAAGGACACCAGACCCTGAGGATAAGCGTGTTCATAGCTGTATGCAGAGTTAAAAAAATACAGAAGTCCAAAAACTAAGTCTGCTATGAGGGTTGGAATTAATGTGAGCTCGTAGCAAGCAAGTCTACTCATGATGGACAGCCAATGTTTAACAAAGAGCGACCGTACACTGGTGCTGCTGGGTCTTCATGAACCATGGCAGGAAAGTGTTTTATGACTATACACCTTGGAAAAACACACAGAGGTCTGGACCTCAGTGTCGGATACGGTCATGGGAGCATTGGGACTTCTGACCTTGCCAGTTGGTGAGTCTGTCAGACTGCTGGTGGTGCTCCGTAGCGATGGCTAGCGTGTTCAGGAACACCAGCAGAATGACCCACCAGTAGAAGACACGGGACTTCACCCAGGTCAGGCACTTACGCCGGCAGAAACGGTTCCATTTGCGAGCTTTTTTACTGGATAGAAGAGAAGAGTATGAGATAAATAAATGAGAAAAAAATGACTAGCAAGGAGTTCAGATGTAGTCTCATGTTCTCACCAGCTGGTATACAGTAGTATACCAACTAGTGGTATGGATGCAGTGTAATAGTTAGTTAGTGGTGTTGATAGTGTAGGAAGTAGTGGTCTTGCTCTAGTGTACTAACTAGTAATACAGGATGCGTTGCATGGTGTCCATGTCCCGTAGACTTCCTGTTTCTGAGTCTCCATCCTCCAGAGGTAACAGACCTGACAGGGGAAAACAGACGACAGTCTCAAGATGTTGCATTCTGTTGTCACAAAACAGAGTGCAGGAATAGGACAGATGCCCTCCACGTTTTGCAGTTCTACTCTGCTGTGTCTTGGAGAGTGATCACCTTGTCCCTCCTGGTCGTTGTCCATGACCTCAGCCTGGGTGATCCACTCCATATAACCCTTCAGGTCCTCGTCCAGTTGCTGGGTCTCTCGCAGCTTCTGGAACTCTCCGCGGGACTTGGCCTTCTCTCTCTCTTTGGTGAACTCACTGGGGGAGGGAGGCAGTAGTGAGAGAGGAAGACAGAGAGAGAGAGAGAGAGAGAGAGAGAGAGAGTGAGAGACAGACAGACAGACAGACAGACAGACAGACAGACAGGTGAGGAACGAGGGAGCAGAGAGACAGTAAGACAGACAAAGAGAGACACAGAGATGAAGAGGATAATGAGGGGAGAAAGACAAACAGGAATAATAATAATGATAATAATAATAAAGACAGCAGGATGAATAAGAAGTGGTAGAGTAGTGGTGTGGATACATAGGGATGCTGCACTTCAGGAAGGATCCAAGAACAGACTGCCAAACAAGATGTTTGATCAAGACTTCTATCGATTGAGCATGCCCAGACAAACAGGACATGTGATCAGGACTCCTACCCACTGAGCACGCCCAGAACGAGGTTGAGAACGAAGAAAGAGCCGACCAGGATGAGAGTGGTGAAGAAGATCCACGGCCACTCCATACCTATAGCATCATTCACCTGGGGGGAGGAGGGGAGGGAGAGCAGGGAGAGCAGGTGGGGGAAGAAGAGGAGGAAGGAAAGAGGACAGAAGGATGGTGGAAGAGACAGGAGGAATGAGGGACAGTGAGAAAGAAATTGCATTGTTGCATTGACTAGTATCATAAAAACCCAGTACCCAGTACAGGACATCGGTCCAGCCTTGCGTGGTGATGCACTGGTAGACTGTGAGCATGGAGAAGCCCAGGTTGTCAAAGTGTGTGATGCCATTGTTGGGTCCAGGCCAGCCCGCTCGGCACTCTGTCCCGTTAATGGTGCAGCGCCGCCCGTTCCCTGCCTGGGCACAGGGAGAAGGCTTCTCGTTCTCCACCGTGGCAATGATGTCTGGAGCACAGACAGGGAAGTTAGGGGAAGTCTTTGAGAGCAACTAAGGATCAGCATGCTTTATTTGGCTCAAAGCTGGAATTTGTGGAACTGATCCAGCGGTTTCATTGCAGAGGGTAAAACAGTATTAGTAATACATGAGGAGTGTCTGCATGTGTGTATTAGTACCCTGTGCTTGTGTGTGTGTGTGTGTGTGTGTGTGTGAGCCAGTGAGAGAGTGAGTGAGTGAGTGAGCGCGTGTGTGTGTGTGTGTGTGTAGATGTCTTACTTGTGCCTGTGTGGTAACAGGTCTTATGCATCTTGCACTTAAAGAGCTCCAGCCCCATGATGGAGTAGATGGTGACCATGAAGAAGACCAGCAGGGCAATGTGGAACAGAGGCAGCATGGACTTCAGAATGGAGTTCATCACCACCTGGAGGCCTGGAGGGGAACAACAGGAAAACAACATCATAGATAACAACCCATTCATTAGAATCAGGTGTTTTGGAGGAGGGAAACATCTAACATGCTGGACAGTGGTTTATTGAGGACCAAGGTTGAGAACCACTGATCTAAACAACCCCGTTTGGATTCTCCCTAAATCAAGTTCAAGTCAAGTTGTGCTTTATTGTCATTCCGCTACATGCGGGTGCATACAGTGGAACGAAATGTCGTGCCTCACAGAGCCACGGTGCTACATAAGTACAGACATTCAACAGTACGGACAAACAATTTAAAATAAATATAACATTTTTCCTATACATAGACTAAACAGGATACAAACTATACAAACTGTACAAATACTTACCGATGTGCATGTGCAAAGAGTATTGTACATGTGCGAAGAATAGATACATATTATTACAGAGTGTTTAGTGCAGTTTGTGTACACACGGCAGTGTGTATGAAAAGTGCAGTGGGTGAGTGACTAGTGCCAGTTTTCCGATAGTCTTGGTTATTGTGTGGGTAGTCATAGAGGCCCGGAAGAGTTCAGGGCTCTCACAGCCTGGGGGAAGAAGCTGTTGATCAGTCTGGCAGAGCGGGCTCTGATGCTCCGGTATCGTCTACCTGATGGTAGCGGCTGGAAGAGGCTGTGGGAGGGGTGGGTGGGGTCCACCCACCCAATGTTCACTCCCATACAGTTTACCTCAATTTAATCATAGCGTCTTTAAGAATCAAGTCAACATAAAAACAACAACTATCAAAGTAAAGTTTGAACAAACTTTTAGTTTCCCTGATCCAAATCTACCCCTAAACCCTGAGGTCCGGTTCCTTACTTGGGACTCCTGAGACGAGACGCAGGGGCCGCAGCACCCTGAACGCCCTGAGAGCCTTCATGTCGAAGCCTCCGCCTTTCTCCCCCACCTGGGCCTCCACCCCACTGAGATGGTTGATGGTGTCCAGGGCCACAGTGAACAACCTGCCTCACCAAACAGGACAGACCGTCAACACTCATACGGAATCTAGACCTAAAACCAAACATGAACTACTGTTCATGAAAAGTTGTATAGATTTTCTTGCAAGTTTGACCACTGCAGTCCAATGTGTAATGGTTAACAATTGGTAATAGGTAATAAACATGTTTCTTACCCAACAGACACACAGACAAAGTCCAATATGTTCCAACAATTTCGTAAGTATGCGTCTGCGTGAAACAGGAAGCCATAAGACACGATCTTCAGAAAGCACTCTATGGAAAAGATGAGGAGGAAGATGTACTCGAGGCTTTCCTGTCGACCAACCACAACAGGGAGAAGAAAAGATGGGGTAAGTTACCATGGTGATGCTGCAGCACTGACTCACCCAGTTCAAAACAAGCTTTCAGCAAAACTATTTAGACATCTTAACTTGATGTACTCTTATGCCGGATACCAGACTGCAAAAAGTCTTTGAAGCAAAGCATGAGGTGATGTAACTGATATGAAGTTACATTTTCAAGACAAGAAAAATTAAAAAGGTGTAAAGTTCCGGGAAGATGAACACACAGAAAAGATTTTCAGAGTCCAATGTGATCATGTTTTTATACAATCCAAAAACTGAACTCCTGTCATCTCTGGTATGTGGCTCCTCTATCATTTCAATTCAGAAAATTTGAGGCCCACATATTCGAGACACCCTGCTGCACCCAGGTATACTCTCTGCTGTACCCTCTCTGCTGTAGCCAGGTACCCTCTCTGCTGTACCCAGGTACCCTCTCTGCTGTACCCTCTCTGCTGTACCTGGGTACCCTATCTGCTGTACCCTCTCTCCTGTACCCAGGTACCCTCTCTGCTGTACCCTCCCTGCTGTACCCAGGTACCCTCCCTGCTGTACCCAGGTACCATCTCTGCTGTACCCAGGTACCCTCTCTGCTGTACCCTCCCTGCTGTACCCTCCCTGCTGTACCCAGCAACCCTCCCTGCTGTACCCAGGTACCCTCCCTGCTGTATCTAGGTACCCTCTCTGCTTTACCCTCCCTGCTGTACCCTCCCTGCTGTACCCAGATACCCTCTCTGCTGTATCCTCTCTGCTGTACCCAGCAACCCTCCCTGCTGTACCCTCTTTGCTGTACCCAGGTACCCTCCCTGCTGTACCCTCCCTGCTGTCTGAGGGTTTATTAAAGCCATCACACGACTGCAACATACACTCAGGTTCAGCTGCACTTTTTGACTTCCCCTCGAAGGAGGGAACACTAGACTATTTGGATGGAAAATCAAACAAAGGTGGCAAGATCAATTTAGACACATTCTTTTACAGGCCCTTATAATGACCTCTGACCTATGAGCTTACTCTTGAAACTTGATCTAAGCTGTATTCTATTTGAGGGCTTGTTACTTTATAGGGGCTCAGTATTCAGCGTATTCAAGTCCATGTGCAAACAGCTTTGGTGTGTAAATAAAGCTCAAATCAATGAGGTTAATGCAGTGCTGCAGAGCAGCCCAACATGGACACAGGGTCGTTCTGGTATCATTCACCAGAGGCATTTATAGCACAGCACTGTGTGTGTCGATGACACAGAGACGCAGAACATCCCACCACAAACAATCGTTTTTGTTCACTCACACACTGACACACTGCACAGTGACTGCCTGTATGTGCGTGAAGAAATTGAAGACGCAAACATGCATTCACACACACACATACACACACACACTGCCTATTCTATGTACCAGTACCCTGACAAGGGAAGATCTAAATTTAAGCAGTTTACACACTCAGCGTCCATGAGACATGAAGGCAGCGTGTGCATGAGTGTGAGCAACACCTGGCCCATTCGATCACCCAAGGACACCACACAGGAACACAACAAGCCAGGCCCTGTATATGTGTGTGGATGTGTATGTGTGTCTGTGTGTGTGCCTATGTGTGTGTGTCTGTGTGTGTGTGTACCTGTGTGTGTATGTGTGTGTCTGTGTGTGTGTGTGTCTGTGTGTGTGTGTGTCGTTGTTTGTCACATAAGAAAGACAAGAAAATATGAGTTTTAGGATGTTTATGTTTGAATTAATATTGAGGTTCGAATTTAAAGATTGTTTTAGGGGTTCGGGATGGAAGCTAGGGTTACGTTTAGGGTTCAGGTTAGATAAGGTTTAGGGGAAAATTGCAACTGGTTTGTGAATCCCCACAGGAATATGAATCTAAATTCATATATCTAATGTATCTAAGGTGACACGCCCCAGCCTAGTGTTCTGGTGTGAGCAGAGCCTTTGTGTATTTAACACAAATGCATGTAACGCAAATGTTTGTGGGTCAGCTGTCATGGTTGGACTGAACACAAATCTGAAACACAAATTCCAGGGTAAAGCAGCTACCACATACTGCCTGGGATCAAGTCTGACCGGGGCCATCTCTTGCATGTCATCCCCTCTCTCTCCCTGTCTTTCCTGTCTCTTTCTACCATTTACTGAAAAATAATACAATCAAATACCACGAAAGTAACAGATTCACCTAGGTCACAACACATAATGTAACACTGTAGAAAATACTGTTTAGCACCGAAGATGGGGTTTCTTGTTTTGTAAAAAAAAAAAAAAATTACTCAAGGATGGTCAGTCAATATACTGATAAATGTAGCTAGCCTTTTTTCATAAGTGTCTCTTATTACGTTATGGTTATGGCAGACATATTACGCTGCTAAGCAACACCAAGCCTTGTCCTCACAGCCTGTCTTTAAAGTCCCCAAATGGCACAGGTCAATTATGAAACAGGACATGGACACCTCTCCAGCAGAGGGAAATTCTCCCCAGATCAGTATCTCTCAAAACGTTAGTGTAGACATGTTTGAAGTTCTTGTGGCAGCAATCAGAGGTCCAGCTACAGCCTCTGTGTCTCATATGACCGCAGTCCATCAACCGCCTTTACCTGTTCTCAGGGGGAGAGGAGGGGCAGTGGGGGCAGGGGTAGATGAGGGGAGAAGGGGGACAGAAGGGGTAGAGGGGGCAGGGGTAGCTGGGGAGAGAAGGGGTAGTAGATGGGAAGACACAGAGCCAAAGTCTGTATCCCTGTTTGTTCCTGTCCTCACCCTGTCATGACGCATGCAGGATTTACTAACGTAGCCAACGAGCCATTCGCTGGCCCCAAGACGTGTTCATCTGAGCTGGCATCAGTGTCTGTCCCACACAAACACCCACACACACACCACCGAATAGTTACATTACAGCACCTTTCATTAACTCAGCAGGTGCTTTTAGTTCAATAATGCTTGTCAAAAACTTGTCCCTAATAGTAGTAGAACCTACAGAAGTGTTGTTGTGAAATGAGGCAGTAAACTGTAGAGTTAATTAATTTAAGGTTCCAGTAGGCAGAATCCCTGAGTATCTTCTCCCATTTGGAAGCATATAAAAATCAACTGTGTCTCCATGTTCTATGTATAAAAAGATGCAAACACCTATATAAGCAGACACTAACATAAAGTAGTGCAAGTTGGCTGGCAGCCAAAAACAACAAACGACTGGATCGGATAACTGCTGATGATGTCAAACTGACATACAGCCTAGTGAGCAGACCAGCATGCCCAGCTGAAACAGACACCGGTGTCTTCTGCATTCTGGCCGCCTGTCTAGCTCAAAACCAGATCTTGGAGCCCCGACCAATCAGAGGGAAGGGAGGGACTGAGGAGGAATATATTTGATCCCTCAAGGTGTAGGATTGTACGAGTACTACACCTTCTATAATATCATCATTTAGTCATTCAGCAAATGCTTTTAACCTAAGCAGGGCACATGGGAAAATTGAACTTGTGATATGAAGACCGCTGACCTAAAGCCATCTGCATCTTAGTCCTCACTCAGTCAGACAAAAGGTTGATTAAGAATAACACTCCAGTGGCACAAAAATGGGGTCTGCAGTGCAAAGGGGCACCAGACGAGAGGGGGGCATCTGGTTTGTCAAATGCATTATATAGTTATTATGTTTGGGGGAGGGGCCTCCGACCATGATCTTGCATACCCCTCAGCAAATGTACAGTTGCTCTCCTGACTGGCACGCATGGACACACACACACACGCATGGACACACACACACACACACGCATGGACATACACGCACACACGCACGCATGGACACACACACATGCGTGGAGACATATGCACACACACGCATAGACACACACACACGCACACTCACCAGGTTGCTGTTGGTGTTGTTGCTGTCCTCCTCAGGCATGGGCAGGTACACGGCCAGGGCCACACAGTTAGCAAAAATGGCCAGAAGGATGATGATCTCAAAGGGTCTGGAAAGGGAAAACTCAGGAAATACACTGGGTTCACAAAGAGAAACTTTTAGGTTTTAATCAAACTCAGTTGCCAACACTTTTTTAAAATTACTATCCTCTGAGGACAATGTTTGGACTTTTCTAGAAACGAGCAACTATGTTGTTTATATATTTGCACCCGGGAAGATATGCCAACCATGACATTATTATTTCAACACCTCGACCTAAAATGGGTTTGCTTGTTTGGTATAAAATTACAAGAATCTGCAGAGCTCACTAGAAGCCATCTCAGAAATCTAAAGATATCAGCCACAAAAATAAAGTCATTCACATCTATTTTGGAGCCATTTGCATGTTGAAGCAACCTGAAGGTACATGCAGGACATGCTCATATAGCCAGCAGGATCCAGAACACAGGTACACACACAGGTAGATCCAGGATCTAGAACACAGGTACACACACAGGTAGAACCAGACTCAAACAACATTTCTGTTACGAGGCAATGACCTGTATTTGGACGCTGTTGTGCCGAGCAGGAACTAATATATCAAATGTGTAACTGTTAATGGATGAGATGACACATTTAAACATTGCGTTCAGCATTTGTTTTGTTGGATGGACTTGTTGGGAAATATTCTTTTAATGAAGCTGCTTTTTTATCGTAGACTTCATTCAGATTGCAAGTTCCACATGTTACCAGCAGGGGTGCTGTGCCGTAGCATTCCCTTGACTTAGCATGTCTGCTTTTAGCCTGTGACACATTGAGACAGCTGTCTGTCCTCTGGAAATATCATCTCACTGCCTCAACGTAACCCAAATTTAAAATTGAATGTCCATCAACGGCCTTCATGGATTAGTACACATTGAAGAATGTCATGACTGTTGATTTACTCATTCATGTTAGCCTTAGTTAGGGTGCAGGCCAAGGTCTATGGAGGGCTAAAATGGTTATCTTTGAAACTAAAAGCCTTAAAGGTTTGTGCTTTTACTAAGTGTTCTAACTAATGATTTAAAGTGTAAGTTACTTTTTTGTGACTCTAAAATATGTTGCGGAACTGACGCTCATGTAGTAAAACCTTGTTGACCACAGTGAATACACTTGGACAGATCCAGCCACACCAGCCAGTCACTCCCACAGCCCTCTGACCCCTGCCCGCTGACCCTTAACCCCAGCAGGATACTTCCACTCCACGATGTTGATGCAAGCCTTGCGGAAGGGGTTCTTCAGAGTGAGGAAAAAGAGTGAGCGAGCTGGCCGAGGGTTGCCACCCGTGGCCAGCAGCTTCTTCAGCTTCTCTTTCTGCTTCCTCTTTAGAGTTTCCTCGTCCATGATGTAAGACGTCATTGGCGGATCGCTGCTACCCTCCATCTTGGCTCCTGGGTGGTTCTCTGGCTCAAACAGGAGGCTGGAGCTGGGAAAGGCTGTTCCAACAGGAAAGCTTCTGGGCGAGAGCTTCTCTTACTCCTGTTATCCAAAATGTGTCTCCTCTTTTATCATTTAGTCCTGTTTACTACTGTAGTCCTGGCGTCTGCCTCTCTCTGCTTTTCCCCATCGGTCTCTCCCTGGTGTCTCTCTTGCTCAGTCTGACTGACACTGTTCTGACTCTTCTCTCCTTTACCCTCTCTCACCCTCTCTCTCTCTTACCCCCCCCCCCCAACCACCACCACCACCACCTCTCCACCTCCTCCCCCTCTCTCCCGCCCGTGATCGCGAGTATTGGTTGGCTGAACAGTTGGTCAGAACAGAGAATATAAATATAGACAATGAGTGTCATTCGTCCAAGAGAGGGGGTGACACGAGGGGGCAAGGGCGTGGATCACACGCAGCAGGATTGGAAGTTGGAATGGAGGGGTAGTTGTCATTGAGACGTAACACTGCTCTACCTCATGAGCACTCCAGGCTAACATCGCTGCAAACACACTGACCTGAACCGAATGCTGTGAACCTTTGTGCATGTGTAAGGGGTATTTTATTGCTGTAATTGTTTGTTTTTTTCAAAATTTCGGGAAACCACCCATTTTCTCAAAACTTTAAACCCAAATCTTCAACGTACGTTCACCAAGCTATGACTCGTCTGGCAAAAAACAATCGCCTCAAAAAACTTGTTAATCTGTGTTCAAAATCTACCAATTCTTTTAGATCCAACACACAGCCAGTCAAAAAATCTACACTGCAGAGCATTCGTTAAACATTATATAAAAACCGAGAATTACATTTCAATACACTAATTAATATTACAACTGCAAAATCTGAGTCGACAAGAGATTCATACTGTGTTTGTGTAGGTCCAACAGCAGGGCCTTTTTCCATGGTGTCCAAATAAAACACTGTATTGTACGTGCTTTGTCATTTGTATATTTATATGCATTACTTTTTATAAAAAGAGTGATTGAATCGATCAATTTATTAAAACCACTAAGTGTATGGTTAGAGAATGGAGTTTAGTGTTTTGGCAGTTGTAAGGAACTGTGAAGTTTGTCCTCAGATGCTGGCTAAGTATTGAGTTCTGATTGGCTGTGACAGACTTGCTATAATATGCTGTGACGTCATTGGCCGCTTGCCAAGTTGCCCTTGCATATGTCTAGGAGTAGAATTACTGTCATGTAACGGAATGTGTGGTGGTTGAAGTGTGTGTCTGCGACTGAACTATGGCTAAACGTGTATCAACAGTCGTCGCCTCTCACACAAGATTCAGAGCTTATTTAGGGGTATCACTTTTTAGTCCTTTAATGTCTTATGTTGTGTGTTAATACTAGATTTGAGAGGAGAAGTCCACGTCACAATGGCTAGTTGGTATTTAAGTGTAACAAAAAAAACTTTAGTTAATAACATTAATTCATTAATTATGAAATGTCCATGGCAAGTGAATACCCGCCAGTTTGGTACTTTCCTCCATGGTACATCAGAATAATTCCAGATGAACAGATGGGTACCTGCTCTTTGCTATCAGCAGTCATTTGCCAGTCGTAAATGTCTGATGACTAGTTTGTCACTCTGGTCGGTGAGGTGAAGATACGCTTTGTCTCTCCTGAAGACACTGGCTTCCAGCAAAGATACCCTGTCTTAACATTTACATGGAGGTTTTTTCAAGATGTTTTAGATACCCTGCTTTCCTTATGACAGGATACCAACTAATCAATTGTCTGCCTATTCACACTTCCGTAATTCAATGACAGGCCAAGTCAGTTAAAACAATTAAGACCAATAAGGGCATTATCACATAGATCTAATGTACGCTAGGAGTCAGGTCTTGGGTTAGAAACAGCAAAGGTCTTGTGATACCAGCCAAGGCACCAGTGTTATCTGACGTAGAGTCACCCAATCGGAAAGGCATTTTCAGGCAGCCATCTCTTGTTTCTCAGAAAATTGGGAAAGTTGCCTGCAATGATTGAAAACATATTGTCCCTGAGGGATAATATAGGGTTCTCAAGTTTCATCAAAGGTTTCGCCTGAGATACCTGTTAACGTTTGGGTACAAATTTTGGCGGAAGTTGGGTGCTGGTGATGTTCTCTGATTTAGTCTACTCCTTGTAACTTGAGACAACTATTATTTTAGTATTATTTCCTCTAGATAACAACTATTTTATAAGGTGTGGTGTGTTGGTCTAAGTAACTAACACAGTTTCTTATCAGTGACTTGCTCAAAGATTTGCTGGCTGGTTTCAAATGTCGTAATATCAAAATATCCTGTAGAGCCAAGGTAATCACAGGCCAATATCTCTGTAAATAAATAAGTGTGCTTGGTTGACAGGCAGTTCCCCTTTATTCGAATTGTGGTTTTAGAAATAAATGACAGTTTAAGAGGAGTGCTAGGCTCTAGCGTGCTGCTCTTCCTCCCGACACACCCTGAACTTTCAACACCTACTTTGTGGCATTTTTTTGCAGAATTCGAAGCAAACGCACTTCAGGTGAATTTTAAGCAAGCGCACTTCAGGTGGCATGAAAAATGTAAAATGCTGGAAGTTGAGAATGATGGATGAGGTTGAAAGCCAAGAGCGACAATAACATGGTTGTTTAATATATCTGGCCAATGGATTAGTACATTAAAAGTTTGAAATGTTGTTGTCCATTACATTTTTTTATTTTCATTATTGAGGTTTGAATTAGCTATAATAATAATAATAATAATAATAATAAGCTACACATTTAGTTGAAAGGTGTGTGTACACGTTCTCTCGACAGCCATGCATACATCATTTCTGGATAAGTGTGATTTGAGGCAGTTCTTCATTTTTTATGATATGATCATTAGATGATTAAGCAAATAACCTACCTCTGAATTCAATAATGTTATTTTCCTGTTTGATTTATTTAACTTTGTTGTTCCTTTATGTAAAACTGATCAACTTACTTTGCTGGAGTGTGTCTTTCCATGCCATCGTATATTTTGTCATTAAAAAAATGAAGAAAGATGTGCTCTTATTTTAATGACAGGTTTTCTGTTCTTGAAAACAATAAGCTCAAATTTGTCAAAATATCATATAAAGCACTTCAATGTATAAAAATCCTCAAATGTAAAGTTATATAGTATGAACATGATCATTGAGTGTAAAGTTATTTAGTGTGGACATGATCATTGAATGTATCCTTTCTGGTTTTGTTTGGTTTAAGGTTTATCATAACAAATATCCCATCATATTCACAACACAACTCTAATGTTCAAATTAATTCACAACACAACTCTAATATTCAAATTCTTTCACAACACAACTCTAATGTTCAAATTCATTCACAACACAACTCAAACGTTGGACAGTTACAATGTTGTCAATACAGTGGACTTTAGTGCATACTTTTATTCTTTTTTTTCAGCATTCAAATAGCCACCATCCACGCAAGCCATTTCAATGCTTCAACTTCCAGACTGCCGCTCTAAGTCCCAGAGCTCTCTGACTCCCCAGAGTCCAGCCCAGAGCAGGATCCTGAGTGGGGAGGTGACTCTCCATCGCTGTGCCTGGAATCATGCATCTTCACACCACTGTGTCCCGCCTGGCCTTTCCCCTCGACCAGACCTTGTAGATAATGAATGTAGCGGATTGCTGCCCTCAAGGTCTCCACTTTGCTCAGACGTTTCTCGCTGTTGCCCCCCGGCAGGTGCTCTCGTAACTTAGCGTAGCCCTGGTTCACGCACTTCACTCTCTGCCGCTCTCGTTCGTTCCTTTTTTGGATGAACGCCGGCTCGAAGGGGCACTCGTACACCCCCAAGCGCCCGTGGGGGAAGGAAGGCAGGTAGGGGAGAAGGCCGGGGCCGGGGCCCCTTAAGGAGCCTTCGTAGAGGCTAAGGCTGGCCGGGTCCATGCTGGAGGGGTAGAGGAGGAAGGGGATGTTGTGGGGGAGAGCGTCTGTCCCTGGGCGGCGGTGGTGGAATTGGGGAGCCAGTGGACGGTGTGGTTTGTGGGCATCAGGGGGTGACAAGCTGTACGTCAGCCCACTGCTCCTGGTCAGGTAGTGAGGGGGATGCTGGTCCATGAACGGGAAGGAGAAGGCAGCACTCATTGTCTCTCTCTGGTCAGGCCAAATCTCTCCGAAAGATGTCAGTGGCACTTACTGACTGAATACTGAAAATGATAAAGAAGTTACCAAGGTCCTCACAGAAGCTCCCTGTACAAAAATCTTGATAGCGGATGGACTTGAAATACAAAGTACTCGTGACTTGTACTTGTAAAAGTCTTCGCGGTAGAAGAAAGAGTCATAGTCCTCAGAAGATCTCAGTCATGATGAATGAGTTTTGAGAATTTGTCTGTAGACGCCGCCGTCGTCAGTTGCTACTAACACAGAAACACTGGTTACTTTTCTACAATTTCTTCCAATGCGCTCCCAGTTTGACTATCTCAAAGCCATTTGGGAACATCACCATGAATGCTGACACAAGTGCATCATTAAAAGCCATGAAAATAAACATTCAATCTTCCCTATCACACAAGGGGTTAAACTTGTGGGCAGAACTGTTTTTGTTCCCCTCAATAATCTTTAAGAACTTCTAATCCCTCTTTCCCTCTTTTTTCCTTTCTTATTTGACTCCTTCATGAAGATGACATAGCTGGCTTATGCTCAGAGAAAGTGGAGAGGAATTCCCCTTGCATTAAAACTGTCTCAGATTTCCTTAAGAAAGATAGACGGTTGCCAAAACCACTTAAAATGATAAAAGAATGTGGTTTTATTTTACTAGGCACATTTGACACTGTGTCTCTGAATTAAACAAACTGAAGTTTAGCAGCAAGAGTCAAAACACCTGCCTGGAGCATCTAAAACCACTGCAATGTTATTTGCTAAGCTTTAAACACCTCCAAAAAGCATTCAAGAACCAATATCAGAAATATTCAGACTTTCCCTCTTACCCTGTCGCATGTGAGACAAGAGAGACTTCGCATGGAGATCTCCTCGGTCCACAGGGAGCGGTGGTGGATCTCTGCCCACTTCAGGATGCTCGTCACCTGGGATGATTAGCTGTGACAGGTTCCTGTGCGGGGCTATGTGCCAGTGGAGGTTCTGCAGTGAGGGTGTCTAGAAGAGTGGGACAGGTGGGAGGAGATCTCGGGAGTTACCTGTTCCTACCCCTTGATGCCCCGCCCCGCACAAGACAAGTTTGGGGTGATTACTAAAAGTCTTGACTGAGGAGTTGTACGCTGTACATACAAAATGATCATCTCACAGTGTTTGACGTTCATATTAGAAAGTCTGTTCTAGGAAATCAAATGTGTTTTTGTAGAATACCATAAACAATATTGTGTCAGGGGGCTTAAATCATGACCGATGTTATCATAAAATACAAACATACATGCTGTGTACACATATTACTCATTTTGGTTACACTTTCTCTGCATAGTCTCCTGTAAGTCACAGTGTATACAATTATTGAGGAACATAAAGAATGTCAATTCTATCTATCAGTCTCACTCATATACTGTACATTTACTGTATACATATCAAATATATTTATATATATATTGTATATATATGATAAACTATACTACATAAGTAGTCTATACGCATGTGTATCTATACTACA
>BROE01000020.1:72500-114990 GCA_036571765.1 Plecoglossus altivelis
GTTTCATTAGGTTCTCAGCAGTGATCTTTCCTGTCAATGCTTCATAATGCTGTGTATATGTGTTTGTGTGGGCCTGTTTCCTGTTTAAATAAGAGCAACATCTCAGTTCACCTAATACGATTATGGTTTTCTTTTAAAATTAAATTTAACGCATATATCTGTTGTGCTGTACCTAAGGTGTGTCAAATAAGTTTCTGCAACTTTAACATGCAACTTTATGTAATGTGTTTTTGTTTGTGCTACATGGTCTCAATCTGGATTGGTCTCTTAAATGTTGCTCATTCAGAATATTCTGGATTAAAACCCACCTCTGGAGTATTAAAATAAGAGATGGTGTTTAACACTGTGGTGGAGATCTGACCTGCCTCTAGAACTGCCCAGTATTGTGTAAATACATTGACTTGGGCAACATTGTTAACGTGGTTCAAAATGATTCATCTACTCAGATTAGCGGAAGATTATGATTAATTATTCTCTAAATCCTCATACAGTGTGCTGTCAACAATATGTCATCATCATCTATGATCATGTGTCTGGTGTGTAGACTGTTGATGATGTAAGGGCTCCTAAAGACTTAAGGTACACTTGGTAGAACTAGGAACAGTCTGGTGAGTTCCGGCACCGTGTTGAGAGAGTAGCCATGGGTCCCAGGATCTGTGACGTGTCTAATCCCAGTCACACTCCTAGGCTGAGAGGTTGAAACAGGCTCAGCCTGACAGAGGACTCTGGCCCCAGGCCCCACATAACCTGTGTTACTGTGTTATTATGTTAGCTTCTGTCTCATAACCTGTGTTACTATTTAACTTTGTTAGGTGCTGTCTCATAACCTGTGTTCTGTATTACTCTGTTAGGTGCTGTCTCATAAGATGTGTTACTATTTAACTGTGTTAGGTGCTGTCTCATAACCTGTGTTTTGTATTACTGTGCTAGGTGCTGTCTCATAAGATGTGTTACTATTTAACTGTGTTTGGTGCTGTCCCCTAACCTGTGTTCTGTATTACTGTGCTAGGTGCTGTCTCATAACCTGTACACAGTGCTGAATATCCCACACGACCCAGAGGCATTGGAAGACCACTTCAGAGACGATGATGATGGACCAGTCTCCAACCAGGGCTACATGCCATACCTCAACAAATACATACTGGATAAAGTAATGCACCCACACACATTCCCACTAACACACATACAGGGACTGACCCATAGTGTATTTGCTTGAAGTCCTTGGGTGGATTTATCAGAACATTTGACTACATAAATGTGTTTTGGTATTGTGCATGCAGAGACAGCATTGAAAAAGTACCACTAATACTGCCCCATAAATAGTATTTCTGCACCACAACAAAAACACACCAGAGTCAACACAGAGTCTCAAACACTTATGCATCTCCACATAATCCACAAAATGTGTCGCACATTAAAGCATAACTACAGCTAAACTGTTGTTCCTACACACAGCTAAACTGTTGTTCCTACACACAGCTAAACTGTTGTTCCTACACACAGCTAAACTGCTGTTCATACACACAGCTAAACTGCTGTTCCTACACACAGCTAAACTGCTGATCCTACACACAGCTAATCTGCTGATCCTACACACAAGCTAAACTGCTGATCCTACACAGAGGTAAACTGATGTTCCTTTTATCCCAGGTGGTTGCGGGAACGTTCGATAAGGAGAAGGTGGATGAACTGTGTTGGACACTGTGCTCCAATAAAAACTATCATCCCAAAGATGGAGGATTTCTGTCCCACGACAACGCCCTGCGACTCTGGTGCCTCTTCAACTTCCTGTCTGAGGACCAGTACCCACTGGTGCTGGTTCCAGATGAGGTAAGCTCAGCCTTCTTGTCACGTACTTTGTGCCTCTACCTCTATTTCTTTCACCCTGTGAGAAGGTAGAAGGAGAGAAGGAAGGATAGGAGGTAGGATATGAGGTAGGAGAGGAGGAAGGCTATGGAAAGCAGCACAGACATTTGGCCCGGTTCATGCAGTTTGAGGGCCTTTTGTAGAGGAACGTAATGTAATACAAAGTGCAAACACTATAGCAAAATAAATATACGTAACGTATCTCAATGGGTTTTCTACTGGTTCCTGCTGTAGGTGGAATATTTACTGAAGAAGCTGTGCTCAACCATGAGTGTGGAGCAGAGCTGTGTGGACATGGAGGACTTCTATTCCCAGGAGGCCGTGCAGCAGAATGGTATCAATGTGTGGCTCTTCCTGGACTTTGTGAACTCTGGGAAGCTGACCAGGGGCGTGGAGCGGGAATCTGTCACCATGGCGATAGATGAGGTCTACCAGGAAATTGTGGGCAATGTCATCAAAGAGGTCAGCTGCATGTGCTTGTGTGTGTTTTGCATGCAGCATCATTGTTTGTGTCTAGATAGATATAAATTGTAGCGTTTCAACAGTATAACACTAAATCATGTGTAAATCAAGCAAAAAAATCACAATGTGTGTTCACACAGTATGTGTTTGCATAGGAATGGCAGGGTAAGTGAGTGAATGTTTGTATTAGAATGTAAGTGTGTTTGTGTAGGAGTGAGTCAGTGAGAGACTGAATGCCATACCCTCCATACCCAGCATCAAGATTAACCTCCCAGCTGAGATAAGCGTGAACTCAACCGTGAATTCAACAAGAGCATGGTCCTTGTGTGCGCGTGCCCCTCCCCAGGGTTACCTGTGGAAGAAGGGCCACCTGAGGAGAAACTGGACGGAGCGCTGGTTCTCCCTGCGTCCCAACAGCTTGCTGTACTACGTGAGCGAGGACAGACATGACTGCAAGGGCCACATTGAACTGGACCTCAACTGCTGTGTGGAGGTGGCCACCATAACATACATCTCTGAAATTAAACAGACTCCAAAAATGCCTGTAGAAGAGCCAGACAGGAGTCTGCTGTACATACAGTAAATGGGAGTTTCCCCAATAGATTTGTTATTATGAGGACCACTTGATCTACATCCCTGCCATTATCATCGCGATCTCTATCATCCTCCGTTTGTTGCGTTGCCGTTGGCAGGTACTACCGGAGAGGGAGGGCAAGAGGTGCATGTTCTGCGTGAAGACCCTCACCAAGACCTACGAAATGAGCGCCCCCGATACCAAGCAAAGACAGGAGTGGACCAACGGTTGTTCTAGAGAAAAGACATTTAGCTTTAAATGTTGTTTTCCTGGGCCTGGCTGCCTGCTGTAGGTCAGACCAGTGGTGTGGTTGCGATGTGATCTTTCAGAGCACCATCATCTAACATGTCCCCTCCTTCCTGCTGCATTGGTCAGCCATCCAGACGGCCATCCGCCTGTGTGCTGAGGGGAAGAGCTCTTTGCACAAGGACCTGAGGCAGAGACGCCGGCAGCAGAGAGAGGAGCGCGAGAGGAGACGTGCCGACAAGGAGGAGGAGCTACAGCAACTGCGCCTCCTGCAAGGGGAGAGGGAGAGCAAGCTGGTGGAGCTGGAACTACTGCAGGTCAGGCAGACGGGGTCTGGGCCGAGCTGGCTGTGGTGAAGCTGGTATCCCGGCCTATAATGTGTGTGTCCTTCTGAAATCAAAAACTTGAGTCATCTTTGCCATGGAAATCGTATTCTTTTGAGCGACCTATTGTTGCTTCACATGTTTTATGACGGTATCACAAATCCAAACAATCAGCCCCAACAGCATGTCCCACCTGCAGGAGGCGCAGAGGCAGGCGGAGACAGTACTGCAACAGGAAGAGCAAAAGAGGAAACGGCAGCAGGAGGAGCTGCAGAGAGCTCTCCAGGAGCAGGTCCAGGAGGCTGAGCAGGTGAGGGGGGAGGAGAGACAGAGAGGAGGTGCAGAGAGAGGGAGGGAGGTGAAGGAGGAGAAAGAGGGGTAGTGGAGGAGAGAGAGGACGGTGCTCACACTCCTCTTCCTCTATAAACACACAAACAGATTTTTTTAAAGCAGAACAGCCATTCTACACCCTGGCTATGTGTTGGTCATGTGGAGGTGATATAGCGCAGTTTAAGAGTGAGGGCTTGTGCTGGGCCAGACAAAGGCCAGTATGCAGGCGGAGATGGCGCTGAAGGAGGCAGAGGCGGAGCGGCAGAGGAGGAGGATCAGAGAGCTGGAGGAGACACAGCTGCGCCTGGAGGATGCGCTGCACCTTGAGATCAGAGCCAGACAGGACGAAGAGGAGCACCGCCTCGCACAGGCCACGTATGACACACGCACACACCATGACACGCACAGGCCACGTATGACACACACACACACACAGGCCACGTATGACACACACACACACAATGACACACACAGACCACGTATGACGCACACACACAATGACACACACAAGCCACGTATGACACACATACACAATGACACACACAGACCAAGTATGACACACACACAATGACACACACAGGCCAAGTATGACACATACACATAGACCACTTATGATGCACACACACATTGACACACACAGGCCACATATGACACACACACAAAATGACTTGCACAGGCCACGTATGACACACACGCACAATGACACACACAGGCCAGGTATGACACGCGCACACACCATGACACACACAAGCCATGTATGACACACACACACAGGCCACGTATGACACACACAAAATGACACACACAGGCCACCTATGACACACACAATGACACACACAGGCCACCTATAACACACACACACACACAGGCCATGCATGACACACACACACAATGGCACCCACAGACCACGTATGACACACACACAATGACACACACAGGCCACGTATGACACACACACACACACACACACACAGGCCACGTATGACACACATACACAATGACACACACAGACCACGTATGACACACACACACACAATGACACACACAGGCCACGTATGACACATACACACAGACCACGTATGGTACACACACAATGACACACACAGGCCACGTATGACACACACACACAGACCACGTATGACACACACACACCATGACACACACAGGCCACGTATGACACACACAAACACAGGCCACGTATGACACATACACACACACCATGACACACACAGGCCACATATGACATACACACACACCATGACACACACAGGCCACATATGACATACACACACCATGGCATACACATGCCATGACATACACACACACCATTACATACACACACACACCATGAAATACACACACAGACACTCACACCTACATACGTACTCACACACACACAAATATATAATATTGAATAAAGCAAATCCCAACCCTCACACCAGACCTGATATAAGATCATCTTAAACTTACAGAATGATGTGCAAGAGCAAAGCCACCTCACACGCACAAAAACACACACTCACACTTCATGAGCTTACTTTAATTTCCTGTCACCTCTCTGCAATCTGCTTGTGGTTCAAAAGCTTGTAAAGCCTGGAAGCTCAGCAACACCAGACCACATATGCAAGCTGTGCCCTCCAATCAGATATGCTCCCTTTGTCAGTGTTCAGTGCAACAATCTGTATCGCTTAGTGACTTGTGCGGGCTCACTCATGCTTGTCGAAGTAAAATTTGTGTTGCAGGATGTTCAAGCTAAGTGGTACATTGTTTTATTACAGAGATTTGCAGGTACATGTTGAACAGTGACCACTCTCATGGCATTGAGGTGTACCTTATGGAATTCAACATTCAGTGGATTAGTAGGCCTACCGATCTCTCCCATGTCCCTGTCCTAGGCTGCTGGCTGACGAGGAGGAGAAGATGAAGGCGCTACTGGCTCTCCAGGAGGAGCAGGAGGAGTACATCCTGAAGACTCAGAGGGAGAAGCAGGAGCTCAGGCAGGAGATGGAAAGCAAGTCCCAGGCTCTGGAGGAGGCCCAGCTTCAGCTGGAGAGGGTCCGGGCCAGCCGCCACAGAGTGGACCAGGACATAGCAGTGAGTTCCACTGTCCAGTCGACCTACTTGTTAAGCACTGGCAGCTCTGATATGGTTACTTTGCACTGTTTTCAATACAAACTGCTGTCAATGACCACTAAATACTGCAGATCCCTTCTAACTCTTGATGACGTTCTGCATGCTCCATTTGTACATCGCTTTGGCTAAAAGCATCCGCCAAATGAATACAAGTTGATTTTGTGGTTGTGTGTTGTGGCCAATGTAACCTTCCTGTATTCCTGCTGACTTCCTGTTCCGTTGCTCCTCAGGCTGCACAGAGGAAGCTTCGTCAGGCCAGCACCAGCGTCAAGCACTGGAACGTCCAGATGAACCGCCTCATGCACCCCATCGGACCTGGAGGTGGGAGGAGCAAGGGGCAGAGCACTCTTGAACAGGCAGTCAGTGGCAGTAAAGCAGGGGTGTCCAGCTGCTTAATGTGCTTACACATTCAACATGGTAGACGACAATGTGGAAAAGTTAATCGCATGGCTGGTGTGGATGCAAATATAGCTTATTGTTACAGGGCAAGGCAAGGCAAGTTTATTTCTATAGCACAATTCATACACAGAATAATTAAAAGTGCTTTATAGAAAAGGACAAGGTAAAATAGCATAGATAAAAATTTGAATGCCAGAACAATAAAATAAAACAGTAAAATTAAAAATTATAATTAAGAATCCATTTAAAATTAAACTAAAAGAGAAGAGTGCAGATAAAACACTTTTAGTTGACACATGCACAAAAAGAACAGTTTGAAGTCCGGACTTGAGCATTGTCAGAGTAGAGGCTTGTCTAACATTGTCACTGTTCCATATTTTTGAAGCTATACAGTTATGCAGTTACAGTTCTAGTTCTCGCTACCATCCTTGGTGAGTGAAACGAGTTGTTTCTCTGGGTCTCTCTACCCTCTTCTTTTGTTCTTACAGACAAGAGACCCTCATTGGGGGGCTCTGGCATGCCTGCTGTGTGTGTGCCAACTGGAAGAGACCCTGGCCTGCGCCTGTACCACCAGGGAAGCGAGGAGGAGAGGGAACTGGAGGGCGGGGGGGACCAGGGGAGCGAGGTGAGAGATGTGGGCGCCGGTCGGTTGGTGGATCGGCGTCTCTCTCAAGCCTCCAATGGGGACATGGACTGTGACCAGGAATGACTAATACTAAGCAATGTACTGCAGTGACCCAGCTTCAAAATGAAATCAAATCTAATGTCTGAAAGCGACATTAAGACTGAAGGATGAGTACATGTACGAGTACATGTTAATGCTTGAGAGGCTTGCAGTGTTTAGAATGAACAGCGTTTTATTTTAATAAAGTCACAGGAAATCACCTAGTGCACTTCAGTTTGAGCTGTGGTTTTTGTTTGAAAATGGAAGAAATGTGCTCAGAATGGTTACATCCTGATAACACTAATTACAAAGAAATGCTGGGACATTGGGTAAAAAACAGAACACAAGGATTTACACATTTATACACTCATAAACCCATTATGTTATTCACGATAGAAGATTGAAAACATTTAACTGATGAAATGTACAATTTTAAGACAAAAATTGGTCATTTTGAATTTGATGGCAACTCCACATCTCAAAACGATAGGAACAAGGCCATGTTTACCTCTGTAACATCCCTTCTTTGAACAACAACAGTTAGTGTCTGTCTGGGTCCTGCGGAGAAACACTGGCTGGGGTTGAGGGAGAGGAGTGTCGTCCCTTTTGTGTCTGATACTGGACTCTTGCTGCCTAACGGTCCTGGTTCTTATCTGTCATGTTTTTAGTTTCACAATTCATCAAACTGTTTTGAACTGGTGAAATGTCTGGACTGCAGGCAGGCCAGTGCAGCATACGGACTCTTCTATTACAAAACCATGCAGCCAAGATTAACTTTTTTTTCCTTTAAATGGCATGCATAACATTTCATGAGTTTAAACATTTGACCTGTTCTATTGTGAATAACGTAACAGGTTCATGTGTAAATCATCACCAAACCCTCTTTTTGATCCCTTTACAAGCAGATGAATCCATCAATAACCTGAAAGTCATCTGCTTCTCATATTCACAATTATCCGGTGTGCTCTACAGGATAGAGAGAGAGAGACGTAGATAAAGAGGCAGGAGAAAACACTGTACATGCAGGCACTAAGACAGCAAAAGACTACTGAGATACACTCAATGAAATAAAATAAAAAACCTAGGAATAAGTAGACTGTCTAGATACCATTTAAAACTTCTGAAGCGCTGCAGTGTTGGCCTGACTGAAATGTGGGAACAGATAACAAAACAAGTGGCAAGTTTACTGGCTCTATGCTATAAGCTATATTATAGATGCCAACAAAGCCCTGAATCAAATATAAGTATTATTTTCTAGTTCAAGCTGTATCCTGCTTTGTCATTTGGCTCAGAAGGACACCTAGTGGCTATACAGTATACAGAGGATATGCATATACATGTAGGATATATACAGTGGTGGCCAAAATTATTAGAACACCCTACGAATTTGAAGAAATGTACATTTTTTCCGCCTCCAAAACATAATTTCAACTCATAATACTCATGAAACATGCACATGGTTGCTCTGAGCACAAACAAATAACAGATGAAGTCTTCTGTTTTTATCCACTTTTAGCTTTAATATTTGTTATGTCCACCTTTTGCAGCAATTACAGCAGCACATCTCTCTGGCATAGTGTCAATATATTTCCTTAGAACTTCAACACTAATTGCATCCCACGCCCTCTGCAACTCAAACCAAGGCTTTCCTTTGAATGTATAGTGGATCTGTCCAGTTTATTGTCCAACTCGCCCCAAATTTGCTAAATGGGGTTGAGGTCCAGACTTTGAGGTGGCCAGGCCATCATTTTCCAGCAAATTCCTTTTGTCGCAGGTATATAATTGAAAAAAATATATATATATATATTTAACAGAAATCTAACAGAAAAAAAAGAAAAGAAATGATGATCATATGTTCCACAAGTATTTTCAGCCTTCATGCTGGCACTCAAAATTGAGCTCAGATGCTTCCTATTTCCATTAATCATCCATGAGATATTTCTACAACTTGATTGGAGTCCACCTATGATAAATGTATTTGCTATTTAATTGATTGGACATGATTTGGAAAGGTATACGCTTGTCTCTCAGTTGACAGTGCATGTGATGCAAGTATTCCAGAAGGACAGCCATCTCTGCAGCACTACACCAATCGGATCTGTGCGGCCCAATGAAAGCCACTCCTCAGTTAAAGACATACACTAGCGAACTGGTACTGAAAACATGTCTGCAGGTTATACGTTTTTAAGTAGCTTATATAAGGTATGAGTAATGCATGGTATTAGGAGAAGTCTGACATTTGCAGGAGGGTTTATCGGTCTCACACCTCTAAATAGCATTTATTTCATTTTAATTGTGTCAAACAAAACATGCCCTTTTGCCCATGACTAGTATTTATGACCACACAGTTTGTTAAATTCTTACTCCAAAAGGTAAATATTTTCAGGGCGCGCTGATAACAGGAGATGAACTTCGCTTTTGCGCACAGCGCTGGTCTGTTCATTGAGAAAAATCCGCAGCTGAGGACGGGGCGCGCCGACGGCGTAATGACGCGCTGCGCACCGCCCAGCGACGCGCACATCGGCTGATTTCACACCGACCGAAGCACAGCTGACAAACTCCCAAAGTTTGGCAATAACAAAACCAAAGCTACAGTTTGTAGACATCAGCATGAATTTATTTGACTCCAGGACATGCCATTAAAGACAAAATAGGCGAACCAAATACATAGTTTCAAGTTGGAATACGTACTTCTGAATGTTTTTGCTGTAGAACCGGAGATGTCTAAATCAGACGCGCTAATGTGGTGGTGATGCCTAGTGTTGGCTAGCCCATTTAGCATGCTAGCAAGCTAACTGGAAGTCCACGGCAAGCGAAACAGCGCTAGCCTTATAGCTGGTGACCCACGGACTGCATTACCACATTCTTGTAGGTAAACGTTTGCCACTGACTGGCGACTACGCTACTAGGTTTTCATACGACGGTAAGATTGATTAATTACGTACTGTACTACAAGCTAGCTAGTTGTAGACGAGTTAGCTAGCATTCTTTCTTAGCCGGTGAGCTTTCTCCAGTATCCTATATTGGCATTTACTGCAATGTGGTAAATGTGCCTATCACTATCATTATACATGTACAGTTGACGTGCTATTCACCTTCAGTGTTTGTCAACGTTAGTTTATTGAACAGCTATGGGGGTGTGCGAAAAGAAAGGCTGGATTTTGTTGTTGGAGAATCTGACAGCCGATGGACAGTAGCTGCTTATGTCTTCAGCGGTCGGCCCGGTGCGATCACGTTTTGAACCCGGTGAATGTTATCTGGCCGAGTCGTTATTAGAAGGTGACTCGCCGGGGCTGTCGTAGGTAGCGATGACATCTAAATATTATCTCAACGATAAAGTGAATGGAATGGTGTGGAAGTTGAGCGCAATTAGCGCTCACCCTGTGGTTATCTTGTATTTACATTTTACAGTTGGATAAGACCATAACCCAAAGCTTTTTCTACTGGTTCTTGGCGCTATCAACTGTCAGTAGGGAGACATATTCCTTTGGGAGAAAATAGATTAGCAGTGGAAGGAAATTCAAAACGTGGACAATTCGTGTCCTGAGAAAGTCTTTAAACTTTCGCTCTAGAAAAGAGAGTAATCCTGGGAAAGCCGGGACGGGTGGCAATCGTACCCCAGTGAACTGTGTCGGTCAGCGGTGGACCTCCTGGTGCCACCTGGATGAAGTGCACTCTGGGATGAGCGCTTCATGCTCCTCTGATTTGTTTTATGAAGTCCCTTCTGAGTTCCCATACCGATGCAGTGCCCTCTAGGGCTCCCTAAGCATGCATCTTATTAGGACTCAAATATAATAAGAATAATGATGGTAATGATGCATACGTTTTCTATAGCGCTTTTCAAAATTAACTAAATGACTATTTAAACAATATCATATATTTATTATATATAATGACAACAATAGTCCAGCATATTAGATTGCGTGATGCTTTGTTTGTGCGAAACTAATTGGCGCTCGCGCTCGCATTTACCATTGATGTCCCTACCTAACTTGATATCAAACTTGCATCCCTGGACTTGATTTATGGTGGGTTAATCAAGGGAAGTTTGTATAGAGTATTATATGACTGAAATAAGATAAGTGATGAGTACCTCCAACGAGGGGCCTGTGCTTCAGTAGCCCGTATGTCTATCATCGCCACTGTGCCCCATTTATAAGCAGCTGCATCCTTTGGATTTTTTTGCCCCTCAGATAGCCTGAGTCTGCGCACTTGTGTTTCTGCTGGACTTTGGTTTGTTTTGTTATTGTGACTGGATAGAGACGGTCCTTACTGGGATAAATGACACTGGGCGCATTCTGTAGCCCAGATGCTGGGATTATCGTCTCATATCCTCTTTCGGTCCTTAACCTGTGATTTGAATCTAGTGAAATCCAATGTTATTTGTGTAGCCCTTTCTGCAAGCACTGTAAACAGAGGGCTTCGCATAGAACCGCCCCTTTACCAACCTAACCCTAAATTTAGGTTGGACATTCACTGGACTCATAACCATTCCTTTTCATTTTCAGTGTTGCTTCTTTCCTCTTCCTTCCCCCTCTCTCCCCCTTCTTCTCTCTCTCTTTCTCTCTCTCTCTCTTTCTCTCTTTCTCTTTTTCTCTCTCTCTCTCTCACAGACACACACACAGACACACACACACACACACACACACCCATTCTTGGCTTGGTCTTTTTCCTTGGCACCCCCAGTGCAGCTTGCATGGATGTGGGTAACCCTGCCTGTCTGGTATGGTTTTCTTCCTCCCAGAATGCTCCAGCAGAACCTGTCTGTCTCTATTTGTCTGTCTGTCTGTCTGTCTCTATTTGTCTGTCGCTTTCTGTCTCTATCTGTCGCTTTCTGTCACTTTCTGTCGCTGTCTGTCTGAAAGAACCTGTCTTTCCTCACCCTGTCTGCTGTCTGTGGGCCTGTGTGGCCAACATCTCTCTATTTACATACACACACACACACATACAACACGTATACGCACACACATCACACGCACACAGCGTTATGATAGGAACTTGACCAACAAGCACACATGCTGGAGATGTAGTGGAATGTTGAATCCGACTCGCTGGGGGGTTAGCAGCTCAGAAACAACAACATGGCCGTGTTCCAGAGACCCAAGCCTAAACCTGTTCTTCAGTCCCCCTAAACTAAAGGCTGATGCCAAGACACTTGTCATTGAAATTGACCCCTATCAAAATGGTGTGTTTTAGGTTTTTTTTGGTTGTTTTGCAGAAGTCTGGGTGGTAACATAGACAAGGTTAGTAAGGGGAACCTCAGTGCACTACAGCTATAAGCTAATTACACAACAATCTTTAACACCTTTAGTGACTTTGCCATTCGTGTGGCCCTAAAAACTGACTCCATCTCAAAATTTACAGCCTCTGTGGCAATGTGGCAGAAGGGCAGGTCAACCATTTTAAAAAGCGAGTATGGTGGAGCTAATGTTTCCTCATCTCACATAATATCCTCTAACATTGTGGAGGTCTTCTTGTCCAGCAACGGCATTGCGTCAGAGTGTTAAACAGGCTTTTACGTCATCTGCAAATAGCATTTCTTGACGGACTCAACAACAACAAAGAAGCCTGTCCAATCAGATGCCCAGTTGAGTCGGTTAGCTCTGATAGGGCTCTGGTCATGTGATCTTTGGTCTCGGGAGAGGGTAGTAATGACACAGGTTGTTGGTAATCAAGATAACAGACCATCATCTTAATTTGGAGCTAATTAGCGATAGGATTGTTCAAGGTTATGCCTACAGGAAACAGGCTAGTCATGGAGACGTACTCAGAGCAGATGTGGATATAGGTTAAGTGCACTCTCTCTGCTGGTAGAACTTGAATGAACCTAGGAGTGCAAAGCCCTATAGTTGCACAGCAGGCTGATGCAATAATGACTAACTGAGACTGTGTGAAAGGCTAGCATCAACAAGACGTACTGACTCATTCTGGGGAATATTCCATTAGTTTGATGAAATGTTCCATGTACTGTATGTACCCGCGTTACTGTGTTGTGTTAGTCATGAAAGCCCCAGGCCAGCGTGTGTGTGAGCATGTCTGTTTAAGATACAAATACATTTGCTGTGGTTGATATGCTCCAATGTCCAGATTATAGATCTACTGCTGCAAAGCTGGGTTATGCTTTGTGAAAGGTTATTAGGCATCAGTTCAGGCCTTGTTTGGGGCTCATAGGATCAAGTGTGTTGTCTTGAGGACAACAAAATCTAGAGAGACACTTGTTTCGCTGTAACCTACAGAATGCAAATGGGAGAAATTTTCTTGGCTGGTATCTTTCAAAGGCGTCATCGCAAATTGTGAGTCATGAAATAAACTGTTGTCAGAGTCATTAAACTTACTGAGCCTTTCGGACATTTTGGTTCAAACGTTATCAACTGTGGCCTGAGATACAAACCTAACAATCCAGACTCAATATGAAACAGCGGTTGGGTTTTGAGGTTGGCATGTTTCCATGAACTTCTGTCCTAATAAATGAAAAGGTAGACTATGACTTGGCTTCCCTTAACCTGTTTCACCAGTTCTCAGGTTCCATCTTACTGCACTGAGAGAAATGATTTACTTTCCTGTTGGCAACAGAATAATACGTGTGTCTGTAAGATGTACAATGGTGTGTGTGTGTGTGTGTGTGTGTGTGTGTGTGTATGCAGGATATACAGTGTGTGTGTGTGTGTGTGTGTGTGTGTGTGGTGGGGATGGGGGAATTAGCCTAATGATAAACTGAGATTATCTCCATTTAATTGATTAATCCTACTTTTGGCTGTTACCTTTTAGAATAATGAAGAGGTTGGTTTCCTGGGCTCAGTTTAACACACTCGTTCTCCTTGTTGGACCATGTGCTATTTATTTATTTACCCCAGATGTGGGTCAGGGGTCACCCTGCCTTGATGAGCACAGAGGCAACAGAGGGCAGACGTTCATTTTGTTTGCTCATCAGATGAGAAGGCCACTAGTATCAATAGTTAACCATTACTGAGAAAGTGTTTGTAACATACTATCCCACAGCCCCCCTATCAAGCTTGTTTCGCCTGCTTTGGTTTCTTGGTAGGTTTAACAAAGAAGGTTGGCTTGGTGGAATTCATGAATTGGAAACTCACCCAGTGCCTTATCCAATCACTTCCCCTTTGGTGATGACTGAGAGGAGGATCTGAGATTGGATTGGCTTGTGTTTGAACGTGGCGAATGGGACTGTGTGGTTGTCCTGACCAGCCAACTGACCAACCGTGGCAACTCAGCTGTCCTGTCACTCTCTGACTTTATGGTGTTTATGTAATTTATATATAAATAAATAAAATGCAGTTTATATAACCCTAACCCTGATGACCAACCCTAACCTGGATGATTAACCCTAACCCTGATGGCTAACCCTAACCCTGCCGATAGATTATTCAAGCACCAACCCTAACCTTTCCCATAGATCATCCAAGCACCAACCCTAACCTTGCCGATAGATCATCCAATCACCAACCCTGCCCATACATCATCCAATCACCAACCCTAACCCTGATGACTAACCCTAACCCTGCACATAGATCATCCAATGGCTAACCCTAACCCTACCGATAGATTATCCCCCTCTAGCGCTCAGTCAATCCTAATCTACTTTAGCCCACCCAGGGAAGTGAATGCATACTTTGGTTTTGTCTCAGTCGCAACAAAGCAAGGGACTGTTGGGAAAGATTTAGAACTATGATGCATGTGTCTGCAAACTTTGTTTACTGACCTGCTGTCAGAGATTTCCTACAGTACATGTATGTATTTTTGGCACACTTTGACACTGTGTCGCTGTTGTGCTGCTTACTGGAATTACCAGCGACCATACATACATTAGTCTTTACAAATAGAATCAGGTAGTGACTCATCTGAGCTGGGAATCACTAAGAAACCCTCTGAATGAAATGGCACCTGTCGACATACAGCCACTTGTTTAGTTCTTACGTTTCTCTTTTAAATACAAAAGGGTCAGAGGAACAGTGCACTTCAGCACACTACAAAATTCTAGTGGCTGTTTGTCCCCTTGTGCATACACACCCTCTGTACCTACACATCTAGTCATCTCTCACGCACACTACTCTAAGGCCAGTGGGGGAAAGTGCAGGGCCATGCAGCAGGAAGTGTGGTGAAAGGTCATGGTCTCAACTGAGGCCGCGCTCAGGGCCTTGAGCTGCACCACCAGACACCAGACCAGCACAACAACAGGTGGCGGCAGGAAAACACCAGCCCAGCTTGTTCTGTTGGCTGGACGTGACCTGTTTGAGTACGTGTGTTTCTCTGTGTGTGGGCGTGAACACTCAAATCTCACCTCAAACACACAAACGCTATCAATGCTGGCACATCTAAAAGGACTCTCCTGTCTGTGTCAGCGATTAGGCAGATATATCGCTGGGACTCAGTGGCTAACAGCAGGCTCTCATCTAGCTCCAAGAGCCCAGAGCCAGCTGCCCTCTGACCTGGCTTGGTCTGGGAAGACGTTGTCACTGCTGTCTGCTTCCTGGGGTGCTGCTCAGCGCCTCACCAGCTGCCTTTAAGTAGAACCAGGTCAAATCCCATGTTTCAAGTGTTTCCAGATGGACCTTGACCTTGACACCAACACATGCCGGCCTTTCATTAGATGAATGGTTTAGATGGAGGAAAATAGGCACTGTGATGGATGCCTCCGTTTGTGATGGGTTTTTCTGCCGGGTGACTGGTTGTGATGCGGGAACGACTGTCTTGAGTGGCCCTGAGTGTGGCGATGTCTTGATTGTTCCTGAGTGGGAATCTGTCCAGAGATATTTTGATTATGTTTTGGTTTGTGTAGGTCTTCTCCTGGACTACTCAAGTAGCGTTTAGTGGTAGTAGTATTCATTATATGTATGTGTGTGTGTGTGTGTGTGTGTGTGTGTGTGCGTGCGTGTGCGTGCGTGTGCGTGCGCGCGCGCGTGTTAGTAGTCAATGTAAATGTATGTTGTGGTTCTGGACGAGGACCACTGAAGGTCCAGGTTAGAGAAAGCCACGCAACACACCTCCATGGTTCTGACTGCCCCCCCCCCCAGCAGAGGGCCCATGTGATGACGGAGGGGGGCTGAGGGCGGGGCTGAAGCAGCCACCCAGCAGCATGGAGGGGTCGGCCGTCCTGCCCACTCTCCAGAACAAGGATCCGGAGCGGAAGCGGCGCGGCGGGAAGGCACAGCGGCGCGGCCGTAGCCTGGCCGCCGAGCAGCAGGAGGAGGGGAGTGGTAGGAGGCGGGCGGGGATGCCCTCGGAGGACAGAAAGTCCTCCCCGCCGACGGAGCTGGAAGGGGGGGAGGTGGTGCCTGACTCCTGGGACATGGACTCCCGTGACGGGGAGGAGAAGGGGAGCCGTAGTACTCCCAGCACGGACAGCCCTGCTCCCTCCAGCAGCTGCACAGGTGAGACGTCGGCATTCTGCCCTGCACGATATTAGACCCTCTGCTGAGTACAGCTACGGACGTTTGATGTTTATTTTTAGACTGGCCTCCTGTTCCACTACAGCATGACGCAACAGTCTGATCTTAAACCTTCGCCCGCCACCCTCTCAGATGGTGGGACAGAAGAAGCAGTTTGTTTCTTTTGGTAAAATGTTCCTCCTGAATGATATGTTTAAACTGCATCTTCTTCTACTAATGAGACTCTAAGCTTACGAAGGGTACTATTTTTATAACCTCCTCAGAAATGTGTCCGCAGTGAATGAAAAAGTCCAAAGTCAGTTTAAACTGCTGTGAGATGTAACTTCATTAATCCCAAAGGAAATTCCTGTTCTAGAGACCGCTTGAAGATTTCAACAATGCTCGAAAAGAACAATTATAAGAATAGAAGTCGTTATGGTAATAAAACTAAATTGTAGTGCTAAAAGAGGAGACACGAACGGTAATAAATTAATTCATTGCACATGATCGTGATAAGGAAATTGTGCACTACATGAAACTAAAGGGTCCTCCAGTATGCCAGAAGAGGGAGGAGTTCTACGGTTTGATGTCCGCTGGGAGGAACGTACTCCAGGAGTGTTCTTTGGAGCGCCCAATTGAGGGTTCTCTACTCTGCCACCACTGAGGCAGGGAGACGTCATCCACACTCGTGTGCTCTCTGTCTGACTCTCTGCTTGTTCTGCTTGAGGCAAAGGCATTTGCTGTGGAGACTAGTTGTCTTAACAGGAGCCAGTGTAACACTGCAACTTATTCAACGCTTAAGTACTTTATTTAGGGTGGAATTTTCATTATAAAACCTAAAAGTGATTTTTCTCACTGTGCTGGCTGTACTATGATGCTCATTCGATCAGAACAGGTCTCTTCACCTTGGCACTTCTCTTACAGAAAGTCATTCGCTTTGATTTTGAAGCCTCTATAAAGTCTGCAAAACACAACAGTTGTGAAAAGAAAAGGAAGTATTCAAAAACAGCACTTTTTAAATCTGGGACTGCCAGCATTTTCTGAAATGTTAAACACTTTCCAGAGAACTCTCCACTAAATGCTTCAATACGTTTGCTACATTAGCATGGCCTAGTCCTCAACAGCAGTAAGAAGTGTGACCCTCGTGTCCTTTTGATTGCTCCAATGACATTTTCTCCCAATACAGAAACCCTTTTGATAAAGAGCCTCTGTTTGTGTTTGCTCAACGGCTTGCCGGCCTAGCGCTGCTTATCTCCACTTCCACTTAGGGTTAGAAGCTATGCTATCGAGCCCCGAGTAAACAGCAGCCTTCAATGGGTTTCTCTCCAGGGCTTGTGGTGCCCTGGAGCAGTTAGGCCAACCACAGCCTTCACCCTGCAACGCATCTGGCTCCCTCACAGGGTCGTCCAGTGTGGGACACAACCTTCTTTCATGGCCCTGCCAGTGCTGCGTGACCTGCCACTGCTTGTGTCTGCTGGTCAACTTAAGACTGGCAGCTGACCAACGTGCCTTCTCAACCATTTCAGCCATTTCCCAGCCGCCTTTGATGTGTTTTTTTCTCCCCCACCCCCCCTGCCAGCCATCTCTCAACAAGGGGACAGGAGGCTTCCGGAGAAAGGGGACAGGAGACAAGGAGGGTTCAGGAGAAAGGGGACAGGAGACAAGGAAGCTTCAGGAGAAAGAGGACAGGAGACAAGGAGGCTTCAGGAAAAAGTGGACAGGAGACAAGGAGGCTTCAGGAGAAAGGGGACAGAAGACAAGGAGGGTTCAGGAGAAAGGGGACAGGAGACGAGGATGCTTTAGGAGAAAGGGGACAGGAGACAAGGACGGTTCAGGAGAAAGGGGACAGGAGACAAGGAGGGTTCAGGAGAAAGGCTGGAGATTGTTTGGACTAAAGGAGAATCACCTGCTTTGAGGGTTTCTATTTTGAACCAAACAATCCCTCAGGCGTAACATCCCTTGTACCCATGCTGGGGTGTATTTGTAGAATAAGACTAGATTCCTTTGGCTTTTTGTTTTGTTTCCAAGCTAACCAGTGGTTTGAAAAATAGTTTCCTGGAAGAAATTGGGTAATGTTGCAAGGATACTTTCCAGCAACTGTATAGTCCACAGTAGCTGGAACTGCCTCACTGAAGACAGTGTAAGTGAACAGTTTGGAAGAATTGGCAGAGGTAGGTGAGAGAAGTGACTTATCAACCAGTTTCTAGAAACGTGTACATCCCTCATACCAAGCATATACCTCATTATGATCTTTTAGGCTCTGTTTAGATTTATAACAGCCTTCATCCGGATCCCTCATCTTCTGCTGCCAGTTCCAGTCTTATACTTTATTGAGTGTTTAGTGTTTGCCTTGGCAGGTGGATGATTGGACCTTTTCATTGGGGGCTTGTGTTGATCAACAGTGTTTGAGTGTAAAGATCAGGGCCATTGAAGGTTTTCAGCCAAGATGTTATCCCTAAACGTCAGGATTTAGTCTCAATCAACATTACAGGGTACATTACGTTAGTCGTTGTGCATGTCTACACAATGCCACACTGCACATTTTGTACCATAACTGTTTGTGCTCTGCTTAGTTGATACTTGGGCATGAATTAGACACAGTTTGTTGTACGGGCGACATTCTAACACAGCGGCCAACATCCAGAGTTTTCTCCTCCTCCTTCTAATGACGAGTGAATGAGCCCTCTCGAGTGGCAGGCGACACAGCTTTGAAGTAGATGTTATGGACATGGACAGTAATGCCCAAAACCTCTTCGGTTATTTTTAAAATATGAAATAACTCCAACTTATTGCTTTGACTTGACTTTGTAGCAGTTAGCACAGCACAACCTAGCTAACCATGAGGAAGACCCTGTAACCCTGCTACTGGTGGAGCTCTCCTCAGGCCTCACCCAGCCCACCACCCTCTCCTCAGGCCTCACCCAGCCCACCACCCTCTCCTCAGGCCTCACCCAGCCCACCACCCTCTCTCAGGCTCACGAGCACCTCTCCTCAGGCTCTCACCAGCCCACACCCTCTCCTCAGGCCTCACCTAGCCACCCACTCTCTCCTCAGGCCTCACCCATCCCACCACCCTCTCCTCAGGCCTCACCCAGCCCACCTTTCTCTCTCCAACCCACCTCCCTCTCTCCCCCCTTAGCCATTCTCCTCCCTCCCCTCAGCCCATCTCCCTCTCACCACCTCCCTTTCTCCTCTCCCCCAGCCTATCTTCCTCTCCCCTCCCCCACACAGTCTCCCACCCAAAGCAGCCCAACTCCCTGTCTCATCCTGGAGCACCTAGGCTCAGCCTCTCAACAGCTCAGCCTGAAGAGTTAACTACAGCCCTCACAGTCCACACAGTCCTCAACACAGACCTCGCAGTCTTCACAGTCTTCAGTATTCACAGACCTCACTGCTTTCACTGTCTTCAGTCTTCACAGACCTTACAGCCCCCACAGCCCTCACAGTGTGGGAGTTATCGTCTCTGGCTCTGTCTGTCTTGATTGCTAACCTGTCCTTACAGTGTCTGTTGACTTTGGCTTATATAGTCTTAATAGCTCTGGGGGGAAAACAAATCAGATTTAGTACTGTTCTAGACTATCTGTACAGTAAGTGCAGTTCTGTATCATAATTTGTTTGTCCACATGTTCATGAGAACCACTCCCCCGACTCCCTGACCCCAACACCTGATCATTCCCACCTCATCGTCCTTATGTATCTATGGCTTCTCGTTGTTGTGGAGCACATATTTCAAGTGGGGGCCTACCCCCAGACATGCGGACGACAGCAGCAGACATTCTCTGGGGGTCTCCAGTCTGTTGCATTCCTAGCATACCTCCAAAGCCGTGCTGGGAGAGGACCTCAGTAGGAGAGGCAGGCTGGAGCCAGGGACCCCCAGGATGAGAGCTGGTAGAGGACCTCAGTAGGAGAGGGGGACTGCAGCCAGGGAACCCCAGGACGAGAGCTGGGAGAGGAGCGTGCCAGTGCTGGACAGCTGCAAAAGATTCCTAAAATGTTACACTTTATGGCCAGCGTTTATACTGTGTTCACACACATGCATGCTGTACACGCTGTCTGTACGACGTGTGGTGCAAACACGCACATTTATACATAGACACTCTCTGCTTGTCTAAAACAGGGGCGACGCGATTCTCACATGCAAGTTGCGTAACTTCTATGAGGTGTATTTATATACAACACAAGTCAGTCACAAGCTTTGGTACGTGGATTGTGCTGGATTTGACCTGTAATGTTGTTGAAACAGAGTAGGGCAACAAGTTGAAACATCTTCACCTGAGGCCTGATGGCCGGGAACATTTTCTGAGGTTTCCTGAGCCAAAAGGATCTGTGTCTGACAGACTGGTCTGAATATTTCAGTAACTGCTGGTCTACTGGGATGTAATGGGATTTTCACGCAAGACCATCTCTAGGGTTTCTAGAGAATGGTCTTTAAGAGAAAATATCCAGTGAGCGGCAGTTGAGCGGGCGAAAATTCCTTGTTGATGAGCTACAGCAGCAGAAGACCACAGCAGGTGCCACACCTGTCAGCTAACAACACGAAACTTGCACAGGTTCACAAGCTAGAAAATAGAAGAAAAACATTGCCTGATGTGTAGAGTCTGTTAGTTGCTCAGATGGTTGGGTCAGTTTAGGTGTTAACAATGTGAAAGCTTGGATCCATCCTGCCTTGTGTCAGCAGTTCAGGCTGCTGGGTTTGTTTGGGCCCTTAGTACCAATTAAGTATTGTTTAAATACAACCAACCTGAGTATTGTTTGAATGCAGCCAACCCGAGTATTGTTTAAATGCAACCAACCTGAATATTGTTTAAATGCAACCAACCTGAGTATTGTTTAAATGCAACCAACCTGAGTATTGTTGCTGACCATGTCCATCCCTTTATGACTACAGTGTACTCATCTTCTGATGGCTACTTCCTGCAGGATAAGACACCTTGTCACAAAGCCCAGATCATCTCAAACTGGTTTCTTGAGCATGACAATGAGTTAACCCTTGTGCTCTCTTTGCGGGTCAGAATGACCCGAAACTACGTTAAATCCACAAACACCCACACCCACGATGACACAGTTAGATTATATGTGTGCTTGATTGAATTCAGACAAAACTAAATCTTTATGATTCATGCGCAGCATGGCTGCACATTTTAATGCACAAAAGGCTACAGGGTAAAAATGTAATAAATCTGTTTTATTTCAGGGTCCAGGGACCTCTAGGACAGGGGAAGTTGCAGAATACAAAGAGAGCGCGAGGGTTAACTGTACTCCAATGGCCCCCACAGTCACCAGATCTCAATCCAATAGACACCTTTTGGGTGTGGTGTAACAGGAGGTTTGAATCATGGATGTGTAGCCAACAAATCCGCATGATGTTATCATGTCACTATGGACCAAAATCTCTTGAGGAATGTTTGCAACACCACGTTGAAAGTATGAGACGAAAATTGAGGCCGTTCTGGAGAAAAAGAGGGTCAAAGTCTGGTACCTAACAAAATGGCCAGTGAGTGTATATCTAATAGCTGACTACCTCCCTCCATCCCTTCAGATCTATCCCAGACATCTCCCCCATCCCTCAGTGACCAGCTGCAGCTGGGGCGGGAGGAGGGCGCAGGGGCAGGGATCAACGTGGAGTGTCGCATCTGCGGGGACAAGGCCTCAGGGTTCCACTACGGCGTGCACGCCTGCGAGGGCTGCAAGGTAAACACAGGAGGAACACTCAGCTGCTGCACACTCCTCCTGCTGCAGCAGCAACTGGGTGGTTTTCTTCCAAATGACTCTTCTTCCTTCCTTACTCTATCCCTACTTATCTCTTCCCTTATCTCCCCCTCCTGCCTCCTGCTTGTCTGTCTATCTGTCTGTCTGTCTGTCCTCTCTCTCCCCCTCCTCCTCCTGCCTCCTCCTGTCTGTCCTCTCTTCCTCTCTCCTTCCCTTCTCCTCCAGGGGTTCTTCAGGAGAACCATCCGTATGAAACTGGAGTATGAGCGCTGTGAGCGCAGCTGTAAGATTCAGAAAAAGAGCAGGAACAAGTGCCAGTACTGTCGCTTCCAGAAGTGTCTGCTGCTGGGCATGTCCCACGACGGTGAGACACACACACACACACATCTACCTGCACACACACACAAATCTACCTGCACACACCCACATCTACCTGCACACACACACAAATCTACCTGCACACACACATATCTACCTGCACACACAAACACATCTACCTGAACGCACATCTACCTGCATGCACGCACATCTACCTGCATGCACGCACATCTACCTGCACACACACATATGCACATCTGTCTGTATTTACGCACATACACACATCTACCTGCTCAAGTTATAAAGACACCACTGTCACACATTAACCTGGTTAAATAGACTTTATAACAAAGATATTATACAGACGCTGCCTAGTATCTCAACCCAGGACCTTCTCATAGTGGCATATGCTTAGGTAGCTTATGTACAGTGCTGTCATCGAGACTCGGTCCATATTCCCTGGTACTGTTGACGAGATATTTTCGGTGGAATGAGAAGAAGGGGAGTCCAACGTGTGTCTTTCTTTTCGCACACGGTAGCTATCCGGTACGGGCGCATGCCGGAGGCGGAGAAGAGGAAGCTGGTGGCGGGGCTGCTGGCCGGGGAGGAGGGCGAGGGGAACAGTCCCTCGGGCTCCGATCTCAAGACCGTGGCCAAGAGGGTGAATGACGCCTATCTGAAGAACCTCAACATGACCAAGAAGAAGGCTCGGAGCATCCTGACAGGGAAGACCAGCTCCAACCCTGTTCAGTTTGTACAGAATGTAAACATGCTGTTACCTTCATCAGTTGTCTGTCACCGCGTGACTGACTGAGTGGATGACTGACTGACTGGATGAGTGAGTGATTCTTTGACCAACTGGATGGATGACTGGATACCTTACTGTTTATCTTTATTTATTGTGTCCTTACTTCCTTAATTACATAACACTCACCTACAACCTCTATACGGTTTTGTCAGATTAGAAAATATTTAAGGAACGTCAGTGTCACCTAACCAGGAGTGAGGGTTTGTCTGGTCTGGACTGTTATCAGTTATCAGTGTTTTGTCTCAGTGACAGGGACATTAGAAGGAGCCCAGCTAGACGAGCTCATATGAGGAAGCGTTTGTTACAGCTATGTCTGGACAGACTGTGGGTGTGCAGGGGATGACCTGCTTGTCATGTGCGAGGTTATTATCGGTGAACTCGTATACGCAATAGAGATTTGACTATTTAATACAACTTGTTGTTCATCAAGGATAGACAAATGTTCTTTGGCATCAAAGAGAGTAGCCTAAATTCTCAATTTATTCTGAACATTCTAAACCTAAAAGGGTATTAGTAATTCAATCTCATCCTCTTTCCCCCCTCATCTTATTTTCCCCTCCCTCCCTTCCCTCACTTCTCCCCCCCTCCCCCCAGCCCTTTGTGATCCATGACATGGACACGCTGTGGCAGGCGGAGAACGGGCTGGTGTGGAACCAGATGGTGAATGGCGCTCCGCCCAACCGGGAGATTGGCGTGCACGTGTTCTATCGCTGCCAGTGCACCACGGTGGAGACGGTCCGGGAGCTCACTGAGTTCGCCAAGAGCATCCCCGGCTTTGTTGAACTCTTCCTCAACGACCAGGTACGGCCGAAGAAATGCGCACACTGAGTATCATTTGGAAAACTAATTCGGGCTGGGTCACTGACTCGAGAACAATTGTAAACTGAATTTAGGCGGTTGTCAACCCTGGTTCTCCTGGACCCCCTATCCTAAATGATGTAGGTGTCCTCCAACACATCTGGTTTGAGTGAATGAGTCGTTATATAGCTTGTTCATTTGAATCAGGTGTGTTGGAAGAGGGGAAACTTCCAATGTATGCAGGACATACATATAAATATACAAACAAACAAATAGTAAATAATGGCTTGTACATGATCGCTACTACTGGTTGTATCGTATACCCACGAAGTAAACCTCCCATGTTGTAAGCATGGCTGCCCTTCTCCCTGCAGGTGACGCTCCTCAAGTACGGCGTCCACGAGGCCATCTTTGCTATGCTACCTTCGCTCATGAACAAGGACGGCCTGCTGGTGGCCAACGGGAAGGGCTTCGTCACGCGCGAGTTCCTGCGGAGCCTGCGGAGGCCCTTCAGCGAGATCATGGAGCCCAAATTTGAGTTTGCCGTCAAGTTTAACGCCCTGGAGCTGGACGACAGCGACCTGGCCCTCTTCGTGGCTGCCATCATTCTGTGCGGAGGTACGGCAGCTCGCGAGAGACCAAAAGCCGCCTTGTTGGGTCCCAAACAGAGGGTCCAAATTCAGAGCCGACTGTTGAGAAAGTTTCTCCTGTTTCCCTTTCATTAGGAGAGGCTGTTTGCCTTCACCGATCAAGAAATACGCCTTTTTCCTGAATCACTCACTTTGCTGGAGTGTGAAACATGAATAATAAAATATTACATGAAACGCTGTCAATTCTAAACCTAACCCTCTCACCCTTCCTCCTGTCCTGCCATCCCCTCCAGACCGACCAGGCCTGATGAACGTGAAGCAGGTGGAGGACATGCAGGACAGCATTCTGCAGGCCCTGGACCAGCACCTGCAGGCCAACCACACAGACTCCACCTACCTCTTCCCCAAGCTGCTGCAGAAGATGGCCGACCTCCGGCAGCTGGTCACTGAGAATGCCCAGCTGGTCCAGAAGATCAAGAAAACTGAGTCAGAGACGTCGCTGCATCCTCTCCTTCAGGAGATCTACAAAGACATGTACTGACTGGCACAGTAAGGATATCTACAAAGACGTGCTGACTCGCACCAGAAGGAGATCTACACAGACATGTGCTGACTCGCACCAGAAGGAGACCTACACAGACATGTACTGACTCGTACTAGAAGGAGATCTACACAGACATGTACTGACTCGTACCAGGCTGGACTTGACCAGGAGCGTGTTGTGGTGGAATTGAAGGCTGTTTCTGGCCTTGACCGGACAGCACTGGACTTTGGAGTGATTTTCTAACCTGTACCGTGTCTTTTTCTGATTGGGAATCAGAGAGAGAGAGAGAGCGAAATGGTGCAAAACTGTGATGAAACAGAAAGGAAGGTATTAGCGTGTGAGCAAATGTGCTGTTGACACACATGTCAGTTTTTGGGTCACAAAGTCCATTGCACTTTCAGTGAAAAGTAACGCTTTGGAAATTACTTTCCAAATATTGTGAATCCTAACTGGCCTATCAGAGGCCGTGTCAGAGCTTTAACCACGTGGGGAATAAACCAACAGATGTTTTAAGTGTCCTAAGGAGATGGAGTGCTTGTACAAGGCAGACTCCATGGGGCAGGGTGGGTGTTGTGAATCAATAAGTTGTTTCACAACCAAAGGACAGGTACACTTTTCTCTGTTCATGGACAGGAGAAAAAGTCCAATTTGACCTGTTTCGTAGACCGTGCAAGCTGTAGCCTTAGAGGGAATATTCCAGGCGAATACCTTCACGGCACACCCAAACACAAGGTCAGTCAGACTGACTGTCTTCTATTTTTGACATGGAGAAATCAACATGACTATTTTTATAAAACAGATTTTGTAGTCTCTCTCTCTCTCTTTGCCCTCACAATATGTGAGTTTTGTATAATGGATCATTCTTTACCCTTAGTTTAAGGGTTAACGTTAGCTGTTAGCCTTTGTTACCAGATGTTGATGGGTCAGAAACAAGTTAATTGAGGTGATGTTACAGTTGCTAGAACCAGTCAAAGCTTTTCTGGTAGCTTTATTTAGCTTAGGGTCATTGTGATTCACCTTTTGTACCACAATAGTAGGTCACTGTGACCCAAAGGCAGCACCAGGGTTAAGTTTGCTTCAATGCAAATGGGAAGCCAACATCATGGGTTAACAATGTCTGAGTTCACAAAACCACCACAAGAATGCATCTCCACCCTGGACCCACCTCAGTGTCCTCGCAAGCTACTCCCTTCATGTTGTGCACTTGACCGCATGCCCCGTGGCTTCACCACGCGTATCAGCCAATGAAAGACAAGGAGACGTAATCCATCCTAAAGGATGACTTGTATCATCCAAGAAGCCAAGTGTGTCCCCTACATTTCCAGAATTGCAAAATACAAACAAGACCGAATGGAGTTATAAGACCACTTAAAACGACAGTTGCTTTAATAAGGTGCCCCCCCTCCCTTCCAACAATACTGAGTTCTGACCTCTTCCAGTCTGACAGGAAGCACCAGTGCAACATCACATCTCAGTATTTACCAATGGACATGTTTATAGATTCGTACAACTTCCTCACCTCAAACCTCTTATGATGGGTTTTTTCTCTGTTTGTATACAACCTTTGGGGCTAAAACATAGGAAAACAAATTCTAATATACTGTGAAAGATCATATCAGTGTTTGTATGTATGTATATATATATACACACACACACACACCTGATCACAGGCTTGTCTGTATGATGTTTCATTGCTTGATTTGACCTCAAATGTATACCCAAGATTTACTTCAATTCCGTTGATTGAAGAAGTTTTATTGATCATTTTATGCAACCGTTTTTCGATCTAGAAACGTCGTGTTTATCAACCACAGATTTTGGGCCCATGCGATCTACCAGTTTCTCCTCTGCAGTCTCTGTTTAACACTCATCCTTTGGCTTTGGTGTGATGGTTTGGAAAGACCTTTTAAAGGATTCAAAACGAGGCAAAGATTTGTATCCCGTGACAACATTCTACAACCCTAATAAGTCATCAGTTTCTAGTGCGGAGCATTAGAGTACTCAAAAAGAACAATGGTTGAAAAAGCAGTGCTTATAAATTACATGCCTTAAAGCTGTGGTATTAGTCGAACAGTCGGAATTTGAGATATTCTGAGAAACAGGGACAATGAGTTATATTTCAGTCAAAGGTAAATCTCAGTATTTAGGTCAAACTATTGCAGTGTATTACAGCACTTCCTTGGCAAAAAATGTCAATTTTATGCAAATCAATGTGTCTTTCTATTTGAACCATTTTAAATCAACTAAAACATTAGTATTTTAGCACAAAGTAGACTTGTCTTACTATCTGCCTATTAAAATGGCAGAAGAATGGGCCAAATATTTACCTTAATTAATACCCTGCTATACCTCTAAAAAGCACTTCAGAAACCACTTTCTTATTACTAATTGTCTATATTTAGGCGCATCTTACTAGTTGAATCAAAATATCAAAATGTCTAATATTTTGTTTTTAACATTTATTCTATTAGTTATGAATTTGATCTTGAACATAGCAGATATTTCAGATGGAAAATGATCGGTATCAATCATTATTAAGTGTAGTGGCTGATTTATTTCTCAATCAATTTAAAACATATTATGTTCTCCATTCTTTTCAAGTCCTGACGATTTCTTTTGCTTCTCAAATCATTTGACAGTGGTGGCCCATAATGAATTCCAGTGAAGCTAGCAGCACTGCAACTTAATTTGAGAAGAACTGTATTGAGTTTAGATTGTTACATAGGGTCACTAAACCCTCTACAGTTGCCATGTAATGGCAACAAAGTACACACAATGTTAGTACGTTGCACAAAAAGTATCAACGGTCAATATGTATTTTACCTACAGCAGAAAAAAGGTTACCTTGTTTGGTATGGATGGAATTTCTTCATTTACCCCCCAAAATGTCAATAAAATACTTTGGGTTGTTTGAATGTGCCTCCTCCTTTTAAACTTTGTCTTGATTTCAGTGATTTAAGATTTAATCAGAATCTGTTTTATCCGCTCTGCAAGATATTCAAACACAGAATTTACTATGGCAGGAAAGAGCAAACATAGAACATATATGAAACGTATGAAGAGTAGATAAAATACAAATAAGATAAAAGTGGGCACTAGCTGTACAGATGGGGGGAATATAACTATAGTAAGTGAACAAAGTTAACAAATAGACTTGAAAACATTACCATTATCAAACACAACATTTTCATTGTGACTGCAGAATCATCTAATATGTCATGTAACCTATCATTGACTATTTACCACATTGGACGAGGAGTCCTTCGTTGCCCTCAAGGCTTGACTACGTTCAGATTGGACATTGTTTGTCCTCAAAAGCAGTCCCCAAGCTCTTTTAGGTACACTTCTATCTGCACACGTGTGAAGGAGACTGAACAACAGAATGAAATGTTCCTTTGTCATGTATGCTTGCTGGATAAACAAAACTAACACGCAGATGGAGATCCCACTGTTTTAGCTACAGAGTATGTCCTGGTTTCAGGGTTTCAGGGTTTGTCGTTGATTGTGTGGGTTATCTGAAGTGGAATGAGGGTGTGTTTCAGGTGTCAGCTTAACTGGCCCCTGGTTTCCTTCCTTGGACAGTGTTTCCTTTGTTGAGGCCCCCCGTGTGTGTGTTCGTGTGTGTGTGTGTGCGTGCGTGCGTGCCTGTTTGAACCGCACGTGAACCCAGCTTGATGAATGCGTTCTGCAGATGTGTGCAAACACAATGACTCCCCAGAGACCTTGATGACCCATACGGCTATTGTTTTCCAGGTTTCAGGTTAGGGTCCAGTTCCTAACGAGGGGACCACGTCTGCTGGAAGGTTCACATCCATCCAGGTTTCACTGCCTCTCCCTGGGAACATGAAATATGAGGTGTGCCTGGACCACCTCAGCTGGGTCCCCTGCTGCTTTGGAATGAAGACGGAGCTGTTTATGTTTCCAAGCATTTAGGTCAACAGTTGGGGTGCTCTTGACATATGGTTGTTCTCTGACTTAAAACTTATGGACGTTTTTGTTTAAGTTGTTCAACAGCATTGTTGATTAAATCAGCAACTAGACTTAGATCAAGAATATTTACGCAACGTTATCAGATGCGGGCAGGTATGAAGACACATTTTTGCAAATCTTTCGACGCTCTGACTACGTGCACAAACTACAAAAATGGCCGCACAAAGTGTGTGTGAGTACGTCACGGAAGTACGTTTAAAAAGCGGGACCGGCTTCCGTTCTGTCTTTCTTTCAGTTGTCTGTCGCGTGAGAGCACAGCCGTCAATATGAGGTGAGAATAATTTCCATTAGATTATTTGCTGTTCTGTATAAAAACAACAAAAAAATGGACGGCGTTAGTGTTGTATGCATGAAACACAACTGTATCGGTGGTTAGTTTCATTTCAAAAAGGAGAATATAGTGAACTCAACTATACGTAATGGTAGGGCTAGGTTAACTGGCTAGCATGGACAACAGTGGAGTAGTAAGAAAATCTATGTCCATCCTACGTTTCCCCTGAAATGATTCTCATCGGATGATAACAAATTGAAAACAACGCACTTAAGGAGTAATCTAGTTTAAATATTTGGAACAGAAGACTATCAAAGGCAGACCTGGATAGCTAAAATGTCAAGGATTGTTCACTTATGTACCGGTTGGCCTCGTGTGTCAAGGTGGCCCGTTGAATGTTGTATTTAAATGGATGCAAACATGAACGACTACTACCATTTTGTGTCAACAGCAAGATTTCCAGGGACATGCTGTATGAGGTGGTGAAGGAGGTGCAGGCGGGAGCGCTAGCCAAGCCTCGCAAGTAAGAACATTTTCCACCTAGTTTGAACAACGCTAATTTCCCCTCTTGAACTTGGTAGACTGGAGAGGGAGGTTTTATCATTTGTACATCATTCTGTGGGTTACACACATTGGAATTTTTATGGGGCTTTGCTTGTAGAACTTGTGTGACTATGCAATTGTAACTCTTCAAGGTTTTGTTAATCAAAACTTTATTTTGCACTTCTATGGTGGTGAAGAGGCACTAGGGTTATTATGAGGCACTAGGATAACCAGCAGATGCATATGTAAATAGATTCTAAGTTGTGTCGTGTGTCCCTGAAGGTTTACGGAGTCGGTTGAGCTCCAGATCAGCTTGAAGAACTACGACCCCCAGAAGGACAAGCGTTTCTCTGGCACCGTCAGGTTGGCCCCCTTTCCTGTTCAACCCAGGCTTCTGTCTGCGTGCCCTGCCCCATCCTGCACCAGAACTCGTTAATTATAGAGCCGTCTAGTTTGGCGTGAATATTTCCTCACGTTCCTCTGAATGAACGGGTTCTGTCAGGACTGCGGAGTGGGCTGCGCAGTGCAGAAGTGTCTTGGGTAGTCTGACTGGACCCCCTCCCTTCTGGGGGCCTGCAGACGGACCCCTACCCTGGGTCTTAAAACATGAGGGGAGGCAAAGGAGGGGCCTGGTGCCCCTCCCGAGCCGACCATTTTAACCTAACAAAATGGTGTTGCTGGCGGAGTTCCTGAAGAGAAGCCAGTGGAGAGGTTCGGGTAAGACGCCAGAGTTGAGCTTTCGGCGGTCTGTATCTGTTCAGTTTTAGTTCCTCATATACAGTTGATGTGTTTACCATCATGCATTCACTAGCACTCTCATTTATAATGGTTGTTTTCAAACTGAAGTGACTTCAGTTTACAGTCACAACTGTTTACAAATAAGTAGTCTCGACCAAGTCCATTTCTGCTGCCACTGGTCCCTTCAGCTTGTGGATCACTTGTACCCGTATATACGCATTAGTACTTATACTGTCGCGTTATTCCCTTGGATGTTGGCCCTTTTTGCGTTGTGATATTGGTGTCCCTCCCCCCAGACTGAAGACCACCCCCAGGCCCAAGTTCTCGGTGTGCGTCCTGGGAGACCAGCAGCACTGTGACGAGGCCAAGGCTGCCGACATGCCTCACATGGACATCGAGGCCCTCAAGAAGCTCAACAAGAACAAGAAGATGGTCAAGAAGCTTGGTGAGGCGGCCACACGCGTGTTTTACACTTCCCGTCAGTCAAGACTTGTCGTGTTCATAAGTTTGTGCGGCCGCTGTGCTTTTTAGAAGGAACTTTTTGACTGTATTCAGTGACTTACAGTAGAGTTATGCTTGTCTAATGCGAGTCATCTCTCTGTCTTCCTTCTTAAAGCCAAGAAATATGATGCCTTCCTGGCCTCTGAGTCTCTGATCAAGCAGATCCCCCGTATCCTTGGCCCAGGGCTCAACAAGGCGGGCAAGTTCCCCTCCCTGCTCACCCACAACGAGAACCTCAACACCAAGGTGGACGAGGTCAAGTCCACCATCAAGTTCCAGATGAAGAAGGTAGGCAAATATCTGGGGAAGGAGGACATCTCAAACCCTGGAGAAAAATGTTTTCATAAGGTTTAGGGGAAAAGGTGGATTTCCACACTTCAGGACAGAATTGTGCAATCCAATACTTCATCATAAAGCCAAGCCAGAAGGTCACAATCCTCCAGAGAACGTGTGTGTGTGAGATCCAGTAGTGGGATCTGGCAGGTGGAGGATGATGGTGTTGTGACCCTGCTCCCTCTGCTTCTCCCCAGGTCTTGTGTCTGGCGGTGGCTGTGGGTCATGTCAAGATGACCGAGGAGGAGTTGGTGTACAACATCCACCTGGCTGTCAACTTCCTGGTGTCTCTGCTCAAGAAGAACTGGCAGAACGTCCGTGCGCTGTACGTGAAGAGCACCATGGGCAAACCACAGCGCCTGTACTAGAGGTGGAATTTTTATCCACAATAAAAATGGGGAAAATGAACCGTGTTGTCTTGTCACTGTTTTAATGTCCCGTAAATATTAAGATCTACAATTGTTGGTTAGTTCATACCTGCGGATGAAAGGGGCCATTTACGACAGTTTTTTTTAAACAATTTACCTTTTTGATTAGTAACATGTATGGTCCTGGCAATAGGTTAGTGTCCCAATTTGCTGTCTCATGGTTGAAGATTCCAGTAATGGTTTCGATAAAGCATTGCACAGTTCCGAGTGCGAAAGATCATGCTGTTTATTCTGGGTAGAACTGTTACTTTGGATAATTCTCAGGAAGGGCATAATATTTCTAGCTAAATTCAGTTTGTACATGAGCTATGAGAAGTGGGGTGAGTGATGACACTTAACTTGACTACTGCACCTGTTACATCACCAGTCCAGAGACCGGTGTAACAGAAAGGTGTAGTTATAAAACACAAATGGATCAAGTGAAGGTAAATGCTGATATGAAATCAAAGGAAAGATGAAAAGGCTGACTAAAAAAACAACCAGCCTTATTGGATCATTTCGTATCGAATTGTCATAACAACTACGTAGTGTACAGGACAACTTGCATATGATGGACAAGTTTCCTTCTAGATCCCATTAGGAAATACACAGCCATCATAATCTGGTCGTGTAGTATAAATACAGGATAGTCATAACTCATACAGTCCAACTCTTAGTCTGCAACTGGAGGCCCCATATGCGGTATAGACTGAGATTTGCAAGATGACAAGGGTTTTGCTTGACGATTGGTAGCCTGGGAAACGGCAATCACTGCAATACAGGTGTACCACATGATGTGACTGATACACAGTCCCGAGTTCACGGGTGCCACAAGATATAAGCACTGATTTGTTTGTTTTTCAGTTAACAGTCACATTTATTCTCCAACACCATATTCTTCACACATGGTTGAGTGCAAACTGTATGTGGCACCACAGCAGTGGGATAGACCTTTGTGACCAAGCCTACAGGAGCCTACAGGATACTGCAGAGCCTACAGGATTACTGTAAATCCAAGGTAAATGGTTATTAGACAGCTCCACCCATCCTGTGATGAAACCCTTCGGTCCGGAAGGGGCGCGGTCTCTTCCAGGGGGACAGGGCACCTGTCCACAGGACCCATGGGGTCACTGTATGGTAGATGTTAAAGTGATGCAAATCGGACAGTGTCATTTGCAGTCACAAAAACAAATGTATGTTCTGTGTCTACCTCAAATTTAGTTGCAGTTGAACTGCTGTAAACTGATCATTTGCATTTACAGAGTTCTTACACATATCAGATCATTACCGATTAGGTTGAAGGTTGCTTTTTCAGCTCACACAAGGTCAGTTATCAACTACAGTTTTTCTTATGTAACCTGTGATAAAACTCATGAGTTTGAGGCCTTCAGGTACAGTTATGCAGGATATGCGTAACTTTGTAATTACATGTCAAAGAATTGTGTCTTCAGACTGCTATATGAAGCAACACGCCAGACCTGTGATGAAGGGATGTTGGCTGATATCCTGAATCGCAACACTTATAAAACAAGCCAATCAACATGGAAGAACTCATCAGTCGTCTGGGGTGTGCCTGTTGACTGCGGTCATGTCTTTAATCTGAGACAGGAGGTTGCCATGACACTTAATAAGATTACCTCTCTCCTGCTGGAGCAGGAGACGACAAGAGTCAGGGCCAAAATGACCTTGGCGACATCTATATTTCTGTGTTCCTTGGGGGGAACTAGAGTTTTTTGATAGATAGTATTGGCCTAGGCTACACACACTTTCTAGGAGTGTGTCTGCACTGTGTTCCTACATCACTTATAGCCCCCTGGGGAGGGAGGGTGTTTGACATGGAAAGAGATATCAGCATGACGAAGCAAAGCTTGTGGGAACACTAACAGATGTCTTGGGAACTGTGAGGATGGGAGAAACTCTTCGTCTCCATGGCGTCTCTCCCGCAGAGTCGACCAGATCTCAGCTTTACCAACTGTCAAATCCTTTCATCAAATCAGGTAATGACATTTTTTAGGTCAAAACTATATTGGCTTTTTGAGGGATTTTGTGAACTATGTTCTAAATAGTTGTTATTTTATTCTTACCTCTGTTTGCTATGGTTTACAGTTTCAAGCCCTCAGGAAATGTGTTAAAGCTCTTTTGGATCTGAAACTGGCCTATTCAAATAGTGGCATGCCGGTCCATGTACAGTATAGTAAGAGTTTTGTAGTAAGAGTTTTATGGTAAGTGTGTCTACTTTGCACAGAATGTGGCTTTTTTCCTCTTGATTGATTTGCTCATGTTTGTTCAGGTTGGTTGGACAACATTTTAGTCAATGAAATTAAGATCAGGACTTTGACTGGATCACAGTAGGAGATGTGTTTTTTGTTGTCCTTGCTCACTCCATTGATGTCCTTGGGCTTGTTATACTGCTGAAAGGTCCATTATCTCCAAACGTTCAGGGGCCTGAAGCCCAGCATGATGCCACCTCCACACTACTGTGTGGGCTCGGTGTGTCCAGAGCAAGGGACCACACCAGTGTTAGGTTACACCAGTGTTAGGTTAGCATCACACACCTGTGTTAGGTTAGCATGACACACACCAGGTCACTTTTTGACTATAGGACAAAAACGTCTGCTGGTTCTGTCTCATGCTCTCTGGCTAACTCCAAACATACTTTTAGTTTGAGTGGTGTCTCCCGTCCTGCCGCTCTCCCATCCAGACCAGTGGTGCTCAGCTCCTGATCTGGGATCTGGCTGCACCAGTCCTGAAGTCTCCAGCTCATCTGAAGGGGACTGAGGGGCTCTCTGTTACTTCGCTCACAGGTCCTCTTATTGTTGGACTTTTCAGGGATGGCTTTTTCTTGGCAGTTCCTGGCTAGTGTTGCCTTCTACTTCCTGATTGTTGACACAGACGTGCTGAACTGCTTATTATATTGTATGTATGAATGTATGTATGTATGTATGTATGTATGTATGTATTATTGTGTTATTATTATATATCATATTATTATTATACATTATGAATAGGTTCTTTATAATTGGCCAAAGTAAGTGAATATTGTGGCCCACAAACATTGTTCAACCAAACTGAACAGCGCTGCCAAGAATCAATCCCATTTTATGTAAGATGATACTCAAGGAACATACTTCAGATTGCGGCAACAGGTGGCTGTACCAATTATTTATTTGTGGGGGCTAAATACTTATAATGCAAACAAGCAAGCTTTTTTATTTATGTTTATTTTCCCCAACAGTTTATTTCAAATTTATAGCAGATTAAGATTCAAGATGAATTGTCAGAGAGTTGAATACTTTTGCAAGTCTCTGTATTGGACGGAATTGTTTAGCAATGTTGGTCTGTCACAACTCTTTATATAGATTTTTCTGGCTTTCTTTTGTGGTTTCTGCGTAAAGAGGGACAAAACATCGGTTGACTGTGGAACAGCTTCTGAAGAGACATCTTGTTGAAGCTGCCATTTTCATGGTCGATGTAATAGGAAGCCTGACGGTATGTTGCTATGTTCTAAAACAAACCAGGCTTATTATAGCTTGAGGAATGTGTGCTGAGTACGACTGTCAATGTATTTGTTTTAGAGATACTGTTTTGAAAAATGTGTGTTGAATTTTTAGCAATGGGTTCAGTTAGTCCCTCTTAGGTGCGTGTTTGTTCATAACATTACTGTTCATCTCAGTTTTCCTGCGCTCTGTCTTCGATCTCACTCCTCCGCTACTACACATACACACACATCCACCGCTGTCTTCTTTGTGAATAAAACAGCATTTTCAGTACAACTGTTCATCTTCCTCCGTCCATCTGCTGAATGATGCTGGACTGTCTCTCACTGCCCACTGCAGATGTATTAAGCTGTTCTTTCTCTCTCACACACTGAAAAACACACACACAAGCTGGAGACAGTGCAGGTCAGAATAAACAATCGTCTTACCTACTGTGCGTCCGTGTGAAGACGAGATCATGACTGTTCAGGTAACCTGCAGTACTGCCGTATCACACATTCAATAGGAGGTTGGTTGCTGAGGTGGTAAACTGACAGCTATTCTGTGTCTCCAGCTCCCCAGCGAGAGCACCCAGTGTGAATATTCTGGCATACTGGGAGACAGCGACGGCAGCGATGAAGGTAGGCTGTCTGATTGGCTCACTGCGGGTATCAGGATGTAGGTAGGCTGTCTGATTGGCTCACTGCAGGTATCAGGATGTAGGTAGACTGTCTGATTGGCTCACTGCAGGTATCAGGATGTAGGTAGGCTGTCTGATTGGCTCACTGCGGGTATCAGGATGTACTTGAACCTATTAGAATAGTCAGTTGTTTTGTCAGACTTGTTTGGCCGCAGGTTCAAATCAGAATCAGAATTGTTTTTATTCACCATGCAAGATATACAAGCAGATAATTTACTATGGCAGGGAAGTGCAAACATAGAACATATATGAAACATAATGCAGGTACTTCCTTCCTCCTTGTCCTCTCCTCTACTCAGAACCTTGTCCTAGTGACAAGTTGTCTGTGGCCTGGGATGACCTGCCTATACTGGAGAGACTTGGACTCACCAGGTAAAAACACTTCCTGGTTTCTTTCTCTCAAAATATCATTTGAATGTTCTCTAAATGATTCACTTAACACTGACACTCATTCCTCTCTTCTCCACCATCCTTACATCTCCTCCCCCTTCTTCCTTCACCCACCCACCCCCACCCCACCCCTAAATGGTAAATGCAGTGGGGCAGATATGACCGAAGAGGAAGTGGAGGTGATTTCTGTTACTTTGTCTACTCAGAGGGTTGTACGGAGGGATATTAGGGCAAGTTGCACCTGACACACAGTTATTATTGATCCTTTTAAAGAAATACAATACAAGTGTTGGTGTAATACACTCCCCTTCCCAGAGCGAGTTCTCAAAGCTGGCGATGGCATTCCGCTGTGACCAATACACTCTGAGCCAGCGGCAGCAGGCTGAGGAGCACGATCGCGTCGTAGCCCAGGAGAACCTCACCCTGGAGCTGCAGCAGGCCAGGGACTCACTGGAGGTCAGCCCGGGCGAGGAGGTGGGGGGGAGGGGAGAGAGGGGGTAGTGTGGGACACAGTATGCAAGTTGGGGTTGAAATGGGGGGGTATATATGAGTTGGTAGAGCGTGTGGAATGCCGGTTTATGTTTGTTTGAGTGTGGGTGGGATATGGTGTTTAGACAACAATTCCTTTGATCTTCTTGGTGGTCATGCAGGTGTGTTCCTACGTCCACCCTGCAGGCTCTGAGAGGCAGGTGTCCTGACAGCGAGCGGTCCCACATACTGAGCTGTATCAACACCAGTCTTGACACGGTGCTGGGTAGTATGGAGGGCATCATCAACGCAGCTGAGCTGCTGGGAGCCATGCACCAGGTCAGTCCACAACAGCACCTGGCTGGGATGGGTCTGTTTCATTACCCTCATGCAGCACAACTGGGCCTTCGTATTGTATGTATCACAGTCAATGAACTGGAAGGGATGAAAGGATTTACAGGTATGTTGGGTTGGAAGGATGGAGGAATTAAAAGCTGTGTTGGCCTAGAAGGATGGAGGAAATTGAAAGCTATGTTGACAGAGAAGGATGGAGGAACTTGAAAGCTATGTTGGGCTGTATAGTTAAAGGGGTTTCCCAGGTGTGCTGGAACTGGAAAGATGTAGTAATTTACGTGTGTTGCTTCCCCAGGAGGCTCGTGTGAGCTGCTCTGTAGAGCTGATGCAGACCCACATGCAGCACCTGAGGCTTCGTCACTCCGCCCACAATGTTCAGCTGCAGGAGACCAGGAAGCTGCTGCACCGCAGCAGAGGACGGATCCACAGTGACTCAGCAGGTGAATGGTAACCTCACAGTGACTCAGCAGGTGAATGGTAACCTCACAGGGACTCAGCAGGTGAATGGTAACCTCACAGTGATTCAGCAGGTGAATGATAGCTTGACTCGCCAGTGGGTTTGTTATATACAACCATCTGGGAAATTGTCCCTGGAAACAGTTTGGCAAAGCGCAGGCACTTTCCAAAAAAATTTGGTCGGTGATTGGGTCTATCTACTACTGACTTCAACCACACCTGTAGCTGCAGTAGTTATCCGACCACTAGGGCACAAACAAATGGGGCTTGACAAGATAGATTCTTGCGTAGCCGTGATCTTGCGAATTTGGCTGTCTCGCAAGGTTAGATGAGTTTTGATGCGGCAGATAAATTGTAGCCCTCAGGATGCTGTACCTTCAAATACGCTGACAACATAGGGAGGAAATGTTGATGTTCACTGTTCTTCTTGTTGTTGACTGCTGTTTCTATTGACTCTGTCTTGTTGTCCCTTGCAGAGGATGGAGATATCCGACAGTTGTTTGTACGACAGGGGTCCCAGCAGGTAGCCTCCGGTCATTACACATGTATGAGTTACACACTCCATGCCTGTGATTTAAAATCACAGGACTTTTGTTAAACCAAATTGAACCATCAATTTTCCAACAGTTAGTGCTTTCACCAACAGTGTTACATGAATTGGTGTTGTTATTACAGACGATGCTACTGTGTAAAGACAAATCCATGTTTATTTATTATTCTAAATCTATTTCTAATTTTGTTGCTTCCGTTCTATAAGCAGAACAGTTTTCCACCAGTTTTCTGATGGTTTTTTAAACTGTTTGTAGCCTGATACAAACAGGATCCAAACAAATACTGATGTGACAGTATTAGTGGCTTCTCTAACCATCTGTACCTGGTGCACAGACTGAGATAACCATCTGTACCAGGTACACATACTGAGATAACCATCTGTACCAGGTACACATACTGACATAACCATCTGTACCAGGTACATATACTGAGCTATGTACACATACTGAGGTACAAATGTAATGAAAGATTGGAACATGACCAACCCGATTGACCAGATGAAACCCTCTGTTTTCCTCTAAGGCTGCGTTGCCGATGGCAACTTGAGGTGTATTAGTAAAAATGGAGCCAAGAATCACAGAATAGGACTACAGTAACATCAGTGTATTACGCCTTAGCTTGTTTCTTATTCCTGCACCTCTGACCCCTCGTGTACAGCACATCATGAGAAGAAGAGTCAGTGTTACTCTTCTACCGACACAAGCACAGGTAATCACTTATCCTCCAGCTCAACATGTGTATGCACATGTGTGTGCAGTGTTTAATACGTGACAGTAGTTATAATGATAATAATATTTAATAGTTTATTCTACATAATAATAACATTCATACTAATCATGCTTAAAATACTTGTAACCTTTACCATCATCAGAGGAAGTGTGACTGGTGTAAATATATTTTATTCATTGAAGAATGAAAAGGAAATCAATACGTCGTTAACCTGGTATGTTTGTCAGTATGGTCTATCGAGTCCCTGAGGCTGGTCTGTTCTCTGCACTAGCTTAGTGACCTGGAAGTCAGGTTCATAGAGGGCTGCAGGGCCGGTGGAGACACAGACACCCAGGGGCCAACAGAGGGTGCTGTCTCGCACACCACCAGGTAACGTCACTAAGCAACCAAGTTATAATGCTGTATCTGTAACATAGCAGACATTTCAGGTTTTTATGTTTGCATGAAAAGTGTTTAAAATCTTTACATAGATTAGTAAATGTATAACTCCTGGGCTAGCTTTAGACAAGGCTGTCCTTAACTAAAACAAGATGAGCACCACATCACACCAAAACCAGCCTGTATTAAACGTGTGGAGTAAACGTAACAGTATTTAGGTGTGATATACACACTAAACACCCTATTACGTAATGTTGCAAGCACAGTACACAGTTAAGCACGGCACAGTACACAGTTAAGCACAGCACAGTACACAGTTAAGCACAGCACAGTTAAGTACAGTACAGTACACAGCAGAGCACAGCACAGTAAACAGTTAAGCACAGCACAGTACACAGTTAAGCACGGCACAGTGCACAGTTAAGTACAGCACAGTACACAGTTAAGCACAGCACAGTACACAGGAGAGTACAGCACAGTACACAGTTAAGCACAGCACAGTTAAGTACAGTACAGTACACAGCAGAGCACAGCACAGTAAACAGTTAAGCACAGCACAGTACACAGTTAAGCACAGCACAGTGCACAGTTAAGTACAGCACAGTACACAGTTAAGCACAGCACAGTACACAGTAGAGTACAGCACAGTACACAGTTAAGCACAGCACAGTACACAGGAGAGTACAGCACAGTACACAGGAGAGTACAGCACAGTACACAGTTGAGCACAGCACAGTACACAGGAGAGTATGGCACAGTACACAGTAGAGTACGGCACAGTACACAGTTAAGCACGGCACAGTGCACAGTTAAGTACAGCACAGTACACAGGAGAGTACGGCACAGTACACAGTTAAGTACAGCACAGTACACAGTTAAGCACAGCACAGTTAAGTACAGTACAGTACACAGCAGAGCACAGCACAGTAAACAGTTAAGCACAGCACAGTACACAGTTAAGCACAGCACAGTGCACAGTTAAGTACAGCACAGTACACAGTTAAGCACAGCACAGTACACAGTAGAGTACAGCACAGTACACAGTTAAGCACAGCACAGTACACAGGAGAGTACAGCACAGTACACAGGAGAGTACAGCACAGTACACAGTTGAGCACAGCACAGTACACAGGAGAGTATGGCACAGTACACAGTAGAGTACGGCACAGTACACAGTTAAGCACAGCACAGTAAACAGTTAAGCACAGCACAGTACACAGGAGAGTACCTTTTAATGCTTGATTTTCAGCTGCTGCTCTATACTCTATTTATATGTTTCTTGGTGCCTTAGAAAAGCAAACCTAAAACCTAAAACTTGTGTGTCCATGACAGTTCTCGGCCAATGACACAGTAGAGTATAGCACAGTACACAGCTACAGTACAGTCAGATTATATTTTCAGATCAGTACTAACTCTTACTATTGTCCGAATGTCTTAGATTTGTCTGTTTGTGCTGATGGTAAAGGTATATAGCCCACACATGTCAAAACTGTGGACAAACTTTCTGTTATTTCATTTTTATGAACTGCTTTAATGTCTTCCATCATATCAAACAGTTCATGACCAGCACACCCAACCAAGCCTCTGGCTTTGGCAGAATGTTTGTCCTTCTAGCCATATGTATAAATGGGATTAGATTAGTCATCTATTCTATATGTTCTGCACCCTACTCTTTACAGGACAACAGTGTTTCTCTGTGTGTTTAAACCCCAGTCCCTCCCACTCCCCAGCAGAGCGCTCCTTTCTCCTCAGACAGAACTCGTCCCAGAGCACCCAGAGCCTGGAGGACGATGACCTCAGGTAGCCTCACCTCTGCTTCTGCTCTAAAACACATGCTGCCCTCTTCAGACAACATGTAACAGTAATGGCTTCATTTGGCAGACACTTGGATCCAAAGCAACCACCTCTTGTCTTCACCGCAGAGCAGCTTCCATCCCTAATATTCAGTTATCCTCAGAGCAATACTGTATAGTCACGTGGTGGTGTATTTTCATATGGTCAGGTTTAGCCATGTTTGTGTGTACATCTACCAATTGCATGGACTGGATGGATGACCACCAGCACACTTTTGATGCTTGATTTTCAGCTGCTTCTCTATACACTATTTGTATGTTTCTTGGTGCCATCGAAAAGCAAATCTAAAACTTCAAACTTGTGTGTCCATGACAGTTCTCGGCCAATGGCTCTCCGTCTCAGGCGGAGGTCAGCGATCCTAGAGTGGGAGGGGAGCGCAGAGGAGGCAGAGGTCAAGGATTCGACCGCCAGGTCACCACCACAGTCAGGGGCCAACACGCTGGAGCTCAGCCAGCACAGTTCATCTGACTCTGTCTCTGTGGACCAGTGAGTCTTGGTAGTCTGTCAACATTGTTGTCCCATCATTTAACACAAGTTTCAGTGGCTGCACACACACTTTACAACAGTGAACAAAGATCCCTCCATGGTAAGTTGACAGGCTAAATGTCCCCTTCCGCACCAGCTACGACTAACAACCCTCCGCCTGCAGTGTCCCAAGACGGTACTACCACATACTGTACACATCTCAAATACAACATGCACCAAAAGGTCCGTTTGATAGATATGCTACTATGTCATGTAAAGATAAGTGCTGTGTACTGTGACCATACATCAAGTCATTAGTTGAGAGAAGCTGTCAGAAGGTGCAACTCTGGAATTAATGACGGTGAGCATGAAGAGTTTGACCTCAGTGGGGGCGGGGTCTGTGAGAACCAGGAATAAATGTTAAGCAGATGGCAACGACACCCTGGATGAGCTAGCAAGATGGGAAAAGTTAAAATGAGGAGAGTGTCATGGATGAACAGCTGGATGGAGAACCTGGTCAGGAACGGTTGGATTATGATGTTTTTCTGTGATGTGACTTTTAATCCTGTTTTGTATTTCTGGATTAAAGAGTAAAGGACATTATTATATGGAGAGGACTATATTGATGTTACAGTTGTAAAGAATGTGAATGATGTTCAAGGTCTCAGAAACATCTCTACATTCCCCTCCGGGGGTATGACAGTACGTATTAAGAGTAGTGATGTCATGGCGGTGCGA
>BROE01000020.1:115538-140640 GCA_036571765.1 Plecoglossus altivelis
CCCCCCTCTCCAGGTCAGTTATGCCTACACAGCAGCGCCCTCCACAGTCTTGGCTGTCCCTTCTATACTGTATTCTATTGGTCCTGGCCTTCATCCTCCTCTGCTTCCTGTGGATTGTTTTGTCTCTTCCTTGGGGATTTGCATCTTCCCACCTGAATAGACACCCTGCCATGTGAGAGCTACAGTCAACACTTCTGTGAGGATGGAGAAACTGAATGGACACCCTGCCATCTGAGAGCTACAGTCAACACTTCTGCGAGGATGTAGAAACCCCCACAAACTCGCTGCTGTTTTACAGTTAAATCTCAATTCCTTAGTGGTGGCTGCTGGTTGTAATTAGTACAGTCCTAAAAACACAGCCTGCTTGAATGGAATGAGTGGGGTGATAAGTAACTGAAGCTGATGAATATCTCAGTGCAGATTTGGTTGGTTCTTGGCCTGATTTGGGCTCATTAAATTAACAAGTGATTAACCTTTTTTCCTGCATTTTCCTTTAATTAAATTTGACTGTCTTGACAAATTAATACCTTGGTCTGATGATAAACATGGATAAGAATAATAGATAACAATAAAAAAAAATTGAATGTTAATTTTGCTCGTTTAAGAATGGGAGAGTGGCTTTGATTGAAATAGCTCTGATTCCCTCTAGAGCTGTTGTTGCAATGGCTGGACAGGAGGGTATTACATTTATGTATTTAGAGTCACGTTGAATTTGTCATTTCTATTTTATTTGTTTATATATTTATTAAGCATTTAATTATAAAGCTAATTTTACATTCTTAAAAGCATTTTATTCTGTTATATTCATTTATTTAGTTTTGACCCTTAAGAATCTCCGTAATGTTGGACAATTTTCAATTTTTTTCGGGAAAAAAAATGGGTAAGGTTGATAGGCGTTTATTTTATAGGGTTTTTGCTTTTTATTGTATCTATTTACTGTACCTTAACAACAGGCGGCGGTGCTGAACTTCATGACTGTTGACTGAAGAGCAAAAGAAGAAGGAGCGTGACGTCAGTAGGGAACGCGCAAAAATTGAAAACTGACCGGAAAAAGAAAAGTTTCATCGGACGTCAAATTAGTGTACATTCTGAAAAACATGCAAGCTTATACGCTTGATTTTCTAAGTAACTAGAAATTTAGACGTCAAAGAGTGCATGGCAATTGGGTAAGTGCGACGTCTTCTTGAAAACGAAAGAGCGAAAGGCTGCCAACTAAAATATCTAGTTAATTGTTTGGTGGTTTTCAGCGGGGCTACCTTGCTAATACAGCTACTGTACATTTGCAAGATAAACACTAGACATTTACAGTCCTGTACAAGTGAGCTAGTTAACTGGCTGTCTTAGTTTGGATTACATTGAATAAGTATTTTTCGTATATGTTGTCCATATTATCCCGATTAAAGACAATGAACATGGAGTCATTTGTATAATTTTGTACAACGTTTTCATACGTTTTGCTTAAGCTTGGGTATATCACTTAATGGCTTTTTGATATTGACTCCGCTAGCCAGCTATTAGAGCGAATCACTGCGTAATCCTCAATTAAATATAAATGTGAGTACTGACAGTCGCTCAATTCCAAATCCGTCATTTAGTGTACAGTGACAAAATCTGGCCCGACGAGAAAACACTTATGGACGTTGTTCGGAGCACCTCTTTCACCTTGATATTGTTTGTCATTAATTGGGAATTCTGACTGTTGCTGTATTTTAATGATCTGAACATGCATCCTAAATGCAATGGCAAGTTACACCCATGTCCGTCTCGATGTCCTGGTCATCTTGGGGCACATCTGCGGCCATAGAAGACGCTGTAGAGTGCCTCCATCTGACCTAGTTTACTCATCCACTGCTGGGAATGGCCTGTTTTTCCCAGGGCATTAGCTCTCAAGAAATCAAAATGCTGAAATTCAAACATGTGAGTCAAGGAACCTTGAGAAACCAGTCCGTATCGATGGACCCCATCACCAGTCGAAGCTCCCGCCTGAATCACCTGCTGCAGGTGTGTACAGTCTACTGACGAGGTCACGCCTCGCACCGACTCAACTTACTGCAATACTGGAAACATGTAGTCACAGAAATGATACAAGTTCACATTGTTAATATTATTCAAACTAGTATTGCTACACATCATCAATGTAGCGATTGTAGCAAAGAGGAAATGTAATGTTCTGAAGAAGGGGGCGTTTCCAGAGTCTTTGGTTGGACTGTTGCTGAGGTCACGCCACTAATGATCCAGCCTCTAATGTTTAAAGATCGTGTTGATCCCTGTGTTGTCATGTAGCGACATGCAGGATAAACAGTTTGGTACAGGGTGGATTATATGGAGGGACAGATCATAAATAATTATTGTCAGAAAGGTATTGTAGAGCACTGGCGAATTATAATTGTATTATTTCATGATTCTTTTCAACATTTATACTTGATTCCCCCCCATCAAATACAAGTGGAATGGTGATATAATCAAAATTGGAAAAAAAACAAAAAAAACATCGGTCATCTATGATCTCAGATTTCATGTCTGTATTCCGTAATTCAGTCTGCATTCTTGGCATTGCTGAATTAACAGGACTGTGGTTTTGTATTATTGGTCTATGAACAGGGGATGTTTTGAATCAATTCAGAATGTTTCACTCCTGAACCGTTAAACTTCTGAATAGTGCCTCTGCTTTGACCAAGTCTTCAAAGGTGTGAAATGCCCTAAAGTCCAGTGCTAGTGAGTTGATGGAATTTCATATTTTGGCTTCAGGGCAAAACCATCATACAGCGGCAGCCTGGAGGAGGCAGTGTTGGACGCGAGGAGCTGCTGGACGCTCTGCTTCTGCTGTTCCGGGAGTGCACGTCCTCAGAACTCATGAAGATAGAGCATGTAGCCAACTTTGTCAAGAAGTGTAAGCATTTGTAATGACACTAGCTCTTAATCATGTATGGATAAAGTCTGCAATCATGACTGTCTAACAATCCTAACGATAAGCCGCTCTGCAAACTGCTTTTTGTAAGTTTTTTTTAAACCTTTAATGTAAGGGAATCTAAAAAGCTAAATATATTACATAAGACACGTGATTCAATGTGTCAGACTTAGCTAATCAGTACAGAGCTGATCAGTACAGAGCTGATCAGGAAGAGGGAAAGAAGTACTTATTCATTTCCACAAATGGTCTTTGCTAACTTATCTTGCCAATACAACAGCAACTTATCTCAGTGCATGTTTGTGTGCATACGTGTTTGTTTGCGTGCATGTTTGTTTGCGTACGTGTTTGTTTGTTTGTGTTTGTGTATGTCTGACCTCCAGTCTCAGAGGTGGTGTCAGAGTTAGAGGGGCTGCAACCCAGACTGCAGGATTTCCATGTTAGTGGGCTGGTGGGTCGTGGACGCTATGGTGAAGTAAAGGTTGTTCGGGAGAAGTCCACAGGGGAGGTGTGTGCCCTGAAAGTCATGGACAAGGATTCTCTGAGGACCCAAGGAAATGTAAGCGAATTGCCCTCATTTGTTCACAGGAAATATATAATTCATGCCTCTTCTAACGTTGTGGCTGTGTGCAAGAATGCAAAAAAACACATCTTTTTTTTTTTATAAAACAAAATTAATAAAAAAATTGCTGATTCTTGCTGTAATGGACAATCAAATGGGAATGATTCTGACTGAAGTTTGACAACAGGAGTTTTAAATGGAGAGTTCAGCCACTTGCTTCCCTACGGGGGCGCTATTGTACTGTGAACACTTGTGTTGATTATGAAGTTGGATTTCTGGGTGGTTTTCAGACAGAGTTTGAACTAACTGGCATCTACATAGTAAGCAGAATGATGTTGAGGAGAAATCTGGCAGGGAGGAAGGTTCTACCATACTCCAGTAGTATCTTGGTGGGTCTGTTCGGAATAGGAATAGTTTTCTAAGGTCTGAACTTCTTGAGTTAGAAAAGGCCTAATGTCTGGAAAAGAGATGAACATCTAAATCAAAATCTTATATTATTCGGTTTGCACTTGTCCATGTTAACACTTGGAAATACTGAGTTTCCTTTAGCCTATGTCCCATAAGTCTTCATATTACAGTACAAGTACTACATAAAAAACACTTTTCTACATGGTAACGCCAGCCTTTACAGGAAAGTATTTAGTCCACGGCTCTGAATTTTACGACTCAAAATGTACATGTGTAACTGAAAAGGGCAGACATGTTTTCCTTTTTTGATCCGTGTGTCTGAAGCCTGGTCCTTCCTCAGGTTGTGTTCTATGAGGCGGAGCGCCAGATTCTGGCACTGAACAGCAGTCCATGGATCCCACAGCTCCTGTACGCCTTTCAGGATCAGGACTGCGTTTATCTGGTGAGTCAGCCGTCTCCTCTGCACGTGTTCAGGAAGCCATCGACTTGAACTGAACACCAGTTGAACCACAGTCACACTCCCTCCACTTCTAATGGCACACTGACAGTATCTTATATTTAAAGGTGACAGTAACTTCTGGCTGAAGTAAATAAGGATATCGTATAAAAACTTTGTTTGGGGGGGAAATCAGATTGTAGTGATTTACCTATAGACTAAATTGTTTTATGAAGGTTATATATGTATATTCCAATATCATCAATTATGACAAGTTGGTTAGATAAACTTTGGTTGAGGTGAACACTAAGTGTGTTGGTGTGACTAAACCTTGCAAAGACGGACTTCTGTTGCTTTAAATGCAGGTACAAACCTGCAGTTTAAAGTAAAACTGCTTTAAAAAAAAAGTGATCTAAGACTACAACAAATGTAAGATCTTACCGTGAACAATAGTTTACTTCTTAAACCGCATGAGACAGTAAAAAAAATTAACAACCCTCTAAAACTTTGTGTTGCTATCTTTTTCTAAGCATGGGTACTTCTTCTTGCAACAGGATGCTAATGATATCTCAATTGACGTGTGATCTTTTGAGTCAGTGTAGGTTTAAAGTGTATCATATATTTAAATGTGTTGGATATGAACTGTGTTCTTGTCTTGAGTACATGTTGTTGGTAGGGCAGCACTAATCACTGTTAGTGATTTCACTGGTGTGTCTTGAATGGAAAAGCTAAGATTTGATATGTGGTCTTGAGTCTGTGGTCTCTACAGTGAGCAAGTCTCTTTTCATATTTGATCCTGTCTGATTGACAGTGTCTGACAACGTAATTGACTTGACATTCTTCTCTTGGTAAAAATAAGCACAGTGACGTATAGCTGGTTCAACCCATTCTTACATTCGCAATGAACTTGTTTGACAATTAACGTATTAACTTCATCCAGGGTGAGTTTTCCAATTTAAATTAGATTTTTTTTCCCTCCACAAATGTTTCTGAATTTTTCAGAATATTTTCTCAAAAAGAATACACGCTCAGGCAAGTATACCAGGGATAATAAAACACTGTACACACTGCTCGTAAATAGATTTCATGTTCCCTATGTAATCTATGACAAACTTTACCGTCTCAAATAGGTGAGAGATCTGTTTCAAGTCTGCTCAGGCTCCCCTATCACCCCCAGGCTGCCGTCCTGAACTGGGAAAATACAAAGAATCCATCTTTGTTCAAGTGTCAGACTAGAATCTCTCAGTACCCTGTTGCTAGGTTACGTGTCCAGAAGGCTGCTGTTCATTCACACTGCCTGCCCATTCATGTGCTGGAGATGTGTGTTTGGCTGCCTGACAACTTCCAACACCCAGACTGACGTCTGAGGGCCTTGTAAAAATCAGAAGGAATTAAAATATTGGTCATTGCAAAGGCACATACTGTGGGGGATTTATCTAATGTAGTGGGTGGTGACGTTTCCTTTTCTAGCTGCTTTGGATGTGCAAGATGACCTGCTTTTTACGTTGGCAAACCCAGTTGAAGAATTCATGTAATAGTGAGCCACACATGTCATCAACCCTGTCTGCTTAATTACTGAATTGACTGTAAATGCACTCCACAAGACAAGAGTCTGGTTAATCAATAGCACATTTTATCCAAATGTTATGGTTTTGAGGCATAACATCCATATCTTTTCATCTAAAGTAAAGTCATGAAAAGACACGTGGGGTGGATTACGTCCATTATAATCTGTAAATAACTGCAGATGTACTGTAAGATTCCCTCTGTATAATGTGTGTGTGTGTGTGTTAGGCTATGGAGTATCTTCCAGGAGGAGATCTCATGGCCTTGATGAACCGCTTCGATGACCATTTGGATGAAGCCATGTGCCAGTTCTACTTAGCAGAACTGGTGGAAGCCATTCATGCAGTGCATCAGTTAGGATACGCCCACAGGTCAGGACTTTATGAATGAATGAGGTGTCATAGATGCAGAAGTCTATACGTTTATGGTATGAAGTCCATTTTTAAGTATTAAGCGTTCAGACTCTTTTGGTTGGGGGGGGGCTACATTTAAGCAGTTAAACAGACGGACCTTCAAACAGGAAAGGTGTGCAAATCGAAAAATAGCTACAATAGTATAGATCAAAGTTTAAAATGGCAATTGCAATTGATATGCTCATTAGCTTACTAGCATGTTGCAGTCAATGACATGTATTATAAGACAGACATACATCAGGCCTGTTCCAAATGAAGCCGTTCCTCCATGTTCTGACCCTCTGTCCATTCTTACACTTGCAGAGACATTAAACCAGAGAATGTTCTCATTGACCGCACTGGACACATCAAGTTGGCAGATTTTGGTTCAGCTGCCAAACTCACAACTGATAAAAAGGTAAATTGCATCCCAGTGTTCTAGAATGTATTTACCTAAATGAAATCAAAGAATAATTATAAGTGGAAAAATATTCCTTCCATTTGTTAGTTTTTTTTTTCCTCAGTCCAAAATGACTGAATTTGATATAATTTTCTCCAATAGAATGCCCAGTTAGCGCTGCTTTAGCATCGATATCTGAAAAGCGAAATTGCAAGGACACATTGCCCTCTGCTGTCTGAATCGTTACAAATGAGACATTTGTAACAATTATGCATCAATCCTCTCAAGAATTATCGTTACATTCCCACTGCAGACAAACAAAACTGAAGCTGAAACTGAAGTTGAGTAATGTTGTCAATGTAATGGTGCTTATCGAACTTATGTTCCAGGTTGTGTCTTCTGCCGTGCCTGTTCAAACTCCCGACTTCCTCTCCCCTGAGGTCCTGGCAGCTGTGAACGATGAGTCTCTAGATGGATACGGGCCAGAGTGTGACTGGTGGTCATTGGGTGTCATTGCTTTTGAGATGATCTACATGAAATTACCTTTTACCGATAGCACCTCCCGCAAGACCATGCACAACATTAAGAACTTCCAGGTATTGTCTTCCAAATGTTGGAATAAGAATAATTATTTATGGTTTTATATCATATGCTTGGTTAGTTTAGCACATGATTGTTGTGCAGGGGGTTAGCTCTGTATGGTGTTGGTAATAATAAACTGTGTGGGCTTGCTGACGTTTCCCACAAAGTATTTTTGTCTATGTAAGGGGGTGTCAGAACGATGTGTGTTTTGGAGTTGCGGCCAAAGCAGTGTGTTTTTTTTTCTCTCTCTCCATGAATTGAACAAACATTTACCATGCAACTGATTATTTTGCTAAATTCAACAAACGTAGATATAAAACCAGATTCATTTGTAAACAATGCATGTGTGAAAAATGGTATAGAACTGTCTTATACTTCTTAACTGTCCTTCAATTGAACTATTTTGTGCCTTTGGTTTCCCTTGCAGAGTTCCCTGAAGTTTCCAGAGGAGCCTAAACCTTCTAGACATTTAGTAAACGTGGTGCAGAGTTTACTGTGTGCGGCAGAAGAGCGGCTTGAGTTCCAGGGGCTTCAGTGTCACCCTTTCTTCTCTGGTGTGGACTGGAACAATTTAAGACAAGGTACCCCCCTTCTGGCTGACCTTTACATGCACAGAGTATTGATTAACTCAAACCAACAGTTGTGTTGAATTGACCTTAACAGTCGTAGACTCCTATTTTACCTAGAATTTTTAAACAAAAAGTGCACTTATAAGTTTACATGTTATTATTACTGCTATTGTTATCTCTATGTTCTTTATGTTCATATTCGAAGCCAAATACAGAGATATTAGTCAGTGAACACCTCAGTGGGTTTTTTTTCTCAGAATTTTATTTGAATAATAAATGATGTTCCTGAAATATTTCACATCTCTCTTCTCATGTCAAAGTGTTTGAGGCCTTGAACTAAGCGTACTGAGCTCCTGGAAGTGAACAAGGTTTCACCACAAGTTTTTACTTTATTTTTAAATTGGCAAATGTTTTACGACACTAAAACCTGTCCGTGTCACACAAACGTTCAACTGATCATTTCTTTTTAGAGCTAATAAATATAAAAAAATAACATATCCCGAACCGCATAGCATAGGCATAATATTAATCACTGGCAAAAGTATAATAACATATTTTAGTGGTCTAAATAGTGACATTCCAAACTGTTCCATCATGACCGCTTCCAATAATGTTTAGGCATAATGGCCAAAGCCTTTAGGCAAATCAATCAGTAGATGCTGATTTTTTGAGACAAATGATAGGTCTGTCTCTCTCTCTCTCTCTCTTTTCTCACCCACACACTTACAAATAGTGGATGTGTTGATGGTGAAAGGCACCGTGTCTAGCATGCAGCAAGGGTGGAGGTTTTGATGATGCAAGGCAGCGTGTCTACCATGCAGCGAGGGTGGAGGTGTTGATGGTGAGATGCAGCGTGTCTAGCATGCAGCGAGGGGGGAGGTGTTGATGGTGCAAGGCAGCGTGTCTAGCATGCAGCGAGGGTGGAGGTGTTGATGATGCAAGGCAGCGTGTCTAGCATGCAGCGAGGGTGGAGCTGTTGATGGTGAGATGCAGCGAGGGTGGAGGTGTTGATGGTGAGATGCAGCATGTCTAGCATGCAGCGAGGGTGGAGGTGTTGATGGTGAGATGCAGCGTATCTAGCATGCAGCGAGGGTGGAGGTGTTGATGCTGAGGTGCAGCGTGTCTAGCATGCAGCGAGGGTGGAGGTTTTGATGACGCAAGGCATCGTGTCTAGCATGCAGCGAGGGTGGAGCTGTTGATGATGCCAGGCAGCGTGTCTAGCATGCAGCGAGGGTGGAGCTGTTGATGATGCAAGGCAGCGTGTCTAGCATGCAGCGAGGGTGGAGGTGTTGATGTTGAGATGCAGCGTGTCTAGCATGCAGTGAAGGTGGAGGTTTTGATGATGCAAGGCAGACCAAAGACCAAAGTTAAGATGGTCATCTAATCACTTCAGCTGTGATTATTAAAGGAAATAAAACATATTTTTTTTACATCTGCCATGAAAGATTTGGCGGATAACCAACATGCTATGAGAACAATATGATTGAAATCCAAGATGCGGTTTGCTTGGTGTATTGATGGATTAGGTGGCTGTTGACAGTTGTGCAGATGCTTCTGACTCCAGCTGATTAGCCTGGGCTGCTGCAGTGAGGGGGAGGGAGGGAGGCAGAGCTGGAGGGAGGAAGGGAGAGGGGGAATGGTGTGTGTGTGTGTGTGTGTGAGAGAGAAAAAGAGAGAGAGAGAGAAGGCACAAGAGAGGGAGCGAGGGACAGGCAGAGGCAGTGAGAGCTTGAGCGTGTGTGTGCTCGAGTTACCGCACTATAGCCTTACTGCTTCCTCCCTCCCCCCCCACACGCCTCCCTTTCTCTTTCCTTCAACCCCATTTTCCACCGCCTCATTTGATGCACATTGACTCTGTTGCTCCCAATCCCCTTCTCCTGCAGTTCTCCCTCCTTTCGTCCCCACGCTCCGCGCAGAGGATGACACCTCCAATTTCGAGGAGCCGGAGAAGCCCGCGCCTCGGCCAGCAAAAGCCCAACAAGGATCCCTGCCGCTGGGCTTCCAGGGCCAGGACCTGCCCTTTCTAGGCTGGTTCTTCAGCAGGACTCTGACAGCGCTGGCCAAGTCTGAGTAAGTACCCCCTCGCACCGCCAGTCAATGGTACCGAGATGCCTCCTGTATCCTGACGCTCCGTCAGAAACAGGTGGTGGCAGTGTGCAGGAGCCAGAGCTATCGCCACGGCAACAGTCTCAAGGCATCCAATCACTACATGCTGTACGCTGCGCTTTGTAGGAAGCTTGTATGGAGGCGCTTGCTTTGCCCGTCGCCTCCAGTGGGCTGGGCAGATCCCTGTGTCAGACAGACAGAGGAGGGGATCCCCCTTTAGATAACACTCGGCTTCTCATTGACTGGTCTTCTGCCACCATTGTTAACATGTCTCTAATATCCTGGTATGGTTGCAGGGAAAGGAGGGGTTCTGAATGAGTCATTCTGTGTGTTTACCTGACTGGGAGATCAGACAGATCACTGGGCTGGCATGAGAAGGTGCCTTGTGTTGTGTTGCCATGAGAGACTGGTTGGTATTCTAGTGAGTGTGTCAGTGGTGTGTTTGTTGGGAAGAGAGAGAGGGGGGGGGGGACACCCCCTGACTCTTTCTTCTCATTTCTGTGCTTGTGCACTGGTGTTACTAAGGTTTTTCCAAGCTGGTTTTGACCACCATTAATCTGTGCTGCATTAGGTTAACCATCTCTGTGATCTGCGGTTGATCGTCCTCACCTACTGTTTTTAAGATGGTTCATTGTGCTTTGCAGCAGCAGCAGCAGCAGCAGCAGGAGGATGTCTAAATGTGCGACAAGATTAGTCAGAATGGATGGCCCTAGATTGGGGAAGAGAATGTATTTCTATGGTAACCAGGATGTTTTTTAGTCCCCCCCCTCACCTTCACTGCCCCCTCTCCCCCCCCCCACCCGCCTCCCCCCCCCCCCCCTCTTCTCGGTTTTTCCCCTTTTCGCTGCTAGTCTTCACTTTCTCCAGCCCACAGCACATCTCCCTTCCAATGCCCCACCGAATGGCGCTCGGTGCAGTGACATGAAAACAGCGGGAGCATCAGTCGTGCGTTCTCCCCCTTGGCATGTTCAAACAAAGACTGATGAAAACCTACTTCCAAGTAGACCTAAGGGACTCTCCTTTGGAGAGCAGAACACAGCTAGCCCACAAACACAGCGGGGAGGCTTTCTTTCCTAGGCTTTCTCATATTTGTGTTTTTTTGTTTTCTCCAAGAAGAACGCACCGTTGAACGTTCATAAAATAAAAAAATGGCATAAACCTGCTCGAACAAGAATCCACCAACTGCCTTCAAATACAATTCATTCATTCGTATGATTTATTCATCAGAGTGAATCGTTGTGATTTCAGGGTACGTTCGTCAGATTCAGTAGGTTTCTCAGCTTCAGAGCAAAAGACTCAACCATAAGCACCAGATGTCAAGATACATTCACTGAGTTCAGATAAGTGAGCTTTCTTGGCAAAGGTAATCAACTCTGCAGGTGAAGCTGATTGGTTACTTTAATTTTAATAGACAGGTAAGCTGTTTTCCGAAACAATTTTCTTGGGTGAGACTGATTAGCAATGATTTGCCAGCAAGGAACCATACATACATAGTCATCAGAAGAGGTAGGAGCTATTGACACCACCCAGTTGTGTTTATGTTTAACTTTATGGGGAAAATATATATATTTATCAGGATTTCCTGTAAGATTTCACCTTTCACCACAGGACCATCGTTATCATACGCTTATATTTGTGCCACTTTTTAAATTAATTTGAAAAATATTTTTGGCTCTTAGGTTAGCTGCTGCTGGCTTCAACTCCCCGGCCAAGACGAACTCCATGGAAAAAAAGCTTCACATCAAAAGCAAAGAACTACAGGAAACTCAAGACAAATGTCACAAGGTTGGTGTGGATGACAGACCCCTTAAATCAGGGGTCTCCAATCCTGGTCCTCGAGGGCCGCTGTCCTGAAGGTTTTAGATGTTTCCCTGCTCCAGCACACCTGACTCTAATAAAGGGTCATTATGAAGCTTCCACAGAGCTTGGTAATGGCTCATTCATTAGAATCAGGTGTGCTGGAGGAGGGAAACATCTAAAACCTTCAGGACAGCGGCCCTCGAGGACCAGGATTGGAGACCCCTGCCTTAAATGAACAGGCGTTCTCAAGTTGATCAAAGTCTCACTTTGTGAAATGTGTCAATCATCGAATTCAACTGAAACAGACTTGTTCCTACCTGGCTAAACACAAGACCTCATATTAAGTGGATTGTTTAAAAAAACGTTATTCTATTAAATGAAAACAATGATTTACTCAATCAGTACTGATTTACTCAATCAGTATTTTCCTACGTGTACCAAGCATAAAACATGACTACACTATTGTAGATTATAGATAGAAACACTTTGCATTTCAATATATTTGAATGAAAGAGTCACGTATTCTGCTGCAGTATGTAGTGCTTTGTCCACTTAATGACAGCCTTGTCATTGAGGATGTGTGGGTACAGTAGCAGACTAGTATCAAATCAACACATCCATGCCTACTATCTGGGCTGTAGGTATGGATCACTGTAGCACAGCGGTTCTCAACCCTGGTCCTCAGAGCCACTGTCTCAAAGGGTTTAGAAGTTCCCCTGCTCTAGCACACCTGATTCTAATGAAGGGCCGTTATCAGGCTTCCACAGAACTTGATAACGACCATTCATTAGAATCAGGTGTGCTGGAGGAGGGGAACATCTAAAACATTCAGGACAGAGGTTCCTTGAGGACCAGGGTTGAGAACCACTGCTATAGCACCTCGTTCTCATGACAAATTTTACTCTTGATTTGGGAAAAGGAGGAGCCATGGTAATTAAGGCCAATGGAACGTATGCATCTGCAATTGGCTGAATCTATCACAGTGGAATTTAAATGGAAATAAATGTTGCAAGTGTGCACTTCTTAGCCATAACATTATGACCACTGACAGGTGGCAAGTGTTATCATGGCGCCTGCCAGTGGATGGGATAGATTAAGCATGACAGTGAACATTTTCAAGTTGATGTTTTTAGAAGCAGTAAAAATGGGCACGCGTAAGGATACAATTGGTTCTCTAGTTCAAATGGTCTAGAACAGGGGTGTCCAGTCCTGGTCCTTGGGAGCCACTGTCCTGACAGTTTTAGATGTTTCCCTGCCCCAGCACACCTGATTCTAATGAAGGGTCGTTATGAGACTTCGACAGAGCTTGATAGCAACCCATTCATTAGAATCAGGTGTGCTGGAGCAGGGAAACATCTAAAACATGCAGGACAGCGGCTCTTGAGGTCCAGGATTAGACACCCCTGTTCTAGAACCTGTTCAACCTCTCCTGGCTGAAGTGCTTGCTTACAACTTTTAAAAATCAAGACCACTAAAGTGCTTGTATTTACTAAGCGATGATGAGGCCCTTTAAAAGTACTTGGATTTAGCCTTTTGTCACTAAATTACTTTGAGTGCTTTCAAACACGCCTAGTAAATGCCAGTTCAATGACTTAAGGTTTTAGACCCCCAACTACGAATGGTTGTTAAGTGCCAAATGATATTCATCTTACTTGGCAAAATGCAGTTTCTGCTAAACTATATATGAAACTGGAGACTGGTTGAATCCTCTCTTCAAAGCCATGCCAAGGAGACCCTCTGTCAGGCTGCTAACGGTGGCCTGGTTTCCAGTTGAACAACTGCTGTTAACTGGTGGCTTTCAGCCGAATGCGTTCGTGCTTGCTCATACTTCTTATTTATTAAACACAATTTAATTTTCGTAAACGGTTAGTATAGATATTAAACTCCGATGGGCACGTAGCATGGTCACTTGTCAACTCAAACGCTGGTAATCGCGAAAGTTAGCTGCCCGACTCCTCAGATGATCAGCCGGTCGACGTCATCCAAAGGAGAACATGGTCTGGTGAACTGACCTGTGCAGCTCTGTGGTCTGGTGAACTGACCTGTGCAGCTCTGTGGGGATTTAGTGCTAGCTGTCTATCTCTAGGCAGTATTAATCTGACAAGGTTTCATCATTATGGAATAAAAAGTTGTCCTTTACTTACTTATTACCGGGTTCCCATCTAATTAAGGTAAATTTCTAAAGTCTTTGTATAGCATTGTAATGGGTTAGACGGGTATATGTGAACATCTATGTGAATTATAGGCCCTTAATTTTGATATAATTGCTCCTTTAAGTCCTTTAAATATATCATTACAAAAGATTGGCAACCCTGCATGCCTCGATGGGTCAGGACTGTTTTGGCAGCAAATGGGGAGCTGCACAACGTTAGACAGGCAGTCACAATGTTATGGCTCATCGGTGTATGTACTGTTGTGTTGATGCACACAATCAGTGGTATATCACAAAACTAAAGGTTCTGATTGCGATTTTGAGGCGCGCATCTCATGATTATTGGGGTCATCTTAAAAGGACCATTTAACTGTTCATTTCCATTCATTTAAACATTATTGATAATCACGTGACTTCAAGAATGCATAAGAGTCCAGTTGTTCCGCTCCTCAGATAGTCATGACTGTCATCGTCAAGTCTTCTTTTTTTCCCACTGCAACTTTGTATCAAGATTCACAGGATTACAGGGATCCGTACAGATCACAGAACTATATCCTGTGAATGGAGAAGTCTTAAACTATCAGCGATTTGGCCATTGACCTCCCACACATACCTCTGTTTTATAAAATAAAAAAATATAAAAATATATACAGGATATTGCCAGCAAAATCGGTCTTGAGTCTAGACAGGTAGGGAAATAACCCATTAAATTGACACATTTTGATTAAAGTCAAATGGTTTGAAGCGTGTCCTTACCAGCATGAAAGGTAACTGTGATGTTGTGCTTGAGAAGATGGAGCAGGAGATCTCCAGGTTCCAGCGTAAGATGACAGACCTGGAGTCAGTGCTCCAGCAGAAGGATGTGGAGCTGAAGGCCTCTGAGACCCAGAGGAGCATCCTGGAACAGGACCTGGCCACCTACATCACAGAGTGCAGCGTAAGTCAAACAACCATGCTTCTACATCAGTTAGTTTGATACAAGCCTCGCTATTCTAACCAACCCCATGTCTACATTCTTTGAGGGATTCCATACATTAAAGATTATCTACAGATGTGGTTGTTGATTTGTTGTCAACCTTTTTATTTACGTTACAAGTAGCACTGCATACCAAAGGCATAAATACAAATAAAGCAAACTGTGATAGATTCTTACAAGATGTCTGTCTCTCAAGAGCCTGCAGCTGCCCCTGCAGCAGTTAGAACAGGGGTGGGTAACCCTGATCCTTGAGAGCCATTGTTCTGAAGGTTCTAGATGTTTCTCTGCTTCAGCACACCTGATTCTAACGAAGGGTCGTTATCAGGCTCCCACAGAGCTTGATAACGACCCTTCATTAGAATCACAGATAATATAATAAATATAATATTGACTGATTTACTCTCAGATACATATGTAACTACGTACAGCTAGCGAGGTAGCTGGTTACGTTAATTAGCTGTTAGTGTTCCTGTTTGGTTGTTTGACGGGTGGCGATGGCTAAACTTTAGACCGCTTTGGATTGTTTCAAAGTGAAACAATAACAAAAAATTTGCTGAGGATGATTCGGACGGGGCTGAAACCATGGCGACACAATGGAAACACTGAGCCCTTGCGCTCTAGTAACTTAAGCACATGAGCAAACTCAGAATACATACAGTGTGTCATTGTCACTTTACAGGGACTTCAATGGTTAATATTCACATACGGCCCAGCTCAACACTCAGATATTCATACATTTTGTGTGGTGAATAGAGGTGTGCTCATCACTTCCAGTGCTTAAAGAAGCCCAAAAATGTATATCTATGAAAAATTCCTAGTCACAATCTTTCACCAGAGAGCACTTAGATAAATAATTAGGAAAGGAATAAGGGATTGTGTCATTTCTCTTAAGATATTAATACCAAGCAGGATTCTCGTGATAGTCGTACCATCGTATAACTGTTAGCTTTCTGTTAGTAACTGCCAAGCAGATACAAATCATGTAATTGTATTAGATGATGCTTAGATATTTCAGTTTTCATCCTTAATTCAAAGTTGTTCAATAAAACACCACAAACCAGCAGTGTTGAGGTATCTAGTCAGCTAGCATCACTAACATGTAACATAAGCTGGAGGTGGAGCCTTGGGCTGAGAGGGGAGGAGCTTCACTCTGCATCTAGCTTGTTCTCGCCATCTGGTGGTAGCTTGGAGTAGTGGAATGATCAAATTAGATTTTTTTCTCGTTTTCTAACTTACTACATTCAGAGGAATGTTTGAGGGGAAAATGCTCCTTAGCATTATGAAAAAAACACATTTTTAAATGGTTATAGTGTAAATACAGTCTAGCATCAGACACCAACTGAAAATATGTAGACTAAACTAAAGCCAAATAGGGAAAATAATAAGTGAAGTGACGTATGGTTACCCATACTCGAAATTTACCTCTGCATTTAACCCATCCAAGTGCACACACAGTAGTGAGTAGTGGGCAACCGCACACACACACAGTGAACATACACCCAGAGCAGTGGGCAGCTATTGCTCCAGCGCCCGGGAAGCAATTGGGGGTTCGGTGCCTTGCTCAAGGGCACCTCAGTCATGGTATCGAAGGCAGAGAGAGTGCTGTTTATTCACAATCCCCACCTTCAATTCCTGCCGGTGCGAGAATCGTACCAGCAACTTGAAGGTTACAAGCCCAACTCCCTAACCATTAGGCCACGACTTCCCCATAACAAAACAATTTTCTTATGTTGTGACCCTCTCTTTGGTTCCTCTGCGTCTAGAGAGAAAGAGAGGCCTAATCCATAAAGAAAATGAACTTGGTGTGTGCACCTTGCACACCTTGCCATGTGCCAATGAACCAATAAACAACGAAAAGCCAAGATCAAGTTCAAGTTGAACTTTATTGTCATTCCGCTACATGCGGGGGCATACAGTGGAATGAAATGTCGTGCCTCACAGAGCCACGGTGCTACAAAAATACAGGCATACATCAATCAAGTAAAAGATGCCAAGTGTCAGCAAATTAGGACGTTTGAATGAGATGGGGGGGGGGTACTTTTTAAAATATATATATATATTTTTTTTTGTTAACTGCTTCCATCAAAACAGTAGACTTTGAAGGCCTATTAATCATTTGAGACTTTGAAGGGGTTATTAAAAGGATGCGTGGGAACAGAACTCTGAGATAAATCATTCAAATCCATTATTTCCTAATCACTGAAGTCACCTTGTGATAATGATATTGTATTGCATAGAGAGCCAGCGACATTGACATTTCGAGAGCAAATATTTGTCATAATTTCAGTTGTTGTGAGTGATGGTACACAGTAATATGCATTTTCTCATACGCATGATAGACAAGTCGACGAGATACACAAGCCTCTGATTCTGAAATGCTGCTCTGGAACATGACCCCACGCATCAGTCTGCTGGCTTTGATTGGTTCAGTGTCAACAGGCAAAGCTGGCGCGATGACAGGTCTTTGTTAAGGCAACGTGGGATGTCTGTTTGAATAGGTCCTTAGTGAACTTAATACTGCTACTGAAGAGGCTCCTGGAATAATTACAAATACAACGTTTAACAGACAGACAGTAGCGGTAAGGAAACTGAAGGGTTCAAGCCCTGTTCCCTTATTAAGCCGTCTAAACAGCTATGTGTCATATATGGGAATCTAGACACAAGAAGTTGTCTATATACCCCCCCCCCCCCTCCCCACCAAGACAGTTGAAAGCGTGTCAAAGCCTGAAAAGCTCAGGTTAGTTGCAATAACAGAACAGGACATTTTAGCATGACAGACAAATTAGTTGTGTTGCTAATAGTAAGATTTAAAACTGGCATGTCATTTCTTGGCAAAAGAATGTTACGTTAGCACGATATCCTGAATAACAATTTCACAGCTATTCCCCTCCCCCATTGTCACATCTGCAAATGTTCATCTATTAAGACACCCTATCTTTCTTAAAAAGAATGATAGGATAGTATAGATGAAATGGTGACAGGTTTCTCATGGGTTTTATGAGACACAATGTAGAAAATGTGATTCTCATTTTATCGTTCCTGCAGAGTTTGAAGCGGAGTTTGGAGCAGGCGCGTGTGGAGGTCTCTCAAGAAGATGACAAAGCGTTGCAGCTTCTGCATGATATCCGGGAGCAAAGCAGCAAGCTTCAGGAGATCAAGGAACAGGTACTTTTATTCTAAATTCACAACGTTTCAAAACATTCTGTTCACAACACTTACTTTTCCAGTTGATGGAAGACTGAAACATGATTTGGTCTCAAAATAATTTTGTAGTAATTATCCCACCGGGAATTCTGAGTTACTTGCTAGACGAAGACATAAAGGCATATTCAAATTGGATCCCTTGGGACTTATATGCCAATTTTGAACAGATCTTGGCGAAGCAACATTGGATGGTAACCACTCATCCAAATCGTTTATCAATTCCCATTTTTAGCCGTGAGAAAGGTGACTGAAGCCAATGTAATTCACAGGGATATAGAATTTAAACGTAGAATGTGAGAAGTGTTTCAGTCTGACTGCAGCACTGCTTCTCTCATCTGTCTGGCTCTCTTTGTGGCAGGAGTACCATGCCCAGCTGGAGGAGATGCAGGTCACAATCAGGCAGCTTGAGGAGGACCTCTCCGCTGCGCGGCGGAGAAGTGATCTGTACGAGTCGGAGCTCCGAGATTCGAGGCAGACTGCCGAGGACCTGAAACGCAAGGCAGCAGACTACCAACAGAGAATCCAGAAGGTGTGTTTCTATTGGCTGTGGAAACTAAAGGACAGGAAGTTCGCTTTGGAAAGAAAAGTTATAGCCTGTGCACTCGCTCAGTGTTAATGCTCAACATTAAAGGTAGGGTCTGTAAAGTTTGAGAAGCACTTTAAATTTCCTTAATAGCAACCAATACCTAAAAAGATTTGATGCCAATATGAAATCAGTTCGACATCTGTGGGGGTCGAAAGACTGTAATGAACACAACAAATTATTAGGCCCCACCATGACTAATGATTGTACGGGCTACCTGTCTGTCTACCTACACACCTGTGGGCTACCTGTCTGTCTACCTACCCACCTGTGGATGGGATATTTGGAGCTATATTGTGTCAAACAGAAGCTGACATTGCTACCTTCACAAAACTTGTCAAACACAGCTTTAAGCTTTTTCTGCACTTTTAATGACAGATATTGTACACAAACGTTTGAAAAAACTAGTTGAAATCACTTGTCCAGAATGATGCACTGCAAAAAGAGTTAATCGGAGTATTTGTTATTGTCAAAAAAAGCCCTACATTTTGCTTTAAAAAAAATGACAACAACATTAGGTGATAATATGTAAGTTCATAATGGATTAATAATGAGCTGTAACAATTTTGATGCTGAGCAGTCAAACGTGCTGATCAAGTCTGTTTCGATAAGAATTTTTCTCGGATCACACAACTTTGCCCACTGCATTCTGTTAGTTCCAAGAACAATCCCGAATGGTTCCACCCAAACACTGGTGCTGTGTTGTTTGTGTTGAAGGCTAAGGAACAAGGGAAGATGGAGGTGGAGGAACTGCTTGCCAAGCTTGAGAAGGTATGTCACATCTTGACGACATGTCTTCTGTGGTGGTGAAATGTTCCAGTGTGTTGAGTTGATGCTTAAAGCAAATACTGAAAAAGATGTATGTCTAGGGTACTGTTGGTTAATCTGTGAACATAAGTATAGATCAATGTTTGCTTTGCTATTAATCTGCACATTCCAATTGTCTGCTGTGATTTGTAGACCAATGCTGAGCAGCAGGCCAAGATCCAGGAGCTGCAGGATAAACTATCAAAGGTGACATTTCTACATTTCCATCAATAATAAATAACATCTATGGATCCAAATTAATATCAGTAAACTTTTTAGGTTTTTCTTCAGGGTGTCTTCAGAAAAGAAAGGTGTCACGTATTATATTCAAGACCAGCATATTCAAGACACGGAATGGTTCGATTTAACCTAGAAAAATGTATTTGATTATACTCAAGACCTGTTATGGTCTGGTCTTGGACATGTAAATCTGTGTATTTCCAGAACGTTGTGTCAGAATTGTCCTCTTCCTACTTGAGTGGAATCTGTCTTGGAAACCAGTGGTTGTTGCATAGACCTTTTAAAGGCAATTTGAGTCTGCTCTCCATGAATTGGAAAGGGCATTGGTAAGTATTGAGGAGTCGTGTACAGAGGGCACTTTGTAGGTCACTGGTGCTTTTCCACAAAGCAGACCCAAAGGGATTCCCCTTACCAGTCATTACTGCTGGAGGCCTTGATAATCAACCGACCAGAGCCACTGAAACAGCTCGATAGTTGTCATCTGTGTGTCTCGGGCGCTAATAAAGCTGGACAAGCAGAACAAAATCGATCTGACTTTCTAGGGCTTTTTGAGTTGTCCTTGTTTCTGTCAGTCTGACTAATGAGTAAATCCCGATCTATCTATTAAGAGGGATTGACAATAATCCTGAAATGTAAAATACACTTTGTGTTTGTTGGAAAATCGTCTCGTCTCGTCTCTTCCACGTTTAGATGGTTCCACAAGCTGCTGTCATTGTCCCAGACAACAAATGTCAACCTTAAACCCTTTCATCCTGTCAAGTGTAATTCTTCGGATCTGTAAAGCCGTGTCTCATGTCCTTCAGGCAGTGAAAGCCAGCACAGAAGCCACCGAGCTGCTTCAGAATATCCGTCAGGCTAAAGAGCGTCTGGAGCGAGAGCTGGAGCGACTCCGCTGCAAGACCGACCCCAGTGACACGCTCAGGAGACACCTGAGGGAGACTGAGGTACAGGCACCTTCAGACAGTCCCTCACCCAGGACTGTACATATTCACCCTGTCATAGTCCTTCATCCAGGACTGTACATATTCACCCTGTCATGGTCCTCCCAGGACTGTACATATTTACCCTGTCATAGTCCCCTGTCACCCTCCATCCTTAGTCCATTGAGAAAAGGATAGGAGTTTACTTGCATTTCCCTGTGTATATGCGCTCACAAGTGTGTGTGTGTGCGCATGTACGTGTGTGTGTGCGCGTATGTGTGTGTGGGCAGGAGGGCAGGAAGACCCTGGAGAACCAGGTGAAGAGACTGGAGATGGTGGAACGACGGGAGAACAAGCTTAAGGACGACATCCAGACCAAATCCCAGCAGATCCAGCAGATGGCTGACAAGATCCTGGTGAGACACAAAGCCCACTAAAACACCTCTCTCCCTGCCCTCCTGCCTCCCTCTCAGCCCCCCCTCTGCTGCCTCCCTGCCCTGCTGCCTCCCTGTCAGTCCCCCATCCTCTCCTGCCTCCCTGTCAGTTCCCCCTCCTCTCCTGCCTCTCTGCCCTGCTGCCTCCCTGTCAGCCTCTCCTGCCTCCCTGTCAGCCCCCCCTCCTTTCCTGCCCCTCCTCCTCTCCTGCCTCCCTGTCAGTCCCCCCTCCTCTCCTACCTCCTTGCACTGCTCCCTCCCTGTCAGCCCCCCCTCCTCTCCTGCTCACACACACAAGCCTCAGGGCTCCCCTCGGGTGCTAAAGTCAGGGCTTCTAGAGAACATAGGACATCCTGTGGCCTTCTGCTCCATACCCTCCTGACAGCATGAACGGGCAGCGCTACTGGAGACTTCGGGACTCAGAGATGTTTAGAGCAAGTTTACACCTGCTGTCGTGGACTGACAGTTTGTTCTGTGTTTAGCCTGTGTTGTTGTAGTAGTTTTCTTGGAACGTGGAACCCAGTGGAATGGGTGAATGCCTTGTGTGTGCGTGCGTGTCTCTAAGGGTGTGTGTGTGTAAGGACGTGTGTGTGTAAATATGTGTGTGTAAAGATGTGTTTTTGCCGTGCAGGAGCTTGAGGAGAACCTTAGGGAGACCCAGGCCACAGCACAGAGGATGGAGACCCACCTGGTGCAGAAAGAAAGACTTTACGAGGACAAGATCAAGGTAATGACTCAGCCATTACAAATACTAGAGTAGAGGGAGTGGTGGGTGTTTAAGTATCGTCTCATGTTATATTAGTGACATTTTTGCTGACACTTTTATTTGAAGCAACAACAAAATAGCAGATATTAAAAGTACAGCAGAAAATCAGAATGTGTGCATGATTATCGACTACATGGATGTGGTGTTGTGTGAGTGTGTGTGTGTTTGTAAGTGTGATTATCGACTACATGGATGTGGTGTTGTGTGTGTGATTATTGACCGCATGGATGTGCTGCGCTGCACCAGGTGCTTGAAGCCCAGATGAAGGTGGACATGGCCGACAAGGAGAGCCTGGAGTCCAAGCGGGCCCAGCACCAGGAGGAGGCTCGGGAGAAATGCAAACTCATCAGCGAGCAGAAAGCTGTGAGGCTACTATCCATCATGACTATCTGCTTTCCTCATGATACTCGTGCAAACATTCATTTCTTACCGTTTCCAGTCGGGAAACCAGTTCTTACTGTATGGTTGTGGAAAAATAGATTGTGCATGCATTTGTTTCATTCTGTTTATTTACTCTGTGCGTGGCTATTTGTTACTAAACTCTTAATCCCGTAGAAGAAATGCCTCTGATTAATTCAGAGTATTCCTCAACATAGGCTGCTCTATTAATCCAGGTTTAGTAGTCTGTTTAATGCGATAGGCTTCAGTTAACTAATAGGCTTTAGGGCCTGCCACGGAACGGTGGTGGAGGAGTTGCAGACCAACTACATCATGTATATTCCTCTTACAATACATTTTTTCAATTGTTTAGTTTCATTTCTGTTAGCAGTTTTACCATTTTCCTTGTTGGTGTAATCCAATTATTTGGTTCTGAAAACCAAGTGCTATATTGTAATTTAGCGTACATTTCTAGGAGAAGCATGGTCACTGTGGTAAATTCAGACCAGTCTCAACGAGAAGGGTTTTTACTTAGCATGTTGTCGTGCATTACATTGTCCAGTGACATGGTGTAGAATAATCTAATGGTTGATTTCTTTCAACAAGATTAATATAGACTAGTCATACTGGCTTGTTTCCCCAGACAGGATGTGCTGTAGTTATTCAAGGGGGTTAAATTTGATGTTTTTAATTGAAAAGATTATTTTGAAAATATAACTAACCCAGGCTTCAAAGGAGAACACTGATGTAAATGTATCCGTGACACCATAGAGGCGTTCAGATTTTGTTTACACATTGACGGAAAGGTGTGTATTTAATTAGCATCAATGATTTAATATACATTTATTAACAAATAAGATTTGTCGCAGGTGGGACAGGTTTTAATTTATTCATCTTTTATTCATTAATGTATTACATTTTTAGAAATGAATGTAAATGGGGTGAAGATATGGTTACGATCCTTGTTCCTGTCTGTAGACCATCAACGCCATGGACTCCAAGATGAAGAACCTGGAGCAGCGCATCTCAGAGCTTTCAGAAGCAAACAAGCTTGCTGCCAACAGCAGCATCTACACCCAGCAGAACATGTGAGTATGGTTGTCTCCACACACACACACACAAGGAGGGGGAGGGCAAAAAGTCTAATATTATACTATGGGAAAAGACAAATCTGTGAGTATTTGTATTATACAGGCTCTTCAGGGGAGGTAGAAAACTTAGAAAGTTGCCAAAGAAAAGAACATTGTAAAATTATCATATAAACTGCCTAACTATATTATGCTTCAGTATTTACACAGCTCATACAGGAGAGATTTCCTTAACAGAGGGCAGGTGGGGTTTAATTAGGGAGGTGGATGCATCTGATTAGTTGAGGCAAAGGAGTCATCTGATTGGCCAAGATCAAGGAGGCATGCTAATGACGAGAGGGGGGGGGGGGGGGGGGGTCGAATGACAGGCAAGGACCAAACAGATGATGATCAGGAATACCTGCGAGGGAGAGAGCCAGGCCATAACCACCACATTCAAAAGTTATGTATCTACTGGGTGGTACGTGAACAACATCTTACAAAGAGAGTGTGGAGCTCATCCGCCTTCTGCTGAGTCACATCCACTTCCTGCTGAGTCACATCCACTTCCTGCTGACTCACATCCACTTCCCGCCAGTCATCCTCCATGACACCGGGTCCTTGTATGCTAGAGCTCGTCAGACAAAGACATGCTTTCATTTACTACCTGGAATTGAAGAAAAAAAACAAAAAAAGAGGAAAGACGTTTTCTCATGCTGGATTCACTTTATCTAATCAGACTGCCACTCTACCCAGCCTGTTGCCATAACTACCATGAATACTGGTCAATTTCACAAGCTGGTGAAATCCTGGAGTTTTTACAGAGCCACAACACTGAAAGCACCTAATGTGCTTGGGTGCACCCGTTGACCGAAATGGCATCTGATGGTGAAAGCCCAGCTACATGTTGTTAAAGAAGGTGTTATATTCTAGAGCTACCGTATAAGAGAAAGACCAACCTCTTGTCGTGCACTTCTCGAAATTCTTTGTAGATTCCTGCAAATTGTATAAAAAGGCAAATTATATCAAGGTTTGAAGAAAAGAGCTGATCTTATAGCTTTCTGGGTTCATGGATTCTGTGTAGTTTGGTGTACAGCAAAATGGATACATAGTAAAATATGATTCACAGTGAATGCATCCATCCAATATTAGTGAACTGCTGGAGTATCAATATCTTTGAGATCGACAAGAAGCATTTAGAACCAAACAAACAGGAATCAGCTGAGTCAAAAGTAAATTGACGTTTTTGAACTTTCATGTTTTTCAACATTATCATGAATCTGAATGAATTGTCACCTCCCGCTCCCCCCTGTGTTGATACTGAGGTGTTCTGTTTGTGTGACCCTGGCAGGAAGGCCCAGGAGGAGATGATCTCGGAGCTGCGGCAGCAGAAGTTCTACCTGGAGTCGCAGGCGGGGAAGCTGGAGGCCCAGAACGCCAAACTGGAGGAACACCTGGAGAAGATGAGCGTGCAGGAGCAGACCAAGAGGAGCCGTCTGCAGGAGCTGGAGACCAGGCTGAGAGAGGTGAGGAGGAGACACAAGACTGAGAGGAGGGAGGGGGAGAGACCAGGCAGAGAGGTGAGGGGGAGAGACCAGGCTGAGTGAGGGAAGGGAGAATGACACTTGACCAGAGGGCTCAATAATCTACATAGGACCCGCCAGACAGTCACAATAATCTACATAGGACCCACCAGACAGTCACAATAATCTACATAGGACCCGCCAGACAGTCACAATAATCTGCATTGGACCCGCCAGACAGTCACAATAATCTGCATTGGACCCGCCAGACAGTCACAGTAATCTACATAGGACCCACCAGACAGTCACAATAATCTACATAG